>BDMB01000008.1:1844137-2140421 GCA_016859785.1 Macrotyloma uniflorum | reverse complement strand
TACTTTATAATAACAATATTAAATATAAATTTTTATTTTTATAATAATTATTTTATATTTATAAATAAATTATATAATCTTATACTTAACCATTATTATACAAAATTTATATCTTCATATAATATAACAAATCATAAAATAATTTTTATTAAATATATACATATTTACTATTATTTAATATTTAAAAAATATAAAGAAATAATTTTAATAAGTTTTCCATTTTTTAATTGAGGAAGGTTTAATTTTGAACACTTATCACAAAATAAATTTAATTAGAAAGAAAATAAATAATTTTTTTTAATATTTTTGTTAATTTCATAACTAAATTATAATAAATGAATTGAGAAATTAATTTTATATAATTAAAATAAATTCAAATTTAATTTTTAATATATTTTAATAGTATTTATTAATTTTATTGTGTTATTTATAATGAAATTTATCAATATTGAATTCTATGCTTAAAATTGTTATTTTAAAAAAGATAAATTTTATAGAATTAAATTACATTTGAATTTATGTTTCAATGTATTCTAATAATATTTATTGACTTTATTATATTATTTATTAAAATTATTTATAAATATTTAAAGTTTAATATGAAAAAATATATTAAAAACTTTATATTAACTAGAAATATATTTAAATTATAATATATAAATAAATATAAAATTTATTTTAGAAATTAATTTTAATAAAATTGAATGAGATTAAATCTATTTTTTAATATTTTTTATAATTATATTCAATTACAGAATAATTATAATTAATTTTTTATTTTATAAAATCTTAAAACTAATTAATAGTCAATTTTTTTCATTTTTTTAATTTTCTTTTACCAAATCAAACAGAATGTCTAACTCCTCCTTTCATTTTCACAAAGTAACATAAATCGTGAACAAAGGTTTGTAATATGCCTGTGCCATCTTTTCAATTTTCGAATTTTTATTGACTTAGAAACCCTGTCAACACGACATTGGTCTCTAAAGAATAATTTTTTTCCATGACAGGAGATTTTTTTCTTTTTTTATTATTATAAATATACAGATTTTTAATTATATGGATAAATTTATGTAGCCTCACATTAATTTTTTTTATGGAGAGAATAATAAAAATTATTAAATTTAATGTATATAATGATACGAGAGAATTATAAAAATTATTTAACATTATTTTAAGTAAATTATATATATATAATAAATAAAATAAGAATTAATTTATCCCTATTTATTGAAATTACTAGATAAAAAAAATAAAAAGTGAAAACGAAAAAGTATATGTAAGAAAGTTACCTAACTATACTTGTAAAAGGGGTTTGAATAATAGAATATTAAACAATTGTAATAGTTGCAAATTCAATTTCTTGACCTTGTTAGACCTAACTGCATGATAGTTTTTTTATAGCATTAATTAACATCATAGTTCTTGCTGCATGAGTTTCTCCATCTCAGAATGAGTATAAATTATATATAAATTATCAAAATTAATAATAAAATACACCATTTTTTAAATAGTCATGTAACCACTAACTAATATATATAGTTATATAATTTTGTTTTGTATTTTTCATTTTCTTTTTACATTAACCAATAATTTCCGTTAACATACTTACCAATTTAAACAAGTTATTAAAAAAATTACCTAATTTTTAAAAGTATTGTATAATATTTAGTATTTTTATTTTTAAAATATTTTAATTTTATCATTGTAAAATAGATTGAGGCGAAAAAAATGTTATAAAACTATAAGCATTCAGAAGTAGTATAGAGAAATTAAAATAATTATAGAATAAGAATTCTTCATTTTTAATATTTCCACAACTAATGTATTAAATGTATTTATAAAATATATTATTATTAAAAAAATTATATATATGAGTAAAATTTTATATCGTTTAAAAGTATGATAAATTTATATATATATATATATATATATATATAAAAAGTAGTATAAATTTTAGTTTTAGGTAAAATTTATTTTTAATATAATTTTAAAATCTATTTTAATAAATTTTTTGAGTTATTATTAAACCTATTATAGAAGGAACTTGTAGCATTAGTCTTCTAATATAGGTAAGTTTACAAGTATTTTGGTTATTGAATGCTCCATTTTATATTAGAAATGTTCCACCATTTTTCCTTTCAATTTCTAAAAAAGTTAACGAACTTGGCACCTTAAATATTGCAGATACTGCATAGCTATTATATAATGTAAAAGTAGAACTATTGCTTGTGTGGAATTGAATCCTAGTTTGAAATTTCAATATCAGTGACTCACTGTCAAGGGCAATGTCTATGAAACTAGGCTGAATTATTTTTGTCGTAAAGGAAATAAAAGATTAGAAAAAAGGGTAGTCCATGCATGGTGGTGAAAAAGACGAGAGAGACAAGAACAAAAAATGGTACATGTAGGGATCCACCTTGGTGGCTCTTTATGCAGAAAATGTGAACTATAGAACAACTGACAAGACATAAAGATTGTAAGAGTCTGATATCATTATTGCGAGATTATTGCCAGAGAAAATGTACTGATTTGAACCAAAGAAGAGTCTGTCCCATTAGTTTTGGCCTCTTCTTATGTCTTTCGAATCATTTTGATGAACCAAGAGACTCTCCATTATTATATGTTTTCGGTACTATTAATTGGTGAGTTATTTCTGCATTTTCAAAGTTTCCATTATTGGAAGCAAACAATCCCTAAAGAGAAAATCAAATCATTCTTTTTTATTTGATATTAATGGTTCACTTAATTTAGATTTTGTACTTTAATTTACATTTTTTTTTTATTCATTTTGTTTCTTATTATGTTTTTTTAACACTTTTATTCATTCGGAGATTTAATTTACATAACTCTTATAATTAGTTAAAAAAAATTAATGTAAATTTATAATAAAATATATAAATAAAAATTATATATAATTTTAATTGTAACATAAAAATTTTATGTCTAAAAATATTTATATTATAAATTTAAATTATTCAGATATTAAAATATTAGTTATATTTGTTTTTTAGGTCAACACATAAGAAGACCGTGGAAGGGTGAAGGTAAATGTCACGAGTGATTGATGGAGAATATAAGCATGGAAAAGTGGGTTGGGACCATCAGAAACTGTTTTTTACGTCATAAAAAGCTTTTAGAATCTTTGTCAATTTCAAGGATGCTGGTGATGATGTTGTAGAATTCTCAGAACACGATTGTGGTGGAAAATAACAAGGAAATTTCTTGGATGAGACTTGTTCAAAAAGGAAAAAAAAAAAAAAAGATGCATGTATTGATGCAATTCTAATAAAATTGTGTGTACGATATTATAAATATTTGACTCGGCATTTATTTTATAAGAGCAATATTTTATTAAGAAGTATATAAAATGCATATTAATATGAATTTTGTTAATATTTTTGAAGCTGTTATTATTAGGCTGTTAAAAGCACCAAATGCTTTTAGTCTTTTTCAACTTGAAAATGCAAACAAAGAAGAAGAAAAGGTAAAAAAAAAAATCCAACTTGGGAACAATTATAACGAAAAGAACCATTAATCCTTGGCCCAATTGATAAACTTTTCGAAATTGTTTGAAGATTGACCACCTTGAGCTGAGTTATTCAAGGTCAATTCCTTCAGCTTCAATGATCTTGCTTTTATTTCTTCATTCCCAAGCACTTGCTCCACCTTTTCCCTTATCTCCCCCTTTGATATCAGTCCATTTTCATCCTTGTCTAATCCCATTCCAACTTTCCACACCTCACAAATGTATGACTTGTTAATAAATTGGTCACTGAAAAATGGCCAACACAGAAAAGGTATGCCACCACAAACACCTTCTATAATAGAATTCCAACCACAATGAGTAATGAAGCAAGCTATGGCAGGGTGGTTCAGTATCTTCTTTTGTGGAGCCCAACCAATAATTTTACCCTTTGAGCCAATGAATTCATCTGGGTATGCTTTATTCACCTTGTTATTATCATTACTTGAACGTACAACCCAAAGAAAAGGCCTGTTAAGGAGATCAAGTCCTAGAGCTAGTTCTTTGAATTGGTTTGGTTCCACTATTGCTAAACTTCCAAAGGAAACATATACAACAGATTGAGGTGGATGTTGATCCAACCAATCTAGGCAAGTTCTGTCTTCTCTCCAAAATGAACTTTGGTTTGTGTCACTCTGCATCAATGGGCCAATTGGAAGGAACCTTGGCAACATGGTAACTGCTCCTGGCTCAAGATCACAAGTGGTGTTGCAAAGCCACCATTCTCCTAACTTCAAACTTTCTGTATCTTCCACCATGTGAAGAAAAAAGTTCTTATTAAGACTACACCATGGAAGATTTGCCGTGTCCATCATAGGGGAATTTGGTAAAAGCTGAATTTCGTGTTTTCTGGTTGGAAGTCCTGCAATTATGGTCCAAAGAAAATTAAGAATTGCCCAGTCACAGTTGGACTATATATCACTTTAAAAAACTTTGTCTATCAAAAAGAATTGAAAGAAGTTTAATAAGCATTATAAAAAAAATATAATTTTTAGTATTAGTAATAAAGATTTATAAAAATTATGCGTGGTGATTGGTCACTGAATTGCTTGATTCTAATTTCTTGGTGGAGTATGATATTTAAATGATAGGTTAGTTAATGTAATATTGTCTTTTACTGTAAAAAATTTAAAAGGTTTTCTTTTACAGACTAAAAAAATAATAATTATACTATTTATACAAAAAAAGTGTATCTAATTAATTTCATTTTGTTATAAATGTAAATTAGTTAAATGGAAAGTTAAAAAATTTGATAAGATTAGTTGTTACCAGTTTGAGAGTCTATAAGTCCTTCATGAATAAGCCTTGGAATGGACTCAAAAGAGGCCAATGAAGTAGCTGATGCAGGCCATAAAAGAGCCCCTTTGATTCCCAATTTGTGTCCAACTTCCAAGGCCCATCCTATGTTCTTAGAAACAACGAGACAAGTGATCTTGCTGTCATCACCATCCAAAGCATTGATGTCTTGTATGAGATTGTGAAGCTTAGAAGGCATGGTGTTTCTGAGAGACAAAATAACCTTTGGTTGGTCACTTCTGTCATCTTCTGGATCCAAACCATCTGGGAGTGACACAAACTTTATCTGAGTTCCCAAGTGGTCAATTGCATTCTTCATTCTCTGTTGGTTGAACTCAGTGATCAAAAATGTTATTTTGCAGCCATGTTTGACCAAAACCTGAGAGAACTGCAGCAGTGGATTCATGTGTCCTAGAATTGGATAAGGCATAACAAGAAAATGTGGATAACTCATGTCTGTTGAGTAAAAGTTTGGAACTTGTTCTTGTTTTTTTACGTTGGAAGCTATTTGTACGATGTTAATGATAACTTGTTATGTATTTGTAAGAAAAATAATCCATATGGACAAAATACTAGATACTTTAATAATATAATGTGAAAAAGAGAGAAAGCAAAAGAAAAATCAAATAGGTATTTGAGTTCATATGCAACTCTAGTTTTAAATGTTATTTATTGCTTGCTTGAACCAATTGGCTTCTTGAAGCTATACGTGGGTCTCAAGAAATTTGTCAAAGAAAAAAGAAGAAAAGTACTATAATGTTTTGTCTGATTCTACTCAGAAGAAATGTCAGCAGAATCACGTGTTTCTTCAAGTACGTGCATCTCAAGAAATAATCCAACCAAGAGATAGAAAAAAAGGATAAATATGTTATGAATTTAAAATGTTTTTCTAAAAGAAATTAATAAAAATTGCCCTTACAAAGTAAAAGTCTCAATCTAATATCCAAAAATGATGGCATCCAAAAATATCAAAATTAAGAATTTAGTTTATAATATTTTTATATGGGAATGAATTGTCTTGTGAAAAAGAAAAAGAAATGGTCCTGTATTAAAATTGCTCTGTTTATTTTACTAAATCTTGCTTTTGTTTTATTTACTGAGAAACAAACAACATATGTCATTGGGCTTCACTTGTAATCTTTGAAACAATGAAAAGAAATGGAATCTGTTGTTTGGCTATTATTGAACTCAAGGCTCAAAAACTTTAATCTGAACTCAAAAAATGAATAAAAATAGTGTGCTAAGTGTATATAGGCAATTTTATATAGATAATTTTATAATTACTTAATTTTTTATAATTATTTTTCTCTAAAATAAATATGAGTAATTTTGTAATTATATAACTACTTATTTTTTATTAATTTATTTATTATTTTTTAAAATGATAAATTTTCTTCCTTTTCACGTTACCTCTTTTTAAATGAATAATTATATTTTTCATTCTACTTCATTTTTTTTCTTTCTTCACATTTTTTTCTTGAAATCGGACATAGATTAAATGAGTGAAGTTTTTTTCTCAACACATTTCTGATACTGTTTCACTATTTTTCATATATGTTATTAAATTTGAATGGGATAAACCTATTTAGTGGATAAATTAAAATTAATCGATCTAATAAATTATTGAAATAAAAATCTATTTGACCTATATAAACTTTTGTAGCTAAATTTTAAATAAGAGAATTATTGGTAAGAGTTCATGTTTAACCAGTTTCATGTTTAGTCTTTGTCTAAATAATCCAATCATACAAAATCAATTACGTAACTTTCTCTTTCAAAATTGATAATTTATCAAGATTAAGTTGTAAAGATAAATTTTATTTTAAAACAAATTAGTATAAAGCGAAACAGTACCACATATATATAAGTTTCCTTCAAATATAAATACAAACTATTGGCGAAGGTATTATTACTTTGCCCAGTTAATAAACTTTTCGAGATTCTTTGAAGATTGACCACCTTTAACTGAGTTATTCACGGACAATTCCTTCAATTTCAGTGATCTTGTTTTTATGTCTTCATTCTCAAGAAGTTGGTCCACCTTCTTCCTTATCTCTCCCTTCAATATTAATCCATTTTTATCCTTGTCTAGGCTCAGTCCAACCTTCCACACATCACAAATATTTGACCTGTTAACAAATTGGTCAGAGAAAAATGGCCAACACAAGAAAGGTATGCCACTACATACACCCTCAATAGTGGAATTCCAACCACAGTGACTAATGAAGCAAGCTATGGCAGGGTGGTCCAATATCTTCCTCTGAGGTGCCCAATTGACAATTTTACCTTTACTTCCATGAAATTCATCAGGGTATACATTGTTTACCTTGTTATTATCATTACTTGGACGTACAACCCAAAGAAAAGGCCTGTTTAGGAGATCAAGTCCTAGAGCTAGTTCTTTGAATTGGTTTGGTTCCACTATTGCTAAACTTCCAAAGGAAACATATACAACAGATTGAGGTGGCTGCTGATCCAACCAGGCTAGGCAAGTTGTGTCTTCTTCCCAGAATGAGCTTTTGTTGGTGTCACTTTCCATCAGTGGCCCAATTGGGAGGAACCTTGGTGATATGGCAAGTGCTCCAGCCTCAAGATCACAAGTAGTGTTGCAAAGCCACCATTCTCCTAACTCCAAGGTTTTCATCTCTTTAACTATATGAGGGAAGAAGGTCTTACCTAGGCCACCCCATGGGAGGTCTGCAGCATCTATCATAGGCATATTTGGGGAAAGCTGAATTTCTTGTTTTTTGATTGGAAGTCCTGTATTTGCAATGGCAGAAGTTTCTCAAATATTCTATTTACGCACTTTTCTTTCTAAATCAAAAGAACAGCAATTTTTGTTTAACGAAAATATATGGACCCTCATCTTTGGGTGTTTTCTGGCTCCAGTTTTGAAAGAAATCATATTTACAGATAAATTAGTAATCTAACCCAAACTAAGTAGATATGAGTTTTTAGAATTTAAACTTCAGCTAGCTAAATTTCAACAAAAACAAGATTCCAAATTAAGGAACTTTTTTGTATTTACTTTTACTATTTTGACTATATCAGCATTTTCAACTAAGTGACACCCATTTTCATGTTAATGTGTGTAAACCTGGACAATTTAGTCCAACAACAACCTAATAATTTATAAGTTTGTCAGTAATCAATATGGAATTTCCTTATGACATGACAATGCTATTGTTCAAAAGGGCTTGTATGGTTTTACTGCTAATTAAAACCAGAAACAAGATCAAATCTTTACTGACAAAGCTTATTGGGTAAATTATTAGATGGTTCAAGATCAAATGTGAAGTTGGAAGAATTAATTAAGAGAAATAAATACTCATGTGCACATATACAGCATATAATTTAGTCACCGTGAGTACTTTCACTACCTTCCAAAAATGTGGAAACAAAAGTCTTACTTCCATAATTTTGGAAGATTGGATATCTAGCTTTATAGATTCGTCTGCAACAACTGGTAAAAAAAAAAATTCAATGTATAAAGAATCAGGAAATATTATTCTTACCTTCTGAGTCTATAATTCCATCATCCATGAGCTTTGGAATGCAATAGCATGCTGCCAAGGAAGTTGCAGATGCAGTCCATAGAAAAGCCCCAACAATTCCCAATTTGTGCGCAACTTGCAAGGCCCAAGCCATGTTCATTGTAACAACTATGCAGGTGATGCTGTTGTCAGCATCCAAAGCATTGATATCTTGTATGAGCTTTGGAAGCAAAGCAGGCATGTTGGTATTGATAGATACAAGAAGTTTGATATGGTCACTTCTATCATCTTCAGGGTCCAAGCCATCTGGGAGTGTTACAAACTTCAGCCCTTGTTCTTCAAGGTTGTCTAACCCCCCACCAGAGTTATTTGCTCGTTTGTGGTTGAATTCTGTGTTCACAAAAGTGATTTTGCAACCGTGTTTGGATAGAGCCTCAGACAATTGCATAAGGGGGTTCACGTGGCCCTGAACTGGATATGGTATAACAAGAAAGTGAGGGATACCCATTTGGTTGAAAACTGATTTGATGGAAAAGAAATATGAGGAAGATGAAATATCCAAGTGTTTGAGATGGTTTTATTGAGGGGTGTACTTGTTTTTTATGAAACTTTTCTATACGGAAAGTGATTTCTCCAAGTCTCATATTTTCATGAATTGACATCGCTCAATTAAGTATAGGACAGTTCAGATTCCATATGCTTATATTAAATTTGGTTTATCAAAACCAAACTAATATATTAATCTTCCTCCCTAGAGTTCTGATTTTAGACATAATTGTTTATTTTATGATATTAAATGAATTCAATTTTATTCATGCATAAAAAGAAAATATTAATTACAAAAGTGTTGCTTCTGTGGTTGACTATAGTTTTGTATGAGGGTGATCACATGTTGTAATAATGTGTGTTGTAAGGTACTTGTGAAGTTTGACAGGGAGGTCCATGCCGCCACTGACAAAAGTCAAGAGTGTAAACTATTTCTATACGAGAAGCATAGTTATTTTCTGTATGCCACTACGGTCTTTTTTTATTTCACATAGCGTACTATAATAGTACTATAGTTTTCTTAATTCACACGCATTCATTTTAATAGCAAAACATATTCAGTTCAGCGAATCAAGAAGGCTCTTAAAAGAAAAGTCATGATGAAGTGGATACGTAATTGTTTGTAAAATATGTTGTGTTTCGAACAATAAGTTGCATACTCTGTTATGACTGGTGTTAGCTGAATGAAACCAAAAGAAATTATTGAAAGCTACAATTATGTAACACAACCCGATAGGTTAGTAATAATGAATGAAGGGGACACATGATTCATTGAACGAACTTCATAATGCAAATGGGATGTATACGACAGCTCCTAACATTTTCAATTTTCATCGAGTAAGTTGTCCATTACATAAGTACGTGTACGAAATCAATTTCAAACATTCAAATAAAAATGAATAAAAACAACTTCCAATCCAAACTATTGCCCAGAGTATTATTACTGTGCCCACTTGATAAACTTTTCTACATTTTTTGAAGACTGGCCACCTTTGGCTATGTTATTCATGGTCAATTCCTTCATTCTCAATGATCTTGCTTTTATGTTTTCATCCCCAAGTAATTGCTCCACCTTCTTTCTTATCTCTTCCTTTGATATAATTCCCTTTTCATCCTTGTCTAATCCTACTCCAACCTTCCATACATCACAAATGTATGACTTGTTAACAAGTTGATCCTTCGCAAATGGCCAGCACAAGAACGGTGTGCCACCACATACACCTTCTACAGTAGAATTCCAACCACAGTGACTAATGAAGCATGCTATGGCAGGGTGGTTCAATATCTTCTTCTGAGGTGCCCAACCCACAATTCTACCTTTCTTCCCATGAAAATCACGAGGGTATGCATTCATATTTACCTTGTTGTCATTACTTGGACGTACAACCCAAATAAAAGGCTTGTCAAGGAGATCAATCCCGAGAGCTAATTCAATAAATTGGTTGGGGTCCATTACTGCCATACTACCAAAGGAAACATACACAACAGATTGAGGTAGTTGCTGATCTAACCACTCCAAACAAGACGTGTCTTCTTCCCAGAATGAACTTTTGTTGGTGTCACTTGCCATCAATGGACCAATTGGAAGGAGACTTGGTGATATGGAAAACGCTGCAGGCTCAAGATTATAAGTTGTGTTGCAAAGCCACCATTCTCCTAACTTCATGTTCTGCATCTCTTGCACAAGATGATCAAAGTGTAACTTGTCATGGCCACGCCACGGAAGGTTTTCTGTGTCCATCAAAGGCATATTTGGGGAGAGTTGAATTTTCTGTCTTCTTACAGGGATTCCTTCAATGCCAAAAACAAAAAACCATGAAACCCCTCCTTACTATATGATTAATAATCTCTCAAAATTGACATAAGAAGTACTGTAATGTATAACAAGAATCAGTTAATGTTATTACTCTTACCATATGAGTCTATAACCCCATCATCGATCAGCCTTGGGATGCAATCACACAAGACCAGAGAAGTTGCTGATGCAGGCCATAGAAGAGCCCCTTTGATTCCCAAATTGTGGCCAACTTTCAAGGCCCAAGTCATACTCAATGTGACAACCATACAAGTGATCTTGTTGTTTACGTCTAAAGCATTGACATCTTGTATGAGCTTGGGAAGCATAGAGGGCATGTTGGTTTTGATTGAATGAACAACTTTCTTCTGGTCACTTCTATCATCTTCAGGGCCTAACCCATCTGGGAGTGTCACAAACTTTATCCCCGATCCCTTGAGGTTGTCAAGGCCAGCACCAGTGGTGTTCAACCGTTTGTGGCTGAACTCTGTGTTCAGAAAAGTGATGTTGCAGCCATGTTTGGCCAGAATCTGAGACAACTGAATAAGAGGATTCACATGGCCTAGAACTGGATATGGTATAAGAAGAAAATGAGGGGTGATGGCCATTTTGGTTGGAAATTTTGATCTTGAAGAAGGAGTTCAGAGGAGATTGAAAAATGTCAATTTGTGAGTTATGGTTGCTTGGGCAAGTGTTTGATCAGTTGCGATTAAAGATGCATTGACTTTTTGGTACAAGAGTACTAGGTTCATCTACACACCCGCACTATTTAATGTATAAACATTTCTAAGTAAGCTTGTCTCATTTTCAAAGAACACCAACAAAAAGCCAAAAATTGAAAAACTATAACCTTTGCTATAAAAGTTCATACACAAATTTTGCACTGGCAGTTTATTAAAAAAATATTACCTTTGAAATGATTATTTTCAAAATTTAATAATTTTATATACATGACATTTGAATGTATGTACACTTTGGTTAAACGTTTAAAAGTATTTTACAGTAAAACTATAAATACAAAAAAATATTCTTTACAAGCTAACAGCATTTATTTGATTTTCGTCTTATTTGTTGTACACCAGAAAATAATTCCTCATAACATCTGCATATTTTAATATAGAATGTGTGACTAAACTTAATTTAAATATTTACGTTTAAGAGAATAATTTAAAAATAGTATGAAGATTTCTCTTTATATTGGATATGTATATATATAAATTGTAGTACCAATGAGGTTTGAGTATATGAGAAGGGGCAAGATCCTCGTAATGCGATGAACCATGGTCTAAATTTTCATTGAAAAAGTATCCACATTTAATGTTTCACAATATGTTGAACAAGATTGTTTTTGACATTTTTTTTGGTCGAGAACAAAAATTATGATTTATGATAATTTTATTAATTTTTATATGAACTAGCTATCTTAAAAATTACATTAAAGAACGATCATTTTTTTATCGATATAATATGTAAAATTTGAACTATTAATGTGTTTTTAACACAATTAAAACCATTTACATTAATATTGCATAAGATTAATAAAAATGCATGGCAATTAATTTCATAATCTAAACACTTAAGACAAAAAGTTCGTTCTCCATGAATAGCTGGTCGTGGACAAATCAATGCTCCGTTGGCTTAGATTGTTTTTACTACGGATTTTCCTACATTTAACCTTTTTCATACATTAAAAATTTATTTTCATTTTTATACATTATTAGTATAATCAAATGATTAAAACTTAAAAGTTATTATTATTATTATTATTATTATTATTATTATTATTATTATTATTATTATTATCACATAAAACAAAACAAAAAATGTAAGAAAAAGGATTTATCAATATAAGCATTCCTAACCAAAACTCAAACACTACTATAGTAGTTAATATTGGCCAAAAGAAATCTAGATAAAGGATTTGAGTCACCTTAGAGAAAAGATGATAATGATAAAGATAAAGAAGAGATAAGATGATATTCTCTAAAGTTTTTTTATATTTATTTTTACATAATCTTGTCTGATAATCCATTTGCAGAAAAAGTACAGTAGGTTAGCATGCAAAACTATGGCAATGTCCTGTTGAGTTATCATACCGCACCGTTGCAGAGATTGTAGGCACCGCAACAGTACTTAATTTTCCAGATTTATGCATAAGTTTAGTATCACCGCAAGCCATTCTGCAGTGGATATGGATTACAACGTCAATATTTTATGTTTTGCTTCATTGTTAAGTTTTAATCTTTTTCCTTCTATTTTATTACAAAAAAGAAGCTTATAGGGCTTGCATGATCTTGATTCTTCCTGTGCTGCTTTCGTGCACGACACTAGGTTACAGATTTTCCTATGTGTAAATCATATTCTTTAATGTCTCCCACTTTTAATTATTTTATTATATAAAACTTTATACAAGAAAACATTCTGTAATTTGATGTATAATATATTCTTAAAAAATACTGTCTCTGTTTTCTTGTTCTGGGGGACCATGATTGCAGAACCCAATACACAAAATAGTAAATATATTTTTTATTCATATAGGTTTGGATCAGAAGTGAGAGTTTTACAAAAATTTCGAGACCTTGGACAAATTTAGAAAACAAAATATATTTTTAACAACTTTATATGATTTATTATTATCTTCAAATAATATTTAATAATTTTTTATTAGAATTAGAACTATTACTATTAGTGTTTTTTTTAACATATGTATGTATGGGTTATTATTGTTATATTTTCTTGGTATATTGTGAATGATTGATAGAGTTTCAAATATTAAGTTAGCTGAAATGTTCTAGTTTTATGTTTTCATGTCATATATATACATTTCAAGATGTTTCTATAATTTATTTTATGTATGATAAGAAAATTTTCAATAATACGAACTAAAATTATTTTTTCAACTACTGCAAATCTTCAACCATTTGATATTAATTATCTTTTTTTAAATACCATCCTCTTCAAATTTTCAATGGAAGATAATAAATTTTTAAATGAAAATATCAAAATTTTATAATATATATTGATAAGAAATAATATTTGAATTTTAGAAATTTTTAAAAAGTAATTAAATCTTGACTAATTACGACTAAAATAATTTTATCTTTTACTCTCATTTTATAAATGCTCATTGGATTTTAATGACACACGTGGCTGTGTCAGATGAATTTCTAATTGATTAATAATTATTAATCATTCCTCAAGAGCTTCATATTTTCTCTAATCTAAAATCCCATATGAGCAATTAGGAGTTTCATTAAATTTAAAATAATTAAAGGAATATAACCAAATTCTATTAACAGATTAAAGAGATCATTAGGAAAAAGTAAACAAGTTAGGATTCAATTGTTGCATTTGAAATCAGTGTTATTCGTTTTTTTTAATTTGTTTTCTTTGCAATGTAAAGGATCAACCCATTTCAAAATATATTTCACTAGATTACTTCAGAATTTTAAAATTTAAAAGTCATCATTAATCTCTAAAATACGATATTTAGAAATGCACCTTTAGATACTTTGACCATTCTCATAAATATTTTTCTGAGTTTGCAATTTCTTCTGGTTAATTTATTGAGATCACCAATAGACTGTTTTACAGTACATTTAACACCAATCCTGTATCATAGAAATGGGAGTTGATGTTCAATGTGTTAAAAAACAGCCTAGTTTTTATGCCAACCGAATGAACACTATTAGTTTGAATCAATTCCCAAACTATAAAGCATTATTACTCTGCCCAGCTGATAAAGCTTTTCAGATTCTTTGAAGAGTGACCACCTTCTACTATGTTATTCAGGGTCAATTCCTTCAGTTTCAATGACCTCGCTTTTATGCCATTATCGCCAAGCAGTTGCTCCACCTTCTTCCTTATCTCTCCCTTTGATACTAATCCATTCTCGGCCTTGTCTAATCTCAGGCCAACCTTCCACACATCACAAATATATGACCTGTTCACAAACTGATCCTTTACTAATGGCCAACACAAGAAAGGGACGCCACCACATACACCTTCTATGCAAGAATTCCAACCACAGTGACTAATGAAGCATGCTATGGCAGGGTGGTTCAATATCTTCTTCTGTGGTGCCCAGTTCACAATTCTGCCTTTACTTCCATGGAATTCATCAGAGTATGCATTGTTTACCTTGTTATTGCTACGAGGATTTACAACCCAGAAAAAAGGCTTGTTAAGGAAATCAAGTCCAAGAGCCAATTCCTTAAATTGCTCGTGATCAATTACTCCCGAACTACCAAAGGCAACATATATAACAGATTGAGGTGGTTGATGATCTAGCCAGTCTAAGCAAGTTGTGTCTGCTTGACAGAGTGAACTTATGCTGCTGTCAGTGGCCATCAATGGACCAATAGGTAGGAAACGTGGTGATATTGACAATGCAGCAGGCTCAAGATCATACGCTGTGTTGCAAAGCCACCAGTCTCCTAACTTAAGAGTCTGCATCTCTTGTGCAATATGATGAATGACGGTCTTATCTAGGCCACACCATGGAAAGTTTTCTGTGTCCATCATTGGCATATTTGGGTAGAGTTGAATTTCTTGCTTTTTGATGGGATTTCCTGCAAAGTATAAAGGAAATCATAAACGCTCTCATATTTGTATTAAAAAAGTAGAAATTAAGATCAGTCATGGATGAGGTAAAATAAAAATTTCTCAGACACTTAACTGTGACTTGGTTCTCCTAACTCAATGCTTTTAGAAGTAAAACTTAAAATTGAGCATTACTTTAACCTGATACGGGTACTTGCAATTGCAAAGAAATGAAATGGTGGTGGAAAAGCTCATTCATGTGTGCCTATTTGTGCCTAAAGTTTCATTCTAGTCCTTCAAACATACTATTAGGTGTTAATTAGTAATCTATTACCCTGCTTTCTAAATCTCAAATATAAAAGCACCCGCTCCTCTACTTCTTAGAGTAAAGTATAAATGTATTTTATTACCTGTTTTCAATAGATTATTTCATATCTTTTATAGACTGATTCGTAGGAATCTGGTAATTAAATCTCTTATAATCCATTTCTTTATAGTATATCTCCAACAATATGTGATATTAAGGTAAAATATATGTTATGATATGAGCCAATTTAAAAGGAAGGCTGAAGAAGAACAATCAAGTTTTTCTAAAAACTAAAAAGATTGTGTCATCTCCTTCCATCTGTTTAAAATAACTGGAAATTAAATTTACTTCTTTTCTTTGCCAAACTGAGACAAAAGAATTTAAATTGATACTCTTTGCCAGTGTATAAAGTAGAAAAATTTCAGATTAAGAGACCAATTTGCACGAGACAATGCAAAATTTAACGACGAGTATAATATGAAGCAGAACGACATGAAGATTGGAAATGGGTACAAGTATTGGCCAGACAAATAATATGATTCAAAAACTTTCCATTCGTTTTCAATATGTAATAAGAAGTAAATATCTGTAGTTGAAAAACTTTACCATCTGAATCTATGATTCCCTCATCAATCAACTTTGGGATGCAATCACATGTGGCCAACGAAGTAGCAGATGCAGGCCATAAAAGAGCTCCTTTAATTCCCAATCTGTGACCAACTTCCAGGGCCCAACCCATATTCACAGTGACAACAATGCATGTGATCTTATTGTTAATATCCAATGCATTAATATCTTGTATGAGTTTGGGAAGCATAGCATGCATGGTGCTTTTGATAGAGAAAATAACTTTCTTGGGGTCATTTCTGTCATCTTCAGGGCCCAAACCATCTGGCAGTGTCACAAACTTTATCTGGGGTCCCTTGGGGTTGTCTAGCCCAGCACCTGCAGCATTTTCTTGTTTCTGGTTGAACTCTGTATTCAGAAAAGTGATCTTGCAGCCATGTATGGCAAGAACCTGAGACAACTGCTTAAGGGGATTTACATGACCTACAGTTGGATATGGGATCAGAAGAAAGTGAGGGATGCCCATATGCTTGAAAATTGGTTTTCACTGCATCAACTATTTGGGAGATGAAAAGTGTGATTGACTGTTCCTTGATTTAAAGGCTTGTTCTTGGTTGTGGTTAAAAAGGTCAGAACTTCGAGAAAATTATTAAATATTTCTGGTCTACTGTATATTTATGGTCTCAACAAACTTTTACGATTTACGAGATAACTAATCACACTATTAGTTTTATGATTTATGTAAAGATTAGTTGAGATTATAATAATTTTAAATCATAGAATAATTTTTCCTAGCCTTTACCTTTTGTTTTATACGAAAGAAAGTGAGGGGTCTAAAGAAAAATTTAACATGTTATTATTTGTAAATTAAATTTTTTACCTTTTTAATTTAAACGAGCTACTCAAGCAAGTGACATTCGTGAGACTTTGGAGAATGCTTGGAGTTTTCTTCCTTTTCTTTTTCTTCAAGGCATGCTATCTGTTGGTTTAATTGAAGTATTGACTTTGATGTTGTCGAAACTGATTTCTGCATATATCAGTCAAGGGAGGATGAGAGAATAAAATTCTTAATGATAACTATTTCTAATCGTTATAGACCATTCCTTTCACTCTTGTTCAATTCTTGTTTTTTTAGCAATTTTCAGGATAAAAAAAAAATCATACTAAATTACGTCTAAATTCAAACAAGATACGGAATTGTTGATCAAAAATATCTCAGAAGTAAAGTTTTATCATGGTGGTCATCAAATACTAATAAGGAGGTTTTAATAACATGAATCCTAAGTTTTAAGTTAAATGTTCAATATTTTGCGGGAGCATCACTTGTATCAGATACAAACATAAGAAACATCAGAAGTTTCAAATCTCCATTTTCTATTTTGTCTTTTCTGTTCTCAATTTGTAAAATTTCAAGATGATGGAACATATATTATTGACAACTTCAGAGCATCACCAGGATAAGAACATTTTTATCCTTTGAGCCAGTCCTCAAACTTGCTGAAATTCTCATAGGATTGTCCCCTTTCAGCAATGCTACTTACAACCATCGCCTTCAGTTTTTGAGACCTTTCCCTTATGCTATCATCTCCAAGGAGTTGGTCTACTTTCTTCTTTATCTCCCAACGTGATATGAGCCCTTTCTCATCAAAGTCAAATCCCAACCCCACCTTCCACTCATCACAAATATAAGCCTTGTTGAAAAATTGGTCAGCAAAATATGGCCAACACAAGAAAGGGATCCCACTGAACACCCCTTCCATGGTAGAATTCCAACCACAGTGGCTAATGAAGCAAGCTATAGCAGGGTGGCTTAACACCTTTTGTTGAGGTGCCCATGTGACAATTTTACCACAAGTGCCTTGAAATTCATCTGGGTATGTGTTTTTTGTGCTGCCACAAACATCCTCACGCACAACCAACAGAAAAGGCCTATTTGTGAGATCAAGTCCAAGAGCTAGTTCCTTGAGTTGAAGAGGGTCAAAAATAGTGAAGCTACCAAAGGCAATGTATATGACAGAACAAGGTGGCTGTTGATGAAGCCAATTCAAGCAAGAAAGGTCTTCTTCCCAGAATTGCCCCACTGATCTAAACTTATCAGCACTCTCCATGAGTGGACCAATTGGTAGGATCTTTGGAGATAAAGATAATGCCCCTGGTTCAAGGTAACTAGAGGTATTGCAAAGCCACCAATCTGTTAATTGTGAATAGTACATAAAGTTGGTGACGTAATCATATATAATTTTCTTCTCCTCAGTTGAGTCACCTACGCAGTACCATGGAACGTCAGCTGCGTCCATAATTGGCATTCCTGGAGATACTTGAAATTTCCGTTTTGAAATTGGGAATCCTGCAGTGACAGCCATTGAGTGCTAGATGAAATTGATTAAAGTTTCAGTTTTTATTGTTAAGATTATCTCTATTCATATAATATATGCCAAATGTTAAACTAATAAGTTTAAAAGAAAATTTTAATAAATGATGAATTTAAGAGAGACTCCATTAAAAATTATCAATCAATTTTTTCAACAAAATTAATTAATAATATAACTGATAGATTATGCACTCATGACATCGTTATAAAAAAATTAATAAGAAATTAAAGACTGAAATGATTTAACTAAATCATGCTCAAAATTTTAATTAAATAAATTATATCCACAAATTATAATTAAATAATTTAAATAAATACTTAAATATAGAATATTAATCTAAACTTTTTAGTGGTGATATTGACTCAACTATTAACACCTTAATTGGGAGAAAGTAAATGAATGTAAGACTTTATTTGCATAATTTAAAAAATGTTCTTTAAGAAAGATTTACAATCAAATGTGTGAAAATTGTTTGTTTGTATAAGCTGATTGAAACAGATTTACAAAGAATTTTGGGAAAGACAATTAAATGACCCTGTATTTGTAAAAGAAAAAAAATATATATATATAATTAATTATTATACAACTATATTAAAATTTTTTTATTATAATAATAAAAAATAATTATTAATAATAAATAAAATTATTTTATTTTTTATTTATTTATATTATTTTTTCAAATAATTATATTTTTATTTTTTCACTTTCTAAATTCTCTTTTTAATTTAAAAATAATATATATATATGACATTCACATATTTTAAAAATAAAAATTAATACCTTATTTTTAATTTTGTCATTTATTTTTTAATCTAATAATTTATAATACCAACTTATCAAGAAGAAGTTATCTTTTATATATATATATATATATATATATATATATATTTATTGGTAATGTCCAATTTAAATCCTTAACATCTTTATCTTATTATTTAGGTAATGTCATATTTAAATATGGTGTAAAATGTAAGAAGTACTTGTCTTTATATTATTAATTATAGGTTTATATAATGCAATATTATATATATTCTGCTTAATTATACATAAATAAATTTTATTTATGGATATTTTAGATTTTGAAGAGGTATATATTTGAAATAAATTTATTATATTTGAATAGTTTATATTAACTTTTACACATACCTTTTTTAATTTATTTTTTTATATTACGTATTTTATAATTTTTTTTCTTGGTATGAGACCAAATTTTACCATGTAGAAAGTAGATCTGAAGTAATAAAAAAATAAAAAAAATGAAAAAGAAGTAAAAAATAAAATTATTTAAATTAAAAGAAAATAGTGAAATTTAAGAAGAAAATTATATAATTTTATTTATTATTGATAATTATTAATATTTTAATTATTTATTATTATTATTATTATTAATTAAAAAAAAAGGCATAATAATGAAGATTTAGAAATTCACACAATAACCATCCATTCAACAGTTACTGATGTAAGTTTCCCTTTTTTTTTCTCATTTTTGAAGATAAACTCTCTTTTTTTGAAAAAAAAAAATTACAATACAGACAAAATATTCTCTTTAATCTTTTCTTTTTCATAGGCATCTATATTACTCACTTAGATCCAAACACAATCTTACAGTTAACTTTTAAGTGAAAAAAAAAAAGAGTAAGAAAACTATCATGTATGTATTGGACGCAGAACTCGAAATATGGTTGTGAAAAAGAAAGTAGCTCGAATGAAAACAAAAATTTAAAATTGCATGCTTCAGAGACTGACATGATGACTGGTACTTACCATCACT
Source organism: Macrotyloma uniflorum (assembly GCA_016859785.1). Lineage (NCBI taxonomy): Eukaryota > Viridiplantae > Streptophyta > Magnoliopsida > Fabales > Fabaceae > Macrotyloma > Macrotyloma uniflorum. The sequence goes on along the minus strand of BDMB01000008.1, from coordinate 2,120,205 downwards.
ATTTATGATTCCATCTTCAATGAGCTTTGGAATCTTCTCTTCCAAGGCAAAAAGAGCTGCTGAATGGGGGCTGAAGATGGCACCTCTGATTCCTAGCTTGGCTGCAAGTTCCAAGGCCCATGCCATGTTCAGATCAACAATTATGGCAGTGATTTTCTCACTACCACCATGATGATCATGATCAAGTGCATTAATGTTATCCTTTATGAGCTTCTCAAGGGCAGAAGGCATGGCTCTTGAGATTCCCAAGCACAAACTAGGCAAGTCATTTCTGTCATCCTCAGGACCTAAGCCATCTGGAACTGAGATTAGTCTCACAGCTGAGCCCTCAAGGTTAACCTCCTCATTTGTTGCTCTCACCACTCTCTTGTAATTGAAATCTGTGTTCACAAGTGTGACTTTGAAACCATGTTGAGCTAGTTTTTCAGAGAAGCGCATGAGAGGATTTACATGCCCTTGAGCTGGAAATGGCAAAACCAGCACATGTTGGGTCCCCATTTTTCTCTTGTATGGGTTAGGGGAGAAGAAATAAATTCACTGAGTGGTTGTGGTTGTGGTTGAGGTGATGAAGACAGTGCTTCACTTCATCAATATATATAATTTCTTAGAATCAGTTTCGTTTTAATTCCACTTCAAAAGATAGTCAAATAGGTAACAACTACTTTAATATAATTTGTTTTTACGTCCAGAATAATCTTTCTAACTATGAAATTTATTAAATTAAATAACTATGAATATAATGACTAAATCATAAATACATTTTGCTATTATCTTTAAATTTTAAATTTTAACTTAACTCAAAAAATTAATTTATAGAATGTAAGTTATTTTAACATTAATTCTATTTTTTTTCTTTCTTATTTTATGATAATTTCTCATGATTCTTAAAAAGTTTAGTTTAGTTTAGTTTAGTTTGATATGTCTGTTTATGTATACTTCTACATTTGAGATGTTTAATTATTTTTAAGGTAATATTTTAAAAAAAACAAATGTATTGGAAAAGTAATAAGGGATGGGTTAAAAGTGGGTTATTCTCTCCCATAAAAATTGACCATTTGTTGGAGTTTGTTCATTAGAAGCAAAATGATATCCCTCAAATTAAATACAAATAGAGACACTTAACCGTATGCAGTCAAATGAATATATCAAGGGAAACACATCCACGTGCTTCAACCAAATACTCAATACTCAACCCTACACATCATACAAAGTATACCAGGGCGGAGCTAGGACCAGGGCGGAGCTAGGACCTGGGCGGAGCTAGGATCGGGGTGGAGTCAGGACCAGCGCTGAGTCAGGATTAAGATATCCGGTCCCATCATTTTAATTTTTATTTATTATTATATACCATTATAAAATATATAAAAATATTATATATAAATTAAATTAAATAAATTTTTTTAATTTAAAATAATTAAATATATAATTTTATATATAAAAAAATTTATTAAAAAAATAAATTTTTATATTTATATTATATATTTTTAATAAATATTATTAATTAAAAAATTAAAATATATCAAAATAATATTATTAATTAAAAAATTTAAATATATCATAATTATATATATATATCTATATTTTAAAAGATAATAGATTATTGAAAATTAAAAAAAATATTAAAAATTGAAAAGATTAAAAGTTAAAAAATAAAATAGACATAATATTTTAATTATAAAGAAATAAAATAAAAAAAATTATTATTATTTTTTTATTATTATAATATATTAATATATAATATAATTTTTTTTATTCAATAATTTTTTTTAAAATTAAAAATATATATAAAAAATTAATATTAATATTTTAATATGTAATTTTGAAATATATTTATAAATTTATAATTATATTAAAAGTTAAATAAATGAAATTTACATATTATATATAAAGTTTAAACTATATTATTATTTTATTTTATATATGTTATATTATTATTTTTTTAAACAATTTTTAAGTTATTTAAAAAACAATTTAATATAAATATAATAATTAATAATTTTTATAATACAAAATATAATCCAATACAATTTAAAAAATTAAATATTATAAATATATATTTAATTTTATATATTTATATTAATTATAAATATATATAAATTACTTATAATTTTTTAATAATTTTATTTATTATATTTCTTTTTACATAATAACTCATTTTAATATATATATATATTAATTAATTAATTAATTAATTCGATGGATCTCCCACCTAACATTTCTAACTTTTTATACATTAATAAAAACTCAATAATCATTACATCAACCCCTTTTACAACCAAAAGAATTCCACGGTCAATAAAAAAATGACTTTGATTTTATCCGGGAAAAGTTTCAACCTTCAAACCCTCGTTATAAAGTGCTTTTAACTTCAAAACCTCCTCTTGTATTAGTAGTTATTCCAGTTCATTAAGCTCCGTAGTTATAAGGAGGAAGTCATTTGAATTGAACTACTCAGGGATGATTCTTGTGAATTGGTGATCTTACTAATTTGTCATACACTTTTACGCAGACACATTTGAATCTATGCCCATTAAAAGAACATGCAAATTTGTGACATTTGTATATTTGAAGGTGAAGATCTCCTTTTTAATCCATCCAACCATAAGGAAAAAGAATAAGAATTTGGTTTATGTAAAAAGTGTTAGCTACATTGGAAGATTTTTATAATAATAATAATAATATAAGAAAATATTATTTTGATTTCTATTTAAAAAGTTTAAAATTAATGAATTATATGTATTTCTCAATCTTCTTTAATTTAAAAAAAAATATCTGTAGAAAATTAAAACTTTTTAGCACATGGTAAATGTGAGAATTGTAAGTACAAAACCGCTCCATCTTCCTTGTTCCTTTCATTTAATTTTTTTGTTTGATTCGTTGTACACATTTATATATTCATTAATTTATATTTTATATATATATATATATATATTAATTTCAGTGAAATATTTTTAACTAAACAAGTTTTTTTTCTTCTTATTTTATTTTCTTTCTTTTCCACACATTTCTCTCCCTCAACCAAGTAAAAGTTAAATGGGAAGATGGGATTAAAAGTCTGAATTATCGTTTTTGATTATTAGGCGACAATGATTAAAAATATACAAATTCTTATTTATAAAGAAAAAAATTATTTAAATCTATTTTTTAATATAAAATAAAAGTGATAGATATGGGATATCCCACAAAATATAAATTAGAAGAATGTTTAAACTGTCGACAGAAATATATCTAAAAATTGGTATACAAATGTAAATCATGAGTAATTTCACTCAGTTATTTAACTAAACAAAGGACCGACAATTTTGTTAAAGTAAAATAAAGTGTCCAGTTTGAGAAAATAACGTGAGAGAAATTTGAATCCCCTTAAATTAAAAAACTAAAATTCATTGTCGATCATTTATCTCGCGTGCCACTCAAATCTGGCTGAGTCTCTTGTTTTTTTAAGTCAAATTCAGTGAACTTCTCGTGTGTATTTAAATTTAATAATTATATGTCATGATGAATCCATCACATGTAAAAATAATATATTTATATAGAAAAAAATAGCATTTTTTAAAGATTAAAACTAAAAAATTAATATATTTATAAAGAGTAAAATAAAAATTGACATACTTGTAAAAATTAAAGAATAAAATATATCTGTAAATAAAAAAAGCACATTAATTATTTTTGTAACGAATAGCGAAGAATTAATAATTTAAAATACAGAGAGTAGAATGTAGAAGAGAGGGACTTAGAGAATTGTGGAAGGTGGTAGGGTACATGAGTTAATTTGATCTACATTGTTTTAGTTGGCTTTGATTTTTTTTTTTCTTTATTTGAAAAAAAAAAACTACAAAACACTAAAATGTGGAAGAAAATAGAAGAGATGTCTAAAAAAGGAAGGAAGAAATTAAAGGGCGTTGAGAGAGTAATGAAGGTTTGAAAGGTGAGGAAGGAGTTAGTTGGGTTCATTCGTGAGACTCATAATTCCCAGCATACCAAGGCAACAATTTTGTGAGAAACCCACTTTTCAGAAAATTAATAATCACTATCACCTATTTATATCAAAATAAAGAGGGTGGGACTTGTGAAAAGGGTATACCTATAAACTCTCTTATCTAATATAATAATTTTTTTTAAAATTATAAATAATATTATTACGATTAACTAAGATATGATTTATATATATATATATAAATAATTTTTTATTACTTTATTGATTATTTAAAAGAATTTTATTTTTAAATATTATATTTATTTTTTAAAAAATAAAGTTAAATTAAGATATATGAGTAAATGTAGAATAATTTTATGAAAATGTATTAAATTTAAAATTTATTTATAGAATCCAACAATAAAAATATTCAAGTATATTTCTTTCAAAATAGTGAAGTCAACACAAATTTTCAGACAGTACAAATGTTGTTACATTATTTATGCAATTCAATTAAATTCATAACCAAATATATTAATCTTTCCAAGACATGTGATTATTGATTCTGCTATACTACTATAACAATAACAAACAAACAAAAAATTACATGCTTGTTCAATACAGAGAAAAATATATTATAATCCAAACTAAGCATCATTACTTCGCCCAATCCATAAAGAAGTTGAGATTCTTTGTTGACTGTCCACCTTCTTGTATGTTATTTATGGTAATCTCCTTCAATTTCAAAGATCTTGCTTTAATGTCTTCATCAACAAGCAGTTGATCCACCTTCTTCCTTATCTCTCCCCTTGAAACTATTCCAGTTTCATCCTTGTCTAATCCAAGTCCAATCTTCCACACATCACAAATATAAGACTTGTCAAGAAATTGATCAGTGGTGCATGGCCAACATAAGAAAGGCACACCAGCACATATACCTTCTAGGGTAGAATTCCAACCACAGTGACTAATGAAGCAAGCCAATGAAGGGTGGTTCAATATCTTCTTCTGTGGTGCCCAACCAACTATTTTACCTTTACTTCCATGGAAATCATTAGGGTATGCATTAACATTTTCCTTCTTGTCATCACTTGGACGCACAACCCAAATGAAAGGCTTGTCAAGGAGATCAAGTCCAAGAGCTAATTCTTTAAATTGGGTTGAGTCCATTACTGCCAAACTGCCAAAGGAAACATACACAACAGACTGAGCTGGTTGCTGATCTAACCACTCTAAACAAGCTGTGTCTTCTTCCCAGAATGAACTTATGGAGCTGTTTTCCATCAATGGTCCAATGGGTAGGAACTTTGGTGATATGGAAAATGCTCCCGGCTCAAGATCATAAGTAGTGTTGCAAAGCCACCACTCTCCTAACTCCAAAGTTTGCATCTCTTGCACAAGATGCTCAAAGAAGATCTTCTTAAAGCCACGCCATGGAAAGTATGCTGTGTCCATATGCATATTTGGAGAGAGTTGAATTTCTTGATTTTTGGTGGGAACTCCTGTAATGCCAAAAGAAAATCATAAAATTTCTGCTGTTTTTTACTTGCAGTTTTAATTAACCGAGTAATAGGGAAATATTAAACTAACACTTAGATGTTTAATTCGTTGATTTGATTATGAATCTCTGAAACAACTAAGAATAACCAGCATATCTCCGCAATATGCAGAGTGGAATAACATTCTACAGTTTTTTTAAAGTTAACTAAAAATTACGGAACATTTCTCTTTTCTTTTTTTTGCCATTATAAAGTAAACTAAGTTGACCATTTTGGATAACATAAAGAATCAATTTACGAAAGCAAGTACGAAATTTGCCATGTAAGTCTGAATTGAAGAAAATAATCAGTAAATTTGAAACACAAAAAGAATGTTCTAAGTGTAATAGATATCACAAAACAGCGAGAAAAAATAATATATTAACTGAAACACAAAACATTTAGGCTACAGTAACCCAAAAAGAATGTTCTAAGTGTAATAGATATCACCTGTTACTGTTTAGGTTACAGTAACCTAATAAATTGTTGTTTTATGATAACAATAAACAACAAAAAAGGGATATTTACCTTGAGAATCAATAATGCCATCTTCAATCAGCTTTGGGATGCAGGCAGCAGAAGCCAAGGAAGTTGCAGATGCTGGACAGAGAAGAGCCCCTTTGATTCCCAGTTTGTGGCCAACCTCCAAAGCCCAACCCATATTTATTGTGACAAGTATGCATGTTATCTTATTCTCAACATCCGAGGCATTAATGTCTTGTATAAGCTTTGGAAGCAAAGCAGGCATGGTGCTTTTAATTGAAAGGAGAAGTTTGGCCATATCAGTTCTGTCATCGTGAGGGTCCAAACCATCAGGGAGAGTCACCAACTCTACTTGTGCCTCATCCATGTTGCCCCCACGAGCAGTATTGGCTCGTTTGTAGCTGAACTCTGTGTGCACAAAAGTGACCTTGCAACCATGTGTGGCCAAAAGAAGAGAACATTGCATGAGGGGGTTCACATGTCCTTGAACTGGAAATGGTAAACAAAGAAAGTGAGGGATACCCATGTGCGTGAGTTAATTGTTGAAGGGACACAATAGAACAATTGGAAAACTGGAATCAGGTGTGTGATGAAATGTTTGTAGTTTGTTTGGAGATGCATTTTGTCTTTTATGATGGTCAGGGTTATGAAAATGTACGCACGCAACAACAGAGGTACCTCGTTCAAGTCAAAGTTGGTGGGTTGAAGAGACATATTCAACTTTTTCCGAAAGTACGTGTGTATACAAAATCGAGAGAGAACAGAGAGAAAAGTGTCAAATAAGATAAATATCACTTGAACCTGATGTTGAATAAATAAGATATATATACCTTTATGAAAGTGAAAATAAATAAAGTAAATTAAAATGCAAGTGCAGAAGAATACAAGTCATGGACTTACGCCATAGCTGACGTTTCTCTATATAATTTTAAATACATTTTTGAAATTTCACCAGAGTTTTAAAATTCTTTCTACGGATTACAAAGCACACATAATTTACTAATTAATCAGGGACTCTTCATAAAGTTGGACCAATGTCATCATTAATTCAACACAAAAACAAAATGTCCTCATCCAAAATTCAAACACCAAACTTATTATTTTCTATGAACACAACGTCAGCAATGATATGATAATACTAGGTTCGTGTTAATGGTTTTCATTATTTATAACTGAAATGTGTTGTTCGCTTAAATTTTGAGGAAGTTTTTTTATATGAGTATGGATATAAAAAAAGTGAAGCATAGTTTCAATTATATCACTCTTTTACTTAATTCTTGAATATTATACATGTTTATTGAGTTAAAGAAATAGTGAAAGCCATTTTAAATGGTTTAAAATATACTTAATAGCATTTTATCTCTTGTAAGTTAACGTCTTTTTTTTTTTTTAATCAGATTTAGTCCTCAATATCTTCAAACGTTTTATTTTAAATATTATTATTAATTTCTGTTAAAAAACGTTAATAGTGACATTAAGTTAACATCTTCAAATATGATCTCAATAAAATATTAAATACTAGGTTAATAGAATGTGATAATAATAATAATAACATTTGATTATAATCTCAAACTTGATTATGTATGGGAAATATCCTTTTTAATTAAGAGTGATAGTTTCTATGCATAGGAAGATGGTTTATTTTAAAATTTTATTTTCTTAATTCTTGAAAATATACACATTTATCTTTGGGAAAGTGATCACATTTAATATTTATTATATTTTTAATAGAAAACTTCAACCTTCATTATAAATAAATTTTAAAAAATAAAAAATATATAAGAGTAGTAGAAGAATCCAAAATATAAGTTAAAAAAAATCTAAAATAATTAAGTTTTAAATTAAAGAATAATAATGAGTTGAATGTAAAAAAAAAAAAAAATTATCATTCTCCACCTTATAATTTTTCTTTTCACATTAAATAAGTTTTTCACAAGTTACACATATTAAAAAGAAATTCAAATAGTTATTCTTCATTCTAACAATCTTTTATTTTAAAATATCTAACAGTTTTAACAATTGGATTTTATAAAAAATGAAATGTGAGACTGAGAGTAACTTAATCCTCTTATACCTGGGTTAACATTAAGCAAAAAATTTGGGGTTCATCAAATAAAGTGTCTAACGACAATTTTACAATATCTAATACTAGTTCAATTATTAAAATACCACACCATAGTGTTAAAATCTACAATAATTTTTTTAACACATTTTAGAAAGTAATTTCCAGAATAAAGAATAAGTAATAAAGAAATTCTCAGAGTAGTTTGGTTTAACTTATTTGACAAAATTACTCATTTAATCAATTTCTTAAACGAACATCTAAAAATAAATAATTGTTATTTTCATGTCACGCACAAACAATTTCAAATTTCTTATAGAATCAACCATTAAAAATATTCAAGTATTTCTTTCAAAATAGTGGTTGTTAAAGTCGACAAAATTTTCAGACAAAATTTATAGATAGTACAAATGTTTTTACATTATTTATGCAATTCAATTAAATTCATAACCAAATACATTCGAAAATATATTAATCTTTCCAAGACACGTGATTATTGATTCTGCTATACTATTATAACAATAACAAAAAAAATAATAAAATACATGCTTGTTCAATGCAGAAAAAAATATATTATTATCCAAACATTTTGCATGCATTCACTTGTTTTTGGAAGAATTAAGCAACAGCTTTTTAGAAAATACATATACTAATTAACAGCTAACGTGTTAAAACACAAAACTCACTGGCCAGAAATTTCGTCTTGTTAATATTCAAAGTTTAAAACAATGTCATCATCCACTCAACATGAAAACAAATTATGTCCTCATCCAAAGACCAAAGTTATTATTTGTACGAACAAAAACATCAGCAATGTCGTAGTAAACTTAGTTCATGAAATTCTCATAAACTAAAGAAAATTTAAATAAGATCTTTTTATTATTTAGAATTTCATTTAATTTTTAAAGTTTTTCTATTTTTTATTTTGGTCTTTAAACTTATGCTATTATTATTATTATTTAAGATTTTAACTAGGGATCAAAATAATATATATATATATATACATATATATATATATATTAATAAAGTTAGTTAAAAGTAATAAAAGAAGTAATAAAGGTTACTGAAATTATGTAAAAAATTAATAATGAGCACTTCAATACTCCCAGAAGCTGTAACTAAGCATGCTGCGAATGATGAAATTAACTAAATTCAGCCTGCTCATAATAAATCAAAGCGACACTAATCAATGTCTCAGCAACCCTAGCACCAAGTACTAAATTAATTATACATATATATATATATATATATGATTTCTGTTAAAAATATTTATTAATTTAACGAAATATTTTATTATTATTATTATTTATCTATCATTTTAAATTTTAATATTATTAATTATTATTTACTTATTTATTCCATTATCCAAAAGAGAAAATGACATTTATGTATGACATATAAAAATAATACATTAAACTAGAGAAATAAAGAACACATTAAGATTTTAAACTTCAGTTACTGTTTTCACCATAATTGATCAACCTCATTTTTGGTGACATGTGCTATATATAAGTTTAACAATTAAGAAACTGACTAAAAAAGGGTATTTATCAGGTTAGTTTTATTAGAATAATTAAGAAAATGACAAAATAAGGATATTTATCAGTTAGATTATTTATTAGAAAAATTCGAAAATCTCAATCGAAACAAATAAATTATTTCAAAAAAATTTAAAAGATTTAAGTTTAATTTCAGTTAGATTCCAGTTAAAGTTATATCATCCACATATAGAAATATTATGACAAATGATGACGATTCCGAAATAATGTGAATATAGAGATCATTGTTGGAAGCAAATCCAATTTGAAAAGAGCATAGGTTAAACCTTTTAAATCATGCCCTAGGGGCTTATTTCGTGCAATAGATAACCTTGTTCTGCTTGCAAACTATAGTTTTGTCTGCAGTTTCAAATAATGTTGCATACACATCTCTTCTCCAAGAGTGTCATTGAGGTGATGAATGATGATGATGGAGGTTGAGATTGTTACTGAAATAGATCTGAATAAGGAAATATGCATTCATTGAAAAGAAAATCTTTGGAGAGAAAAAAGAATCCATCCATCGAAGGCAAGCATTTATAGCCTGTTAGAACTTGAGTAACAGAGAAAAACATCTTCTAGAGTGAAAAATCAGTTATGGTGATTATAAGCATGAAGGGAGTGTAGTAAGCCACTTCCAAACACCATTTTTTTCATATAAACTAAATAAGAATAATATAACCCAAATACAGAAAAAGTCAAAGCTAACAGACAAAGATGCAACAAGTTTAAAGAAAGGAAAATAGAAAACTACACGTATTGCATCAGGGTGATTTGCCTCGGGAGACTACCTAGAAAATCACTCATCTCCATAAAATAAAATCCATAACATTACCTAATGACTCCAACCCTAACATTGGCATATTATAAGCATTACAAAACTCCCATCAACCCTTCAACTGTAGCAAAAACGAAATGTTACATTAATTTCAATGTCTAACAGCAGAACACCATAACACCATAGCCATTCTCCAAAACCCTTGGTAGTCTGGTACTTGTTTGAACACAGGTAGGGAGATTTCATATGTAAGACCATGTGAGCATTCTGTTGATCAGGAAAGTGGCCGCTTGAAAACTCCCAAAAGTGAGTTTTGTTTCCTCAACATCTCTATGCTTTCGTTCAACCGAACAATTCTGATAGTAAGTGTGTGGACATGTTAGTCTCTGACTAATGATTTTGGCTGCAATGCAACAAAAGAAATTAAGGCACAAAATTCCCCTTCCTTCTCCATCAGTTTCTGCTACCTTTAATTAATTTTCGAACGGTATTTCAAGTAAACTGGCAGAAAACAGTTTGTGTCTGACTTGAGTTTCAGAGAAAAATATCCATATGTGAACCTTGTGCAAGCATCCATTGAAGGTAACATATATAGTCGAAACCGCAAGATGAGTCCATAAGCATTAGACCCCACAAATCACACAAGAGAAGATCAGATAGGAAACTAATAATAGCTTGAGATGCATGAGAGCGAAAACGCTTGCCAAGACAACAAGCTGAAGAAAACTCATCTATTGATTTCTAATGAACAAAAATATTAACCAAAGAATAGAGTAGAAGGAGAAATCAGATGAGAGATTCAGACTAATACTAAAAATGATAAAGTACAATTCATTACTAACTAGATGTAGAGTAAATATTTATAAGGTACTATTGCTGATTACTAGTCATTATAGCAACTAATAAAACTAAATAATGATATTAAGAGAATATAATAATTTATCTAATAATGAAATGCACATATATATACTAAGTTGAAAGTTATTATTTAAAAAAAAAATGTGATTGAATAAGAATTATATAATCTAATTAATTATATAACTTTTATTTAATTACAATATTTTCATAAAATAATAATTCTAAATCTATGATAGGAAATATTAATAATACATAATTGGGAAAATATACATAATAGAATCTAACTTTTAAGTATTATATTCCAAGTTATAATATTGGAATAGAACTGGAGTATCGGTTGTTGTTGTTGTAGTGATATCTGGAATGCAGTTCAAGGGGTTGTTAGTCGCTTTATGTTCTCAGCATCGGCATACCAGGTCGGAATCAGATGTGAAGCAAGGGGATGAAGATCTTTGTATGCCTTCTTCAATGTCTGATCCCTCACTGTGCAAGCTTTTGCAACTTCTTTGGCATCTAACCAAATTAAACAAATGCAAATTCTTACAAAATAGACAAGGGTCAAGTTTACAGTTGATATTTTAAAATTACATTGTATCATACTGAGAAAATAAAAGGAAAAATTATCATGTACAATACAAATTTTTTACCATAAAAATTGAAGAAAAATTATTTCAGAATACACGGAAATATTTTACTACCTTATTCATTTATTATTATTATTATTATATATATATATATAAATAAAAAAATATATTATAATAGTGTATTATTTTTATAATTTATTATTTTCATTATTTTTTCTTATGAATATGTTAAAAATATTATAATAATAATAATAATAATAATAATATATTATTATTATATATATATATATATATAATTAGATTATATAATTTTTTTTAATCACATTTTTTTTTCTCAAAATAATAATTTTTAGTTAATTTTTTAAATTGATGAATGCAAATTTTGATATTTAATTTGGAAAGAAAGAAATTGAATTGATATTTTCAAAATATTTTAAGAAAAATATTAGTAAGTTGATTATAAATAGTAACGTAACTCATTATAATAATGTCATTTAAAATTGTATCTACAATCAATATTTATATATTTGGTAAGCTTATAAAAAAAGGGGTTAACAATACTATACTGTGTTATTTGACTATCACAGTAAACCTAAGACACATGTGACCAATACCCAAGAAATGTAGAAGATCTTTCAACCACATAAGTTCACAAGTGATATTGATCATTGAGCGATATTCCCAAGAAATAGGTGAATTTAAAAAAAAACAATTCACCTCGTAAGAGAATGTCTTATTAAAGGATAAATAACTCAATCTGAATCACATCAACAATAGAGTTGAAGATCATAAAGGACAACATCTCAATGTTTAGGAGTATCCTTAAGATAACGAACCACATAAAGGGCAACATCTCAATGTTTCAGAACCTACTGCATTATGGGCGGGTGAAGAACTTATCCAACAAATGTTGCGATGACTTGTTAGTTAGTCCTATCTATCCTATAGGGTAGGGTTGGATCAGCTATTCTAAAGATGACTTTGGTTTGTAAACTGTGCAGGAGTAGGACGAAACAAGAAGTGTGTGCCAAACCCATGAAGGACTACCAAAGATTTGAATTGAGCAAGTATGTGAATATTATAAAAAAATATCAAACGGAGTAACTGAAAGATAAATCAAACAACCAAGTCTTCATTATTTGGTTGGATTAGATAAGGGAGAGTTAGTAGGTTTGGCACTCAAGAGACAAGTTTCGGTAACAATATCAATAGCGTATTTTCATTGGCATAGGAAAATATCGGTGAGACTTCTAACAACTTCGATACCTAAAAATTACTTTAAGAGTTCAAGATCTTTCATGTAAAAGCAATTACTGAAGTAGGTTTTGAAAGATTGAATAACTTCTTCATTATTTCTAAAGATTACAAGATTATCAACATAAACTAATAAATTAAGGTGAAGTTCATTATGATGGAGAGTAAAAAGAGAGTAACCATATTCCTATAATGCACTTTTCAACCTACCAAACCAGCAATGGAGAGTTTATTTCAAGTTATATAGAAATTTATGTGACCTGTAAACTTGAGTAGGATTATAAGATTTGAAACTAGGAGGCAGTTTTATATATATTTTCTTATCAAGTTCATCATGTAAAAAAATATAGTGAATGTTCATTTGATAAAGTGTCCAATTCTTAGGAACTATAACTGTAATACAAAGTAGGAACTGTGACCATCTTTGTAACTGGTACAAAGGTCTCATGAAAATTTAATCCTTTAGTAACACTCCTTGTATGTAACACTCTCTCATTCAATATCTAGTGTGATATGAGTAGTGTATGGGGCTCTTATGAGAATAGATGAGAAACTTGGTATAACTTCATCTTTGGTGAAGTATTTTCATTCGAGTGTATCTCGTATATAAAAGGAACATCATCATCAATCGAAGCATGTGTAGTAAAGGGAGAATATGACATTAGATAAAGTGGAATTTTGTTTAAGAGATAAGTTTGATGCAAATGGAAACTAATCTTCATAAAACACATTATTTATTCCATGATTAAGATTAATAGATGTATCGTACAAAATTTCATAAGGAGGTGAAACCGGTGTTGAGGGTGAAGTCTACTCCTCACTTATATATTATAATTAAACCTCATTTTAATTAATGTGAAATCTTCTCAACACCCTTCTCACAAGAAAATTTTCTCATCTCGAATATGACTCGTTAACATGTGACTCAATTTAGGTTTAATAATATAACTAATTACTAAACTCTATATAACGGTTCGCTAACAACCTTGTTAATAACGAGACCTCCTCAAGTTATGTAAAAGAAATCATAATCTATTAACTGGTGTATAATTTAAGCCAACTTACTGTTAATCAAAATTTAGGCTTAATATAAATTAAACAATTTTTTAATTAAATTCTAATATTATGTCCAAATATAATGAAATATTATTTTATCTTATTTATAATTTTTTTTTTAAATCTGTTAAAAATATTATATAGAATTGTGATAATATTACCTACATAATTAAATTCTAAGATTGCGATCACAAATTTTTCTTAAGATAATAACTCATATCCAGACAATTTAATACAAACACAAATTTTGAGCATCCAAAAATCAACTGAGGAAAGAATTTGTAATATTTGAATCCATGTTGAATATTTAAAACTAGAGAAGTAATATGATGATAAATTTACCTCGAAAGTTCATCTTATCATCTGAGAGTTGAGCAACCATGTAAATAGCTGCTGATAAAATGGAAGCAGGCTTCCTCCTCATATCAAACTGCTGTAATTTCTGGAGCACTTCTTTTACCGCATTGATGACATGATTATCAAGGTTAAGATGGCAACAGAAACGTCTAGCTACGTCACTGGCACGTGTAGCCGCATTATCGTTACTCCCAATCTCAAAATGTTTCTTAAACATCTCTATAGTTCTGTGAATCTCCTTCAAACTAACTCCATCTGCAACAGTATAAAATTCATGTAGGGTTCTTGTTAAACCCTCTTCTTGACATGCTAAATACAAACATGACACCATAGAGGCCCTTGAATTTCTCCCACTCCCAAATATCTTTCCACCTTCTGCCTTAATGTAGAGTTCCTTGGCATAGTTTGTTATGGTCCAAACCAACCCTAAGTTGCTGGCCATCTGTTCCATGGTCTTCAGACCAGCCGTGATACTGCAGTATTTCTTGTCCTTCGTCATGGCACGAGCTTTCCCCATATTATTTTTCTTAGCATTAGAGGAGGGTGTCTCTGTAATACAAGTACCAAGGTCAGCTCTACAGGCTAAAAGTTCATGTTGATAGAACCCTGTTTTGTAATGCTTATTATGATCACCATCACCATCACCATAACCATCCCCATCCTCAACTTTAAGGGAATGAGATAATGGTGTTTGGTCTACTGAACGAGACTCGAGAACCAAGCCACATTCGGAGCAGATTGTGTCCCCAGCATTGCGATCATACACTGCTGGAGTGTAGGTTTTGCAGTCACTGCAGTACTCTTCATCTTCCATATGTGTAGCTACCTATCTTTGTTTAATTTGCAGAAGCATATGAATGAAATGGTTGTATGTGACACATTCTAAACTGAGGATGTGGTAATTTTATTGAAGAGTTAGATCATTAATTCACCACCGATTCATCAATCAAAATAGAACAAAGTTTGTAATCATCTCCAGTATGAATGAGTGTGTTTATAACGTAAACATTATTAAATGACAGTGTTGGGTGCATTTAATATTTCTTTAAATCAATAGGAGTTTCTTTAAAGTCATCACATATAAATAATATAGATATATGGTCAGCATTAATTGATTTGGAATTTTTTATTCAAAATAAACAAATACATATAAAAAAAAGTAGTGAGTATTTAATAACACTGTGTCGGTGGTTATTAAAACGGTTAAAATTACGTTGCTTGAGTTTGTAGCAATCATTTGAAATACATTAATAATGCATTAGAAATAAAAATTAAATAAATAAATAAAGGTAAGGTGTTAAATTATCCACTACTTTACCTATATTATGTATTGAGTATTTACATCACATTTCATATTTATTATAATTTTTCATATTTTATAAGATTTTTTTACAGCTTTTTTTAATCTTACAAATTTACATAAAAGTTTATAAAAAAAAAATTTTCTACAAATTTTTATAAGAGAAATATAATATATCAAAATTCTATTAATAAGACTATTTATATTTACATGTATATTTACATGTATATTGTATTATAAACTTTTTTTTTTCAAAAATGAATGGATACACTCAGTACATACAAGGAAAAACTATTTGTTTTTAACTTATAAGAAAAAAATATTAAAAGAGTTTTGGAGTGTTATATATCAATAGAGTTAAACAATGTGATATTCAAAACTAAATAACCGGTCTTTTCCTCTTCAAAACATAGTTATTGTATTTATTAAATATAATATATAGTTAAACATGATAATAATATCAAATATTTTATTTAGTAAATATAACTAACAAAAAGAATAAAAAGTTATTAAATATTGACTTTCCTTTTAATCTATATATATATATATAATATAAAAATAAAAAAGGGTAAAATAAATAAATATTATAAATATTTTGTTAAAGTCAAGGAAATTTATTATATTTATTAATTTTAAAAAAAAAATCTTATATAATACTTATAAATAAAGATGGAGTATTTTATTTATTAAATAAAAAATTATTACAAAATTTAATGAGGCGGTTACATATTTAATACCTGTGCGGCTGCACACATACATGTATATTATATATTAATATTATTTTAAATAAAAAAATATTTAAAATATTTTTTAATTTTTATTATTTTACGATATACCAAATTTAAAATGTGTAATATACCTAAACATAATTATTATATATTCATATATAATAGAGGATAAATTTTAAATTAAAAATTTATATTTTTTATGTAATAGTAAAAAAAATTTCAGGAAAAGGATTTATTATATATATTTTCATTAGGATATTTGAAAAAAATATTAACTACTAATATTAAAATTACTAGCATTTTTCGTTATTCCAAATAACAAGCACTCTTGAATTCAATATTTGTTCAGGACTGACCCATGACCAAGCCCAAACAACTTGGGTTTACCAGTCCAACCCACTGACATAAGTTTGAGGCCCATCATGAGATTATATTAGAGTCCTGTGTGTCTATCGGATACTAAACTAGATTTGTATTTGAGAGCTTTTTAGGGCTTTTCTATTGATAAAAAAACCCTCTATTTTTAATAAACAAAAATCTAAAAAATGCTTCTACTTAATAACCAGACGGATTTCAATACTTCTACCTTAATAATGTAAATAACACATTCATAACTGACTAGTTTTTTTCCTGTATTTAGATTAAATCTGCTAGAACATCAATGTTCTTTGCAAGTATTTATCCCTACACTCTATTAAATGAAGCATCATTTTAGTGGAAACAAAGTTGCAAGTACATTCTGTATGTATGGGCTCACAAAATTGCAAGCACTGTATGTAAGAACATTTGGTTGAATACACACAGTATGCAAACAAATGCAACTTAAAATGCAGATAAAAACTATTCTTCTTATATGGAGGCATAATTTGACTCTAGCTGATATGAAGCAGATAAGAAATACCTCATCTGTTTGCTGGTTATATGTTACAAACAAAAGATTCTTCTGTTTCTTCCTTTGATGTGTGCTTTATTAGAGCTACTTTTAATTTCCATTACAGAAAAGAGCGATCTACAAACAGATTGGTATTAAATTATTGTCTCAGCCACACTTGGTAGTCTGGTCCTTTGTCAACAAACTTCTGCCAGCTCCCTTCCAATTGGTTCTCCTTGGAGGGATTCCAATCAAACTGCCCTAGCTTCATTACTAATGCATCACCAACCTGAGCAACATAACCTTCATTGTTTGCATGGTATATCCTGATAGAGCTCCGACAATGGATCCCGGCTCGCCTCCGAGCCTCAATCAACTCAGTTATCACATCATGGATGCCAAAATCATAGAAATGGTCATAAAATATTACAGGCTGCAAAAAAAACACAACACACGGGTGTTTCTTAGTCCTTCCAAACAAGAAACTACATTTAAGCGATCACAAATACCATTCATATTTCTTCAAGGAAATAGTATTGAACTACCTTCAACAATGACAGGTGTGTCATGAAAGTATAAGATGTTATTGTATTAAGGACTTACAGTTCCAGGATGAGTCAAAATATACGCATATCCCTGCATGAGCTTATCCCGTGGGAATGGCCAGTGGCCCTGAAAATAAAAAGAAATGTTAAAATCCATTTTTCTAATTCTCTAGCATGGTTAGGTTGTAACTTGAGCTTAAAAGGAAGTAATATAAATGCAACAATGTCATGGGTCACTATTACAGAAAGGGAAACCTTTGTAATTCAATAATCACTGACAACACATCCAACTGTTTTTTGTCATCTCTCCTAGAAAATTCAGAACACATTTCTGGGTTCCTTACAATTTTTTTGTGTCATTCTTCATCAGAGAGAGAGAGAGAGAGAGAGAGAGAGAGAGTTGATACCTGCGTGGACCCGGTATCATGGTTCTCTAAGAATGTAACAGCACGAGAAGGCCACCATCCCATCACTCCTGTTGGTTTCCCTTGAGGATCTATCAGTCTCCAATATTCATTATGCAGAGCAGAATGAAGTATCCCCTGAGAAAGGGTTACATACAGAAAGAATAACAATGTTTTAGTGCAGCAGGATAATACAAAATTACAGCATAAACCTTTCTGCTGTTATTATTCAGCTGCCTCCTCCGGTGACACAAAAAGAAATCAAAACTTGACTAAGATAATTTCTAAATGAGAAAAACTACTGCAGTGAATTAACAGTCATCTCCCTATTGCAAAATCAAAGTTTGAAAACCCGTGAGGTAGAAGCCTTTTTCATTTAGATAACAGGACTTAAGGATCTGAGTTCACCAAGAAACCTCATTACATTAACTATTGTGGAATAGAGTACCTTTGTCGTTATATCAAATGCGGATGAAGTACCACCAGTTGCATTGATCCAATTGACTATCCGTTGCCGGTGAGCATCTAATCATTATAAACAACATAAATAGCTTGTAAGACAATAATATAAAAATTGGGTATATTGGAAATGTTTCATATTATTGCAATAGGACCAACAGATAATAAATGAGCATAGAATATCACATATTTGGTATGAACACAAATGGTGATACTATAGAATTTCTTGAAGTCAAACACCATCTTCAACCAGCAATATTAGTAACATAAAAAAATATAATGTCTTATTCCTATAGATGTCATAACTAGGAAATAAGTTGATAACAAATAAATAGCCGTATCGCTTCCACAAACTAGCCATATTTAACGTAGTTTCCTAGAAGGTACAGAGGTTAATAGATACGATTTTCTTGCACATGAATGCTCAAACTGTCATATCCTATTATATAACATATATTTACTGATAGAAGGTTGTATGATGTTCCCAGTAACAAGACTAAAATTTATTGGTTTCAATTCGCATAACTTCCAGTTACAACCAGCCAGTTGAATTCTTATTTTCCTTCCATTTTTATGTTGCTTGCTATGGCCACTATGAACTGAACAAATGTCTCGTCATAATGGGTAATTTGTACTTGGAACCAAGATCATGCTCTGATGGCCTACAGGACTGCTAATAATACTTGAGACTCTCCTGATCCTGCACCACTACATTTTCTCCGCGCAATATTAAAATCATTACAAACATTTCCAAAATCGTTACTTGTCTCAACATAATGTTTGAAAAATGAATGAATGAGCAAAGGTTGTCATATATTTTCCAACTTAGCTAAAAGCAAAGGTCCTTTTTGGAATTAAAACCTGTTTTGTCCTTTTAATTAAATCTAATAATGGTCCTTGTCAAATTTTCCCGAAACAAAAAGTATGTAGAAAATATAATTTTATCGACAGTGCTAGAATATATGGAAATATCCAAGAAATATCATATATTAGATTATACTCTAGGATTAGTTTCCCTATTTCCTTATTATCCCTTAAAGTTAGTTACTATATCCCCTTATCTTATCATGATTGGTTTCACTAATTAGTTAAAATTACAATTAGCATAAATAAGGGTTAGTACTGTGGGTGGTGTGAACACATCAATAAATCAATGCATTGTAACACATCTCCGTTAACATCAATTCAGTGTTTCATTCTCTTTTATCTCTCTTCCTACCCTACATTGAAAACCTCAGAATTTCAACAAAAATAATCCGAACTCAACTTTCTTTAATATAGAATAAGGATATAGACTAATAATATCAAATGAGTCTACAAGCAGTGAACTATTTACCTTGGTTGTAAGACAAACTTCCGTGTTCGTAGCCCAAGCTGTCCCAATATTCTCCAATGGCAAATACAGGATTCGATGCTTCAATATATTCTTTTACGTAGGTACCAGAGAAGCCTCTGCAGACAGTAAATGAGGAGTTATCATGCTTGACATTAGAATAAGCTGGTTAAGAAACAAAAAGAATCAGATTATCTTCTGAAGTTCCATGTGATAAAAGCTAAAGATGTATAAGTATATAGTAAACACACATTTCTAAAACATTTTAGATGTCTGGCTCCTTTGAACATACTATCCATAAGTATCTTCTTATTCACTTGTAAGACTTTTGATATAAGATATGAGGGTAGGACTTTCCTATTAACAATTTTATTATTTAGCTACAATATTTTCAGTAAGAAAACTAAAATTATAACAATGTTCTTAAATACTTCTGAGAAATGAGTCTTATTTTTTACTATGAAAAGCATGCTGCTGACAATGATTACAAACTCTATTTTAGCATTTTCCAATGGCTAGTTTTTGTCAAAGAAACACTTTACCTCAAAGCATAAGCTACTAAGCAAGGACCAAATAATGGTTTATAAAACTCTACTATACCAACTCCGCATGATAGATCATCCCTTGGGCTTGAAATATGATTGACTATATACTGAAACTAAAGGCTACTTTACTTTGTTGAGAAGAAAATTTAGTAAGAGCAGTCAACTGCAATTTAGTAGCAAAACAAAATTGACTTTCATCAAGCAATATACACATAAATGGACTTGTCATACATCACAAGAGTGGCGAAGGTTATGCCAATTGTCTAATTGATTGCATTTACTTAGGAATTTCTTCTAATTTTTTTTGGTCAACTACATAATATATAAACTGATAAAAGAGCAATTTGGTAGGACTTTGTTAATGATATGATTAGAGGTTACTGTAAATATAGAAACTTGTAAAGCTACAAATTAGGGATCCCTTTTAATTTAATTTCCATGTATCCTTAATTACATTGTTTATTTCTTGATTATAAATAAAAAATTTTGGTAAAGACTACAGACTTCATTAGCAAAGAAATTGTCATAAAACCTTCAGCAAAAAAAAAAAAATACCTAACAAAGTCAAGACGCCATCCATCAAAGCCTATATCATTGCGAAGCCAGTTCAACCACCCCTTGATATCTTTCCTTACAAAGTCCTGAGAATGATCAATATTGGGTGCAGCATGGAATATATCACCTACATATAGCATTAAAAAAGTCTAGATAAACCTCCTAATCATCAATGTAGTAACTGGTAAAGCATTATGTTGTCTTATATTGTGGAAGTATCTGGTAGTTTTGTGTAGTCTTATTGAGGAAAAGGTGCCATATTTTAGTCTTATTGGAAGTAGAGTGTACTGTTTTTAGGATCATGTCAACCTTGACTTGAAAGAGGCAAACACTCAGATTAATTACAGAATCATGGTTTCATGAGATTCTTCATTTTTTTTTTCTTCATACTAATTTGATTAAGCTTTGTTTTATTTGGATGACAAGAAACAACTCCAAAAGTCTCGCACAAATTACATATCGAAAAGACAAAATTAAACTAATGCATCATCTGGGTAGATGTATAAATATACCACTTGAAGGATTTCCACGCCCCTCAAAATTTGGATCATCACATACAATTGCTTCAGGTCCCCATGCAAGCTTGCCACCGAAAATGTTCCAAACACCATTTGGACTCTGAAACAAGTAAAAGTTGTTGATCTTTAACAGCCACTTGAAGGCATGCATTATGAACTGTTCCTTTGAAGAGATTGCCCCAACTGAAGTTTCATATGCTAGTGTTGGATATAAAAATTAAATAATACTGAGTCAAAGATGAAAGCAATCATAGGCAAACTTGCATGTCCAGACTAGACAACTCATAATTAACAAATTTCTGCACATTATAGAACAAAGTGAATGCAAAGACTAGTGCTTTCTGAAAATTTTCTTGCCTTAGGTGTTAACATTGGTTTATTAGCAGTGAAATTGTGAATGAAATTTTGAGTCAATACATAGAGCTGGATTAGATGGATAGATGACTACCAAGTAGCATGGTACCCGTATTCCCCATGGTCAAGAATGTACTTTTCTAAATGCATAAGCTATTAGGTGGAATACTAGAATAGTTTTACATTTCTAACACACCTCACATAAGAGTGACTTGAACTTAAAAGCATGGACACTGGACAAGTCACAGATCACTGACTGAAATTTAATTTCATTTTGAAGACCGGAGGAAACAAGGGAATATATCACTTGATCATATTATATCTTGGGGCTTATAATATCATAAAAATGACAAAATAAGTAGTGACCGAAAACCTTATACAGTAAAGCAAGGAATTATGAATCCCTTTCATGACTCAAACTTACCCATCATGCAGTTTGGAATGAAGACAAAACATAAACTCACAACTATCTCATACCAGAACTAAACATCACTTAATTACACCAGAACCTGTCATTATAAAATTAGAGAAAATAAAGGTAATGCTTTAGACCTGAAACTCTGCTCTTAAACACTTCAAACAACCACGATATCTTCAATGTTTAAACTTTTAATCAGTGGCCCAAACAATGTTTGATAACCTTTCGCAAAAAATATAAACAAGAACTCAGGCTAAAAAATAATTTACCTGTTTATGTGCACATCGATGGTTAAGGACAACATCTCCCAAGGCCTATTTACAAAAGAAAAATCTTACAAAAATTAAGAATATGAAATAAAAGCATTACTGCAATAGAAACAAATTAACTATATAAATTTATTTGAGCAACAGGAAAACCCTCACAAGTTGAAATGAAACTCAATGAGCTCATCAAATATTTTCCTTAAAGCATTCAGCAATAACTGATCTTATGTTTACATTTTTCTTGTTCTCATTAAAGAGGTACTTAATTGTTTCGTTTAAAAAAAGGGTATGCCATTTAAACCATGATCTCAAATAAAATGACTTAACATTCTTCCTACCACTTATGGCATGTTTGGATACCTGTTAGGAATGTCTCTAAACTCAGTTTACAGAATAAACTCAATTTTGTGACACGTTTGGTTACCCTCAAAAGTATGTCCAAACACTTATATTATGCCTGAAAGCTCAGTTTTAAAAGCAAGACCAAGGTTTCTTTCGCAAGCTTATTTTGCAAGATTAATACTACTCCAAAATTAAGTTTACCAACTTTAATCTAAACATGCACTTAATAATTTGAAATAATGAATTTAATTAATTCCAATAACCAATTAATTTCCTTTTATGTGATTTAAACCTAATAATTTAACCCCCAAAATAAATGTAAACTTGAGAAATTTAAGGAGGGAACTTGAAGTAGTCACTTTTGGACACCTAAAACCCATAAAGATCTGAAGAGATTAGATGCCTACAATACATCTTCAGGTATTCAATTGTTCAAAATTAGCAGCACAACTTACCAGCAGATCTTGAGAATGCATTTCCTCTATACAGTATTTAAGCTCTTCCACAGAACCATAGGATGAATTCAAGTTGTAAAGATCAGAAGGCATATAACCTGCATATAATTTATACTGTTTATGAATGCATTATCTGTCACAGATTGATCATATTATTGCATAATATAACTAAAAATAAATAGAATGAATTTTCCAGGAAAGATCTTACTAGTTTCCTTATGAAAAATGTTGTAAGATATTTTATACCAATAAAGTGAAAATGTATACCTGGTTCAATTTGGTAGAAAATTTAGTGTTATGCTTGATATAATTACATATATTCGTAGTAAACTTTGAAGGTAAGGTAACAGCTGATGACAGTAACACCATCAGCAGCAGCATAAATTAACCAGGACATAAAATAAATACACAATCTGTATTTTTATGATCATGCAATCATATTATGCAGATTGTTTGACCTTGTATAAATAGATCTACAAACCAATAAACAAAAAGGACAAAATGAAATATGGCCTTCTATTATGATCATGGGATGCCCCTTCAAGTCTCATGGAGAGAGTTGGAATTTGGACTTAGGGCCAAACTCATCCTCCACAGAACCAACTTGTAAAACAAGAATTACCCATAGCCTATCTTCGAAACCAAGCATTATTTAAGTTATATTTGTAGTTGATGTAAGATCTCAATCCACTAAGAGCCAATGTTTTGGTGGCTCCAACTATGACAATGCACACCTTTTCTAGTCAATCCCTCCATAGGTAGCTTTTTCCAAGACATTGAAGCCTAGGGGTAACTGCAACTAAGTCGGCTTTCTAAGTTTCAACACACCCTTTCACTCCCATGGTTATGGACCTGGAGCATGGCAATGCAAGTGGCCCAACAATAGATCTAGCGTAGATTCTGATATCACCTTATTTTTAGTTTCTTTATTAAAGAAGACAAACTAATCTAAAAGATATATTGAAAGATATAAAAGATAAACTACAACATAAACTGAAAGATGAATGTTCCTATCCTAAATATCAACTGTATTTAGTATTTACAACAGAATGTGCAGTTAAGAACATTGACGAAATAATACAAAAGAAAGCAAGTGAAACCTTGAGGAGAAACAGACTCTGTTGGTGGTGGCAGCCACACTGCTGTCACCCCACAATGAGATAAATCAGCTGTTTTAGCTGCTAATTCCAGATACCAGCGCCTTCTCCAGCTCTCCCAGTTAAAACCTTGAAACTTGGTTAAAATGAAAATTCATCAAAAATAATTTCTTTTACTGCAACTATGAGGTAAATACATACGACAGAAAATGCACATAAAGAATACATGAAATATCAAGAGTTGATGAACAGCAGACAGAAACATACAAATAACACAATGCATGGGATACAACAAAATGAAAGGTAATTTAGTCAAATCAATGACAATCAATAAATGCTTTAGTGTTTCAACATGTACAGTATTGCATAATACTCCACATTTTTATTTACAAAATATAGTATCATGTAAACATAAGCTAGATGAAAGACCACTTAAAATTGAACAACCACAAGTGTTACATTCTGTTAAAGATATGATTGATTCTATGTAAATAGGGAAATACCGAAATATGGAATGATTGTATAGCTAGAAATTAGGGATTCCTTTTTTTCATTGTATCTTTAGTTATATCATTATTAGAATAGAAATAACGCATTATGTGTGTCGGTAAACACACAATTCAGCAAACTCTTTGATGTTAACAGATCAAAATGCATTTGTTGCTAATACACATTGACGCATAATCTGTCAAGTTAGGTAAGTAAATGTACTAACCACAATCTCACGCCCTGTTCCTGTTCCTGGCTCTGCATTGAAGTTATGTTAAAATTTAAGTTCTATAAGTGGACCACATACACAAAATAAATCTTCCGGAAGCAATTTTTTTATTTAGTTTCAAGAAATGTACTAAGATCAGCACATTGACCTAGTTTTGTTTGTTCAGGAGCTCTCTGCCATTGTATAGTCTTCCGTTGAAGAGCACGCTCCAATGCCTTCCGCTTCTTCTCAATAGTTTCTCTTTCATAAACATGTTCAATTAAAGCATCCCCTTCCTTTGGCTTTTCTCGAGCAATGGACCATACTTCATCTGCTGTAGGCAACTCCAAGGATCTGAATTTTGAGGTCAATGCTTCAGCAACATCCACTTTTTTTGGTGGAAATTTGGGAGAGACAGCCTTAATCCTTCTTGCCATCCACTGAGGTATCTCTCTACGAGGACCATCACTCAGTAGTTTCCATTTTTGAGAATCAACATCTGTCAAAAGATCTATCCGTCCCCCATTAACAACGTAGATAGAATCTTCATCCCCTTCATCTTGTAGCCTTCCCTTCAAAAGAAATGATTCTGCCATTTCAGCTCTCTGTCTCCACATCTTCAAAGCATCTTCTGAAGCCTTTAATGATCTCTGCAGTGCTTCACATCTTCTTAGGTAAGCATAATCTTTACAATGAACCACTTCTTTGGCAGCTTCAACAGTAGCCTTGATGTTCTTCAAGTCAGCCTTAAAAGCCTTGGAAATAGCTTTTGTTCTTTCTGCCACATCTTTCTTCACTTTCTCCAACATTGACTTCATCTCCTCCTCCTGCTTGAGGCTGCTTTTCCTGCTTGATTCCTGAAAATCAAGCAAAACTTTCTCTGCATCATTAGCTCTTTGTTCAAATGCCTGTAGCTGCTGCCTGGTGTTCTCTAATTCTAACTTCAGTTTATCGGCCTCATTTCTTGCAATCATCAACTGAGACTCTATATCACTTATTATTCCCTGTAACTTGATATTTTCTGCCTGGATGGCAGCAATTTCAGTAAATGGAGAAGTACCATCGACAAATGTTTCCATCGACCTCTTTGCAATTTCACCTGCTTCCTCTGCCACAACTAGAGCCCTCTCTATAGCATGATTTGATTTTTCCACAATGGATGATATTGTACCCTCAGTTGCATCCTTAATTTGATTTTCAATCAGATGAGCTGCTTCAGCAGCTGTGGTTTCAGCAGATGAAATTCTGAGCTGAGCATCTTCTAGTATATGAGAAGTTGCCTGCTGGAAAGCAACTTCGGCTAATTTTTCAACCTGCACAGCAAGCTCAACAGCATCTTGTTTGGCAAGGACCAGCTTCGATTCCAAGGTGAACTTCTCTTCCACTGAGTCCTCCAGATTTTTCTGGAAAAGAGATTTCGCAGCCTCGAGTTCTGCTATAGCTACTTCCTTGTCATGTAAAATGGTATTAATGTATTCCTGTTTTTCAGCCTCAGAACGAGCAAGTTCTTCAAGTAATCGATCTCTCTCTTTCTCAATAACCTCTTGTCTGTGTTGTGCTTCCGAAAGAGCATTTTTGGCAATCACTAATTCATCTTCAATTCCTATAACATCATTTCTTCCTGAAATATCCTCTTGATCGACAACTAGGTCTGCTAATGTGTCATCTGAATCATTCTGTCATTGAAATAAATGAATAAATATCAATAGGTCACTCCCCCGCTATCAAAAAGCATAAGCCCTTGTCATTTGTACCTACTAAATAGAGAATCATTGAAAGATATGTGAAACTTGGTCACCTCTTTGAAACCCAATTATTCATAATGAACAACCTCCAAAACATGCATTTCATAGAGAACTAGATCAAAGTGTAAGAAGGGGAAGATGTATTCAGAGATTTCTACCAAGGGTGGGGGAAAGAATTTCTGGTTAAAAAAATTCAATTTAGGAAAATTAAATTACACATAAATTTAACAGTTTACAAAGAATAGTGTTAATCATTAACCACTCAATGACTCAAGCAGTCAATTGTTCCTAAACTAAAAGTACTTACATCAAGAATTCATTTTCTGTATTTTCCAGAAAAAGAACACTGGTCAACAGAAAAGTACAAGTTGTGGGCTTAAAAGATGAGTTTTACTCTACAGATCTGTAAACAGCGTTTCCAAGAAAAGACTGTAAAGCAAATATAAAAGCATTGTAAGATGAAGCAATACAAATTAAGAAATAAAAAAAAGGATAAAATAGCTGAAAATCAAAACGCAATCTTTACCAAAAATGTCAGTGCCTTTATTTAGCCAATTCCTAAAAAAGGCTATAACTTGATTAAACTTCCTACTGTTATATTGTACTACTAATCTTCTCCACATTGATAAACTCCAACTAAACATTTTCTTAGAAGCAGGTCCATCCATCCTAACCTCTTAAGATATGTACACAACTCCTTACCGAGTGTGAAAAAACAATGTGTGCTGATTTGGAGATCCTCTTGTCAGCAAAGAAATAATTTCTGCAAAAAAAAAAAACAAAACGGTAGCATAAAGTGGAAAGTAACAGAAAAAATCACAGAAAAAAATTCAGTTATATAAGCCCACCTCTTTCTAATCGACCAAGCAGAAGTTATCGTACAGATCAAAGGGTGCCTGGGAAAAACGGAACAGCGTGGAAATATTCTAAATGCTGCATCAGGCAACAGAGCAGCTCCCATTTTATTTCTGCATAATAATATTATACAATCAATTCATACAACATTAAACTTTCTATCATCATTGAAATTGAATAACAGAAGGATGTATATGAGAAAATTAACTATAACAGCTCAACACAACATACCACTATTACTTTTCTTCTTATCTCCTTAATCTCACGTCTAGAGCCATCACCAACAATTATCTGAAAACAAAAAGCACAAAAAGGAAAGAGAAAAATAACCCACGTGATATTACTTGGTGACAGTAAAGATTCCAGCTGAATCCAGCAGAAAGTTTGGAAATTCGAGAAATGCAATTTCAAAATTTTAAAAAATGCTGAATTTGGTTGTATATATATTTTTTTTCAATATTTTGAGTGTGGTAAATTATTCATTTGTATGAAGAGATGAGTGCAGAGTTGGGAACGTGACGTATATGGCAGAGATGGGACCTGGGTAGTGTAGCAATGGCGCGGACAACGAGAGCTTTTCACGGCCACAAAGTTGAAAATCGAAAGTGAACGAAGTTCAGAGTCACGTTGTCTCACAGCCTCAGGGTCAAACTTTAATTGTAAAGTTTAGAAAGAAGTAGAAGCCTTAAAAAAAGCCTTTTTATTTGGAGCAGTCATCGTAATATATCATCAAGAAATAATTTAATTAACTAAAATGTAAACAAACAAAAAATATTATAATTTTAGCTTTTATTATAATATTAACAATTTAATTTTACCGAAAATCTTATCGTTGTTTAATTATACTAGTATAAACCTCTGCAATATAATTTATTAATCTCACAATAAATTAAATTGTTGTACCAAATTATGTGAGTTATATGTTAAATAGACTCAATGGATAAATTTCTCGATTATATAAAATTCTCCATCTGAAAAAGAAAAAGTGAATTATAAGTAAAATAGACTTAATGGATAATTTAAAATTTAAGTTTGTCAGTATAATAGTATAAAAAAAATTACAAATAAAAGAGGGTTGTGTTTAGTTTACTGATCAACCTCTTTCAACTTATAATTGTTCACTAAATTCAGTTAAAAATGTTTTATTTTCTACTAATATACGTCAAAACAATTATATTTGATCTAAGGCCAAGTTTCAATTACAACAACCAATACAAAAGTTATTTTTGCAAACTCAAATTACAAAATAAAATTAATTGAAATTTAACTCTAATTTGTTGATTTCTGTTCAACCATCCGTACGAAAAAAGATGCATGATGCGAGAATCATTTGTTCATAGATCCTACTCACGGATTATGCCATGAACTTACCTACAAAGCGAGCAACTTTATTAGACATTTAACTGCTCTTACAGAGAAATTTAAATAAAATTCTATGTTGCTACAGTAATGAAAATTTCAGATAGAACTGCGCATAAGATGCACAACTAAAGAATGATTAGTAACTGCGATTATCTTTACAATGAAGTACACCACCTTCTTGGGTAGCCTAAAGCACACAATCGATAGAACAGAAGGAAAATAATTCACAAAATTGAAGCAATGGAAAATTGACAGTAGCTTCCTCACTCTAAAAATTTCTTTAAATCAATCTGAAAAATAAAAAATAAAAAAACATTCTACATTAATGCAGGAAATAAAATTTAGGATGCAAAAGGCAACTGTCGGGAAATTGTGACTATTAAGCCCACAAGACTTTCCAAGATCCAAGAACTAGGTTCTTGAAATGAGCATGAAAGGAATATGAAAACTAATTGATACTGATAGTTTGAGAATACCTTTTGTTTCGATCATATACTCTTAATCGCTGACATGTCATCCCGTTCCAATTGAAAATAGTTGACAATCTTAAAATTATATGTGAAATCAATTATTCTACCACCATTTCCTCAGTCACTCCGAGGGTCTGTGTTTAAACATATGAAATAGATGTTATCAAGATTAAGTATTGTCTCTAATTAACTTACAAATTCAAACTATTTTTCTAAGACCATAAGAACATTCAAGCCTTCAGTGTACTTGGAAACCACTGCTTTCAGGAAAATAGCTTCTTTTTTTCTGGAAAGTAAAAGAAGTGGTTGTTTATTGTGCAGCCACGTGATTTTAGACTGGTGCATGTAAAATGCACACTCACCTTCAAAAGTTTGAAGAATTGTACATGTAAGAAACAATTGGCTTAACATCTCCACAACCACACTTTACTTCATCAATCCTAGTTCTAAGATTGAAAGGTCTAGCATTCACATTCCAAGCAGCGTTCATGAGACAATTTCGTTTGACTGATAAATCAAAGAACCAAGAGATAGGGTTGAAGTGTCTCGATTCTCGAATAGTAAAGCTTTAAAATATACAGAACGAAAACCATCCATTCAACTGAAATTTACTTTCAATTAGCCCCTCCAATCTTTCACCAAAACCCAGAGAAAAAAAAACAGTTTTACACACAAACCACTACAGGAATTGTTAAATTTAAAATTGAGATTAAGAGAACAATAAGTTCAAGAATTCCCAAGATGCAAAATTTAATTCCAAAGGCCAAGTTTAAAGATCCCAAAAGCAATCTTGCACTTTCTTGAGACAGTTCACACTTCAATGGTTGCACAGATGCCAAGTTTAAAGATCTAAATAGTACCCCAAATTCACATCTCTACATTCCCATAATTATCTTTCAGAAGCATCATAATTCACTTCAAAAAGGCAAGAGTGCTTAATTTAAAAACGCATTCAGGTGACCATAAAAACCCAAAGCAGTTATCAAGAAGGAGAAACCTTTATCTTCCAAAAGAAAATAGATTCACATTTCAAATTCGACGGAAAAACTTCCAGCATTCTTACACCAAAACCAAAAGTCAAGCCCTAATCATACCGATATACATCAGAACCCTAACTCCACCAATTAAACATTCCAACAATTTTTCTAAGCCCTCTCGCCTCTAATTCTACGAGCGAGTTGAATATCCTTGGGCATAATGGTAACCCTCTTGGCATGAATGGCGCAGAGGTTGGTGTCCTCGAACAATCCAACGAGGTAAGCTTCAGCAGCTTCTTGAAGTGCTGAAACAGCGCTACTCTGAAACCTCAAATCAGTCTTGAAGTCCTGGGCAATTTCCCTCACCAGTCTCTGAAAAGGAAGCTTCCGGATGAGAAGCTCGGTGCTCTTCTGGTACTTCCTGATTTCTCTCAGAGCCACTGTCCCTGGACGGAACCTGTGGGGCTTCTTCACACCGCCGGTAGCCGGAGCGGACTTCCGGGCAGCCTTGGTCGCCAGTTGCTTACGTGGCGCCTTGCCACCAGTAGACTTGCGAGCGGTCTGCTTCGTACGAGCCATGCGAAGAGAGAAGAGAGAATCGGAGGAGAAGGCGAAGGAAAATTGGGAGAGTTTGTTTCTGGAGAAAGTGAGGGAAAATTGCAATGAGTGAGTGTGAAAATGGGATTTGGGGGAAAATATATAAGGGGAAGAAAAAGAGAATGGCGCGGAATTGTGAAAGCTTTTTTTGAAAGATGAGAGAAGAAAGGCGTGGCCGTTGATGGGAAGGGAAATCAGCGGTTGTGCGTGTTTCAAAGTAAGGGCACTAGGATCGCGATCCGTGGCTCTAGAAAGTAACCAATGGGGTTATTGTTTCGTCATCTCGTCATAATTTGACTTACTTGAGTGCGAAGCAAAGTTGACCGAAGAAGATTTGTTGTTATTTTATGATTAAATTGGATTAGAAAATAAAAAATAAGAAGTGAAAAATAAAAATATTTCAATTAAAAATAAAATTAATAAAATAAGTTTTAAAAATATATAATAAATATATAATTTAAATAATTATTAAAATATCTTTAATTAAACATTTAAGCAAATAATGAAATACATACACAGGTCGTTTCATTTAAAAATAAATTGTCAATAAAAAAATATTTTATCCGTATAATATTTATTTATATATAATTCATTATAAATTATAACCTTAATTTATTTCTTGTCATAAAATTTGGAGTCATAGAATATGTATATAATCTACGACACTCTAATATGTATATAACCTTAAAATAGAGAGTTGGTTGTTACTAAGATGAGTTTAGGATGTCAATATTTATAAAATCAAAAGTAAAAAAATAATTGATAATAATATTTATAAAAACTAAAAAATAAATAATTACTTTTGTTATAACGGGAACATAAGTGTTTCCTTTAAAATATATCTCATTTTTTTTTCAATTTTTCAATTAGATCTAACCTATTGAACCTTTCTATATGGAATCTGTGGAAATTTTGGCAATAGAATGAGAATCATTTGTTATGACAATTCAAATCTCATTACTCCATTAACTATCAATATTTGATTTTATAAAAAAAATATTAGCGTGATAGGTCACCTAATATATATTTCTTTATAAAATAATACATATATATATATATATATGTATATGTATATATATAGGAATTATATGTACATGTTTAATACCATGTTAATATTACTGTACTTAAATTATTTTTTTAATTGAACAAACTATTATTATTATGGAAAATCAAAATACATTTTATAACGTTTAAATTATGACTAAAGAAATTAAAAATTATAAAGCAACATTTATCTTCTTACAAGAATAAAGATGGTAATAATTATCAAATAATGCAATTTGCTTAATTTTGACCATGAATATAATTGTGTTACATTGTGACCGCACCCAATATGAACTATTGTAACAAGTCTACATTCGATAAGTGAGTACCTTTGTAACTGTTACACATTCGTGAAGATAGTGTTGAGAAACACCCTCTGTCATGTTTTGTTTTACATTATTAGTGATGTAAAATTAAGAATAAGGTTGTATTTTAAAAGCCTGATGAACACTTGCCAATGATATTGATAGAATTGAGAAAAAAAGAAAAAACTATGAAATAAATGAAGTAAAAAATTTATTTTGAGGCAGGGAAAATATTTAGATAAGAAAAGTTTGTAGACTTCGTTTTTCTTAGTTTTTATTTTTGGAAAAAAAAATCTAAAAATTTATTTAAAAAATATAAAAATCCAATTATGCAATAATTTTGAATGATTATTAGTAATGTTTAAATCATGATATGATTAGAAAATCATGTTCTGTAAATCTGACAAAGACAAGAAATGATCAAATATTGAAAAAAAATAATTCTAGTATAAATAAATATTATTGTACTCGACACATTGCAGACGATGATCTTTTGGGAGCGTTTAATCTCTGAACTATGTCGTTTAATCTCATCGCAACCGTATGACTTTCGGGGAGAGACACAAAATCCCGTTTTGCCGTCCAATCGTGTTCGTTTCAACCCTACACCGACGCTCGATTAAATATTTTCATTAACGAAGAAGAAGAAACAAAGACAAAAAATTACACCCTACACACCGACGCTCGCTTAAATATTGTTCGTTAACGAAGAAGAAACAAAGCCAAAAAAGAATTACACTTATTTTTTCTTCTTTCGCAATTTTGAATTGCTTAAACAATGACAGAGGATAGCAGCATTAGGGTTTCTTCTTCCAACGAAACCTCCGTGTCCAACGGTGCGTCGCAAACGCGGCAGAGGTAAAGCCTCTAATGTCTTTTTTTATTCTGGTGTTTCGCGAATTATATGAATTTAGTTTGGAATTTGTGCGATGTTGATTCTATAGATTCATTAGTGTTGTACTCTGTTTTTATCTTGTTCTTTTGATTGTGATTTTTTTATAGCGTAGTGTTTGAGATTTTAGAATTAGGGTCTCGTCAACATCCGAGCTGAATGGTATGGTGTGATCTTAGGCAGCCAATAGTGGGCTAAGGCTTTGTTTATGCATCGACATGTGATGGGAATGCTAAACAAATTTTACTTTGGTGCATGTCATTTTGGGATTTCATTTTTGAGTTTTGTGGTTTTTGTTTAGAAAGAAGAGAAAGTGGGATCAACCAGCAGATTCGTTGATGCCAGTTGGTATGGCAGTCCCTGGAGCACTCCCTTTGAGCAATGCTGTTTCCCTTGGAGGGGTCGCATTTCCTGGCTTGGCTCCGGTGATCTCCGGTGCCCTTTTGGCAAATCCTCTGGCAGCTTCTGCTCAGGTTCAGCAACACACTGCTGCAGCTGCTGTTGGCGCCCAAAAAATGAATCAAGTGAGTGTAGATTTCTAATCCTTACGATGTTTATCATGTTTGTGTGTGCCCGCCCTTTCTTGATTAAACTGCTGCATCAACATTTTATTTTGTTTTTGGAGAAGGAGTATGTAGTTGTTAAATGAAATTTCATCCTATTGTAATATGAGAATGGTAGGGAGATCTTTGAAGCTGCAATAAACACGATAAGGGATTTTTAAATGAAATTTCATCCTATGATTTGTAACATGAAATAGAGATAATATTACAAAGATCTGTCCCATTTTCCAGTCACCCAAGTGATCCTATTAATTAGACAACGTAGAAGTCCGAGTCTAAAGTATTAATTAGTTATAACAGTAAGATAAGGATTATAACAGTAAGCTAAGGAGAGACAAAAAAAACCCTGGCAGAAAAGGGAGGTGATGGGAATCTTTCTTTTCTTCTGGATTTTAAGATTCCTTTGAAGCAAATTTGCATAAATAGAACTATAATTTTCTTTTTCTGAATAATGAACTTTATTTACAGATTAAATTCATTTTGTTTCTAACCCTTCCTAGCTCTGATGACATAGTATAATCGAAATATATGGTGCAGAGCGTACCTCTTGGAGAATTCTTCATATTTCTTCCCTTTATGTTGTGTATTATTGGGCGATCAAATAGAGTTCTGGAATGCATTTTTTACTGCATTAGAGCTCCTTTTTCCACTGGACCTTGTACACCCTTCTCTATACGTGTGTGGAGCTTGCTTTGTTTCACAGGGACTGCGTGCTAATAGTATGGAACTGATGAGTAGACTGTCTAGTTTGACTCTATTTAGTTACACTTGAAGTGATCTTCTCTAGACTTAATCTCTTGGGAACTTGCTCCACCACGGCATTTTGATATCTAAACTTATAGAAATTTTGGAAATTTGATTTTGCAGTTTGACAATAGCATGATTTGACAAATTTTGTTTCTTGATCTGTATATGCTTTTAGGCTGGTTCTATTTAAGATGAAGTATATTTTCATACTATAATAAATTTTTTGGCATGTACTCATTATATTGAAATAGGACTCAGAATGGGCTTTGGGATGAAATGAAATAGTGACTATATTTTTCCCCTCTGTTATCATCAACAGACTGTCTCTGTGTTAATATTAATTTTTTTACTTCGTGGTATGTGATGTTGCTGGCTTTTAGAAATTAGTGTTCTGTGTAAATATTGTTTTCCTTCTAGTTTTCTGAGAATAATTGCATAGGAGTAGATGAATGCTGTATAACCTGACTGATTAATAACTTTTTATCTACATTTATATTTTGCGTCAGGCTTCTGAAGCCTTTTTCTTCTCACTTTGACTGTATTTTTTTACTATGAATTTCTTTTGTATATTTTAAATAATATTCAGGATTCATATCTTAATTGTGAGATGAATTTTCTTGTAGCAAAAGATCCAAGATGAATTAATAATTGCACGGGAAATTGTCATAAATGATGCGGAGTCTTCTGTTCGTTACAAGTTGACAAAACGCCAGACACAAGAGGAGGTGACATATATAATCAATTCTACATTCTTTTAGCTCCAAACTCCTCTTAATTAATCTTTAAAGATTGATCTTCTTCTACTTGCAGATCCAGAGGTGCACTGGGGCCATAGTTATAACTAGGTTTGTAGGTCATATGAGGCATTTCTAAAATCCTTTGTGTTTTATATGTTGCTTTATATAATTTATATCTGGAATTTTTCCACAGGGGGAAGTATCGTCTGCCTAATGCACCACTTGATGGAGAGAAGCCACTGTATCTTCATATCTCTGCAGGAGCTCATGTAAAAGCTGCTACTTGATTTCATATAGCATGATGATTGAATTTAATAATCAAATTTTATTTTTTTGTGTATTTCTTTGTTTTAGTGTGAAAGCTAACATTTATAACTTTATTAATGGGAGAAATTTGAGAAGTCAAAAGAAAAATAATGTCTAATCAAAGCAATAAATGAAACGTCATATGAAAGGGATTGATGAATTTGTACGTAATGTTAATTGTTCTTATTCTTGAAAAAGGGAACCACATGGCTTGTTTTTATCTCCACTCATGACACAGTAATACTCTAATTTTAGTGTTTGTTTTGATTTTCACTACTGGTATTTTTAAAAAGGAATGAATTACAAAAATTAGTTTGCTTTTGATGACTTCAAATTTTATTGCAGATAAAAGAGACAGCAGAAAGGATTTTAGCTGTTGATCGTGCTGCTGCAATGATTGAAGAAATGCTCAAACAAGGGCAAAATTCACAGTCAATTTCATCTGCCTCACCTCCAGCTTTGGTTAATGGACTGAAGGTAGAGACATTCATTCATTACTAGCTTGTGCACGTAGTTGTGACTTGATGTGTTAACAACTGAAATTTCTTACTGAATCAGTTGCTGAATACGTGTGTGTTTTTGGGCTTTGATGCTGATCCTTCATTGAACATTGTTGCTCGTATACGTGGACCAAATGTAAGCCATTCCCTACCAATTGTTTTATGTAGTCACTCTTAAAGGTTGAGGTTCATGCATGACCTCGTGTGAATAATCCTGTCAGAAATTTTATTAGATGATTGCTAAAGCCTAGAAGTTTTTTTGGGGTCTCATTTGTTATATGAGGTTACCATTTACTCATCACTGTTTTTGTTTTCATACTATTCTGGCCTTTCACTCACTAGGAGTACCTTTGTCTTTGTTCTCAACTTCTGATTTCATGGTGTGAAAATACTGAGGTATTACTAGGATAGGAGTGCTGATTTAACAAAAGTTGATTAGGCAAGAAAAGGGTGGTTGAACTGTTGTTGCAGTTTATGGTTTCATATGTCATTGTAATACTTGTTGGTGCTGAAAGTGATATTCAGAAAGATGAAAAATGGTTCTTCTGATGACTATAGAAGCATCTTTTTGTATGAATATTTAAATTTATTCCAAGATTCTGGTACGTAAGTTTGTGTTCACACTCACAACAAGTCTCTAGAACAAAGGATATTTTCCAAATATCTATAAGTAAGAAACTTAATTACCAGGGTAAATAATAGAGGCTGAGCATTCTGTGTTCACCCTTCAATAAGCTGTATGTACCAAAAATAATCTAAACCTGTGCTAATTAATTAGTAACTACAGAAATAATTAGCTTGTGTTGGCTAATACTTTTTTCTTCAATGCCCATCAATATATTTTTATTTTCATTTGCTGGATATAATTCTTTAATGTTTTCTGAAGTTTACATTGTGTACAATGAAGTCGAGATAATCTAATGTTTCAAGCTCTCTCTGACATCTCCATACGATTGGGAGAAATTGTTTTGGTGTTGGTGGTGGTTTGGATTTGAACGTGCAGGACCAGTATATAAATCACATTATGAATGAAACAGGAGCAACAGTTGTACTGAGAGGACGTGGTTCAGGAAACGCTGAATGCTTGAATGGAGAAGGTATCTTCTCATTTCTGTTATCTGGACTTTTAAAGGGCATGGTGTTTCAGCATAGCTTATTTATTCATTGTAATATGTTTTTCATTTTAATTACTTTTCTGGTTGCAGACGGACAGCAGCCGCTGCATCTGTTTTTGTCTAGTAACAATGCGAAAAGTCTTGAAGATGCTAAGCTTTTGGCTGAAAATCTTTTGGATACCATCTGTACTGAGTGTGGTGCTTCAAGGTATTTAATTTTATACTGTAATAGGGTATGGTATCTATGGACAAGATATTTATCTGCCGGAGTGGAAATTTATGAAACTGTGTGCCCTCTTCCGATTTTAGCTCTTGCCATGAAGAAACATATTTTCTTGCGAACATTCCTAATTTCTTTCATTTGATAACTCATGGTACTTACCTACCTTTTAATAATTCAAATTTATGGTCTACTATTTTCAACATGGCAAGTATACAACATGCTTTTTTCATCGATGGATTATTTTTACCACTTGTGCATTTTCAGTGAGTTTTTGGTATTTTACTTTGGTACCATTGAGGAAAAGGGGACCTACTAAATAGTAAATTTTTCTCCATCCATCAATCCTGGAAAAACATGGATCCACTTTTTAACATAAGGGATTTGTTGTCATTTAAAGCTAGACCAGAAAGATAACAATAAGAGACTCAAGTGCCCGATGAAAGGTCCTCAGCTCTGTAAACAATTGCCCGGCTATAAGGTGCTCTCAGTACAACAATAACAAAGCCATATCCCACTAGGGGCTCTGAGTAATTTGAGAAAAAGTTATATTCATTAGGACTAGACATTAGTAGAAAATGAACACTTTAGGTTTTGTGTTAGTCCTTACTAAGAGGGCTACCCTAGCCCTGGATGCCCTTGAATTGATTTTCGGGTTGATGCCTATTGCCTCCATCCATTTCCGTGATGGAAACTCATTAGATCTGCAATGAATGTATGTTCTCTTCCCGTTGCTGTCTATACTAACACTCTTCTAATTATCCTATTGTCTCTATTATTTTGTTTACAATTAAGTACTTCTGGGTTCCAGGTACAGTTCTTTAATATGGGCTGTGTACTTTAATTTGCCAATTTTAATTCTGGAATTCGCTGGATGATTCAAATATTAAATTTAGAACTTTTGGTTTGCATCAAATTTAAATTTAATTTAATTTTCTCTGTAACTGAGATTGAGTTTAAGAGGGCAGTGTTTGGGTGGGAAGTCTAGGTCTGGTAAATCTGTTTGGTAGTAGAGAAAACTACCCCTGCCGTCTACCATTTCAATGCTTTAAACTTGTGTTATTTGATTATATTTATTGTTGGTGCAATGTTATACTACTTTATGTTGGTTTTATATAAGTTGTAGGGAATAACTTATGATTTAACTGTCATAGGGTTTCATCATGTAAGGTTTATAGTGCTGTTCCACCTCCACAGCAGGTATACACTGCTGTTCCACCTCCACAGCAGGTATACACTGCTGTTCCACCTCCCCAGCAGGTATATAGTGCTGTTCCACCACCCCAGCAGGTTTATAGTGGCCCTTCATTGTCAAAGCAGATTCCTAATGCCATTTCACCCCCACAAGTTTATAGTGCTGTTCCACCCCCACAGCAGTTGACTGGAGTTCAGAGTTCTGGAGTTGAGCTAGAGGCAGGTACCAGCCTAACCAGTAGTTCAGTGTCAGCAACTGTGGTCCTGACACCAGTTCCTCCAGCTTCCTTGGTTGGATTGACTGGAGTCACCGCTCCCCTCACTTTGGGGACTACTCCACAACCTACAGGAGGACATTTAAGCTCTGGGCATCAAGCAAACATGATTGGTTATACTCCCCCTTTAGTATCAGGTGGCACTAGCTATATTGGATACGGTGGAATATATCCTCAAGCTACCCCTTTGCAACAAGTTGCCCTTGCTCTGAGACACTCACCTCCTGTTGCTTCAACAGTTGCTCCCACAACAGTAGCATCAAATGGAGAATCCAAGCCAACCTCAAGCTCTGATCTTGAAAAGGAGAAACGGATTCCCCAAAAGCGAAAGTTTCAAGAATTACCAGTTGGTTCAAAAGGCGCAGCAAAACTCAATCAGGTCATTGCATTGTCATTGATAAAATCTTTGAATACGCCATTGCATGCATAGAGGGAAATATTCAATTACCTTCATTTAGTTATAGTTTTTAGTAAGCTTGCAAATGAATGAAGGGCTTGGTTTACGGAAATTTAGATTTATTTCTACCTAAAGCATCAAAGAGAGCCATTAGGGCTGTAAACGAGGAGCACCAATGAAGAAAGGAAAAAATTATTTTGTCATTCTCAATGGGAAGAGCAATTTTAAGAATCTCAATTCACTTTTAATATATTTTGTAAACAAGATAACACCAACTCCACTTTCTTACAATATCCCCTTGTTTAGTTGACACTAACTCCTAACATTTTTCTCTAGGGGTTCACGTAATTTCATACAGGAATGCCAGTTCTTTTGATAAAAGATTCTATACCCACATTGCTATTGAAAATCTTTACATTATTTGTTGATGTTTTTAGATGTGGTTATCTTTATGGTATTTGGCTTCCGTTATGAGTGGAAGCCAAGTTATAAGATTCTAATTCAATAACTGAAATGATATTGAATTCAAATGCTTTGGAAAGGGAGGCCAAATATATGTAGACAGGTTTGTGGTAAGGTCATGTCTCCAATTTGACTGATTTGATATTAATAAATCCACTGTGGTGCGGGATAGAAGTAATATTTTCTAGATTTTAGCTTTCACTTGTTCCTATAGCCCTTCCCTTTCTGACTGTGGCATAGGGAATGATGCTTCTACGTACATGATGCATACATTTTGCATGATCATAGTTTTGTATCTTGTATTTTTTAGATGAACTTCTTCCATTTGACAAAAAAAAAGAAATACATTAAAGGTTTAATTACTAATTTGGTCTTTATATATAGTTATATTTACAAAAACTTTATCTTTTAGTCCCTATACTTAAAAAAATCCACTTTAGTGTCTACATACTATTTTAAATCCCTTGTAGTCCTTGCACTAAAGTCTAAAAGGACTAAAAATGATGTTTAGGGACTAAAAGAGATTAAAAAAATTATGTGTAGGACTAAAATGAGACGTTCAAGTAGAGGGATTAAAAGAAAAATTGTGACTGTAGAGACCAAACAAGTAATTCAACCTATAAATTAAATCACTTGTGGATGCATATCAGGAACAGGGAGCCATGTTATATTGTATTGCTTTTATAGTTCTCTGTTGAAACCTTTCCCTCCGGAACTTAACTCTTTAATTCTTACTTTATCAAAGAAATTAGAAAAATATTAGTGCAGAACCTTTTTCTCAAATTCTGTTTAGCTCTGTTCTGATTTAAGCATGTTATTTTTTGCTGACTGTTAATGCTTAATATTCCAGGTATTTTCTCTGACCTTCTATGAAGCTAAAAGCCTGACACTGGACCTGTCTGTTGGGCCATTGGTTTGTATGTTTGACAGGGTTTTCAATTTTGGAGGAGTAGGAGCGTGCTTGTGTCATGTCCTTTTCAATCCAAGATCTTATTGTGACTTTTTCCTTCGTTGGTAAAATTGTTGCAAAAGATGTGGCATGCCTTTTGGACTGTCAATTTTCTGAAGAGAAGGGTTTAACATACTGGGCACCAAATTCGTGCAACTGTTTAAAGAGAAAAAGACAATTAGAGATAGGAGAAAATATAAAACTAGAGAATGAGATAACATACAAAGTATAATAAGAAAAGGAATATATTAGAGGAAATTAAAATTGTGTGGGCGAGGTAAATTAAAATAACAGCAGTTCTGTCCCTTAGTCATCATCACACTCTTAGAACATCTTAACACCACCATTGCTCACTAAATACACAGTTCTGTGTGGAAGATTTTTTATCTTAATATTTGACATCAATGCTACATTTGGTTTTTGGTCTCAAACCCTTTAATCAGGAAAATTTGAGCTGCAGATTTACAGTTATAACATTATATGCCTATCTTAATAATATTGTTTAACCGTTTGTACTTTCATGCATTCTGTTATTGTTTGTCAGTAGATCATTTTAGAATGGTACACTAGTAACAAATCATTACCTGTTTATCCTACCATGTATTGTTTTAACTTGTTTTTTGTGTGTTTTTCTCGTTTGTAATTCAGTGTCTTATTTTGACTTAGTGTCTGGCGTGTTGGAACAATTTGTAAAGTATCTGATTCAAAAGTTGTGTTTGGGTTTTTTGTTTTCTCCCACTCTAACTCGATTGCAGGGATTGCAACCTGTAAAACCTAATGAACAATCTGATGGTCTGGCTGTAAGGAATATATCAACTATGCCTGCCCCTAAGAAGTTGGTCCAGCCGTCATCCAACGGAATGCCAGCACCTCTACCGAGATCTATGCCCCCCCCACCTCCTCCTAAATTTTCTGATCCATCCGAAGTTAAAGCACAAGACAAGAACAATAATTTGCTTAAGAAAAAATCTGACGCAGTTCCTGGTTAGAATTAAGCATGCTTTTACATATTTGGGTCATTACTGTTTTGAAACTTCATTCCTGCTCTCTATGGAACATTTTTTCTGACCCTGAAATTTTACTTTACGATGTCTTCTTTTTAATAGTCATCTTTACAATGTTTTCATGTACGTTAACTTATTTCAGATACTTTGGTCAAGCTAATGGAATACGGAGAGGAGGATGACGATGATATAGAAGATTCTAGTGTGGAATCACTTCCTCATGGCACCCGAGCAATTGGGGTTCAAAAGCCTTTCTGGGCTTTATGAGCTACAAAGTTTACATAAGATGTGTAAATATTATTTGCTAGTGGTGGGACTAGTTCTTGCTGCTTGCTGATTTCTGGTTATGTACTCTCCTACCCGGGTGGAATGGAAGCCGTTAGCATGAATTTAGGAGCGAAAGAGTAGTTTTTTGAGTAGCATTTTAAAGGTTGTAATTGGTCCTTCTCATGCTTCGTGAGAGCAAATCATATGTTGTAATTTTTTGTCCCTGTTTGAGTATGCATGTACATTGGTAGTCTCTTTTTAGTGGCTTGGCCACTAAAGTAACGATGCAGTGATAATGGACAGTTTTTCTCACCCTACTATTTTTACTTAATCTCACATCTTCAGTTTGATTTTTATTAGAAGATTATTTTACTCAACTTTAGAATATCTTTTTTTATGTTAAATTTGATCAAATAATTTTTTTAACCAATTTCAAACACTGTCACGACTAAAGTTTCTTAAACTCAATCTCAAACATAATTTATATCTTTATACATCTTTAGTTTGATCTCTCAAGACCTATAACCCCATGTTTTCAAATTAATTTTTTATATATAATTTGAAACCAAATTCAAACCAGTTTCAGAAAATTAAAAATACTTTGCTCTATTAAATGGATACTAGTTTTAAATTTAATTCAATTAATTATATTTGGGATGAATTTAAAAAAAAAAATGAAAGCATACCATTCCTAAATCTGCTGTCATTCTATATATGTGACGGTGGCATATGTATTATTTATTAAATTAATTAATTTAACATCGGTGTGGCTGCCAGGCTAATGGCCACGAAACTGAAGCTAGGGTTTAAAAATTGGTCACGGTAGGAATTGAATTAAATTTCCACTAGAGCTTTGCACCCATAAGCCATTTCCCATTTGAAAATAAGTTAAGGATGGGTTTGGATGAAGAATCTTAAAAAGGAAAGAGACAACGTAAATAAATGTCGTTTATGGTTACTTTTCATCATGTGTTTCCCACTCTTTTGATATGCTATGCTGGGAGTCAGTAGCAGCGAGTGTCCATCCCCGCCCTAAGAGCAAAACATGAGTCCCTCGAATTCTTAATGTATTTTATGGAATTATGGACTACATAAGTTTGTGTATTGGTTTATCATTCCAGGTACCGAATGGATGAAAAAATAAAATCATTCTAGTTTAAGTTGAAAATAATATTGTACCAGTCCTTGAGCTGACAAACTATGTTGTTCAAACCAAACAATGAACTGCTGAAAATCAAGAGATGAAACAAGAAATTGGAAACACATTTGTTTATTAACAGCCAGGCTACTTGCTCTAGCCAAGGTCAAAATTCCCACCCCCGGGTCTGAACATAGCCATCAGGTTCATCACTGTTCCTCCTCACATTGTCTTCCAGTGGCTTAATGAATTCCTCCGTCTGCTGCGCCTATTCCCTCACTTTGCTTGCTTCCGAATTCACCGTTAGCTGGGCCAAGATCTCCACCATAATTTCCACTGAATTGGTAATTACTAGCAGCACCACCACTAGGGTAACTAGTTTCAGCATTGCCATCACCATAGTTGCTTGTAGC
The DNA here is from genome assembly GCA_016859785.1 of Macrotyloma uniflorum. Lineage (NCBI taxonomy): Eukaryota > Viridiplantae > Streptophyta > Magnoliopsida > Fabales > Fabaceae > Macrotyloma > Macrotyloma uniflorum. Next base: position 2,076,360 of record BDMB01000008.1, on the reverse strand, counting down.
ACCATAATCACCACTTCCAGAGCTTCGACTCCTGTTGTCATTGCCTCCATAACTACCACCGCCACCATATCCACCACCACCACCACCATATCCTCCTCCACCATATCCGCCACCACCACCACCATATCCTCCTCCACCATATCCGCCACCACCACCACCATATCCTCCACCACCACCACCATATCCACCGCCATCACCACCCCCAAAACCTGGGCGTGACCTTTCTGTGGCATAATTCACCCGAATTCTTCGACCATGAAGATCCTGTAACGTAACTATTAGAGATACCAAAGAAACATTGCGAATCTTATTTAGTTTGCAGACAACAGAATCATTAATCCACTGAAACTAACAGTAACAATTAATCGAAACTAAATTCTAATCCAACTGTCACGAAGAATTATATCTTATTCCTTCTTTACTTTAAATATACAAGATTAATTGATAAAACTTGTATCTTTCAAATTTTCATTCTTGATTTTGAAATGTAATTCCATATTGTAAGAATTTGCTTGGTTTGTCAAATATTGTTATTTTAAACTGACTCCAGGAATAAATAAACATGTAATGGAGATTGTTTAATGTAAAACATTCTTGATAACAAACTATTATGTAGGTAACATCAGCTATTTAGTCAATTCAAGAAGCCTCAAATATTAAAGAATACATGTTTTTCCGTGAGCTTGAAGCTCTGAATCTGAACTCTCAAGCCACTTGCACATGCAACAAAACTTATATCTTTGCGTTCAACATGGCTACCTTAACTTGCCAAATAACATCAATTGCTTAATCCAGGTATGGGATACAAGGTTTTTCACTACTTCACAAATAATATCAAAACAACTTTATAATTTCTTCGTATATACAGATATAATTACATAAGTATATAACAATATGCTTACCACGTGACCATGTCAAGAATGTCATATTTAAATTTCTTCATATATAAAGATACAATTACATAAGTATATAACAACATTCTTACCATGTGAAAGTGTCATGAATGTCATAATTAAAGTTAGCACGGACAAATACCTGGCCATCCAAGGCTTGAATGGCAGAAGATGCATCCTCACTTGTTGCAAAGGTTATGAAGGCAAAACCTCTTGATCTGCCAGTTTCACGATCCATAATAACCTTGGCTGGAAGAATATCCAAAAAAACAGTATCAGTGCTGATATCAATAAGCATCATATTATGAAACATGTATGCTTGACAAAGACATATTTTTTAATGCTTGTTACATAAACATTTGATTATTACTCGTCGTTGGTCACACAATACAGATGGTGTGTCCACAGAAGAAATAATGACATATGTACACAACTATCAAAGAGTAGACTTTATTTTTATCAAAACAAAAAAAGGTAGCCACCACTATCAAAGTATATTCATAATACTGTCATATTGGATTCTTCGGATCAGTGTGAAAGTGAGGGGAAAAAAGTGTTTATAATTGAATTTTTCCTTTTCTTAAATATGATATTACCTCTACCTGAAAAAATGAAAAACTAGTAGACTGTGTATGTCAGAAAAATACCATCAATTACTTCTCCATAGCGAGCAAAAGCTTCCCGCAGACTCATATCATCAGTGCTGTAAGAAATACCTGCAATGAAAATTGAAAAACTGTAGCTATGTTCCATTCTGAAAATATACATCGTGCTCAGATAAATTACCTCCAACAAAAAGCTTTGCAGATGACATGGATCTAATTGCTTGGAAAAGTGAAGGGCTAGACACAGAAAAATCTTGATTGATGTGCTTGACAGCAGAATTCTTGAGTAAATTTCCAATTTTATTTAGGAACGCCATTGCTCAAACCTAGAAAAGCACAACAAGGCATAATGTATATACAGTATGTTAATTGATCATTGTAACTTATGCTTATCAGCATATAAAATTCCAAAACCCCCAGGTCACATTCTTACATATTAAAAATAATTATTAATTCAATTTGCAATGTATTTTCTCATTAGCCACAGCTCAAAATTTAAAAGTGACCACCACCACCAAAGGTTGTGGACATGAACTCCACACTCCACAGCATCAAGTCTGTGATGTGCCTGATTCAATTCACTTGGTAGACAGACTTGAGACCGGTTCCTAAGTGGGAAAACAACGTATTCCCACTTAACGATGATCACACGGTAGTTATAGATTTGCGAATGAATGTTTCCAGGATTAGTGAATGAATGTTTCCAGTATCATTATTAGAAGCAATTTATTCCCAGTTAAAATTAAAAACATATAATAATGAACTCTATATGTCCTGAATACATGTTCATATGTGCAATAGATATGCCACAAACTTCTGAGTAAAATAGCTCATAAGCCAAAGTACTAATAAAAAAAAGTGAGAAATACTAGTTTAAAAAAAGAAGTTTTGCCGATCGTAAAAAAATAAATCTTGTACAGTGTAAAACATAATCAAGGAGAAAAAGAAACTGCTACAAACACAATAACAAGGGGGTGCGGGGGAAAAAGAGACCAACAAATTTTCGGAGAAAAACAGTGAAATATTATGGACATAGGAGAAATGGGTCGAAAAAAAAGTTGTGAACTTGAGATCTTACCAGCCTTGAAAAGCAGTGTCGTGGTTCTGCTTTGTTCTGTTCTCTTCCTCTGAGGTGTGTGTGAAGCTGCTAAAACCTAAAACCCTTGAATCTCCACGCTGACCTAAAATATGGCTTTGGCTCTGCAACATGACACGTGGTGCCTCTAAACAAGTAACATAAACCCTTAAAAAAATGTATGATTTAATCTCTTAAACAGAAATTATTATTTTTTAATTATTTTAAATTTTGTAAATTTAATATTTAGAAATTAAAATTATATTTTATTAAATTTAAAGGATTAAAATATTTTTTAATTTAAAAGAAAAAAAATACCCTATATTGTAAAGATTAAAAATATAATTAAATCTTATTAAATAATTACTAATTACCTTATATTATCTCCAACAACAACAAAAAAGTTAAAATAAATTCGTAGGAGTTCACTTTCAATCAATTTCAAATCATATAAATTTAAAAAAATCTATTGCATTGAACAATCTTATGGTATAAAAAATTACATTTAGATGTAATGTATAAATACACTATCAATGAATTTAAGTTAAACTTTCAATACGTAAAGAATAGTTCCTTTTTAAGTATATTAAATAAAAACAAATTCGCTTATTCCAAATTAAAATATACATTAATAGTCTAATATTGTTTTATGTTGTCATCTAATTATTGATTATAATCATAAATTGTTTAACTTCTTTAGTAATTAATTCAAAGCCGTATAAATAGAATGAATTAAGACTGGCTGAATGATGATATATGAATAAATTATAAAAAATATTATAATTCCTTATTATGAAAATTAAATTTATAATATAAGAATTATTAATATTATATAAAAGTTTTGTGGATATTTAATTTGAAATAAACTAAATTAAAATTTTAATATATATATATATATATTATAATTCAAATATATCATTAATATGGCCAGAGTATTATAAAAAAGGTCACTTGTCACTTTGATTCCAATCTCAAATGCTGGTTTGAAATTAACTAAATTCTTATAATGATCTATCTATGATCTCGTTTAAAGGAGTTTTTTTTTTTTTTTTTTCTTAGAACTTCTAAAAGAAAAAGAAAAAATATGAAGAAAAGAAGTTAATCTTTCTTTTAAAAGTTCTTATAAAATATGAAACTTCACTAGTTCACTTTAATTTATGGTACTGTAAATATTTTAATTTACTGCAATATAATGTAAAATTGTATATACATCATAAAAAAACTGAATTCGTTAATCTGAATATCAGGACTAATCTAAGAACAGTTAGAGATAACAGAGATTCATAAATACAAATTTTGTTCTCTCTTTAAGTTTATTTTTTTGAAGGTTGACTTGTCTCGATTTCAATTCTCAATTTTCCGTTGGTATTCAACAAAGAAACTCCTAAAAATTAGTGATGTATCATTTTGACATGTGAAATTCATTACACGAGAATAGAGACTGTTAGATTGTAGATGTTAAAAGTTTCTTTTGACTCATTCCATGCCAGCAAAATTAGTATTTATTTTCTCCTAAAGTTTGTAAATACTACTAAGATTGTTTCATCAGCACTACTAGTCCATGGTTGACATTGAGGTTTGATTGAGACTCAAATCCGTAGAGTTATGGCAACTTCTGACCTAATCAGTGACATGAATGAAAATATGTCCACTACCTGTGAAGAAGGACTATTGGTTGTTGTTACTTACTGGTTGTAGAATTAACCAATTGAATTTGAAGGTTGGTTTTCAATTCAAGAACCTGATGCACTGCCAGATGAAGTGATCCAATGAAGAGCTACCACGTGGCATGATTTTGTTAAGCATTAGAAACTTTTGAAGATTCAAGTTAAGGGTGTCTCTACTTTGCACCTCATTACACTCTAGACAACTATATCAATTAATTGCCCCATTTCTTAGTCATTCTACTTCAGGTCTTTGTCTATAAAGTGTTATTTTGTTTGGTTGAATTGTTTACATCCTTATTCTGGTCCCAATTCAGTTTATTGTTTTCATACTTTTCTTTTGTTTCTTTTTATATTTTCTGGTGAGCTGATGAATTGTGTAAAATCTTTGGTTTCTGGTGATTTAGTAGTACTAATCCTTTACCTTATTATACAAGAGTCAGATTCTTTCATTTGCCTCAACTATTACTTTTTGGGACAACTTCTATTTCACTGTTTAAATATACATGAAGAAACTTAATTTTAAGTAATTTAATTAATTTTTTACTACAATTGAAGTTTTGAACTCAAATAACTTTTTCTCCTCAACATTATCTATTAAATGAATAAGCTGATTGGATTATTTTAATCTTAGTTTACTCAAGCTTTTTTTGCATAATTATAGTACTCCTAAAAACAATATATCTGTAAATAGTAAAAGTTTCCACTTAGAAATTACAAGAACAGTTATTTTTTTGGTTAATCGGTGGCAATAAATTTGCTGTCTACAAGAATGGTCAAGATTCAGCCACAGATAGGATTTGTTTGAGGAGAAGGATCTTGGTTGGAATTGTAATAACTATTAAGAATTTGATGAAGGTTTAAAAAATAATTTGAATCATAGCTCAGATTACCAAACATCCAATATCTACGTAATACATATTATTCAAAAATGGGATTTCAGGGCATAGTTTTTGGTCAAAGGGTGAGGATATTTTGTTACTGAAAAGAACAAGCACATTTCTAGTCTTCAAACAGGACTCGTTGGCACTTTACATAGAAAAATATAAAACATAAAATAAGGCCAGCCAAGATGGACCTTTAACATTTTTCATTTGTTCATTCTCATTCGAAACTCCTTTTTCTTTGAACATTTTCCAAAAGAGAAGAAAGGTTAGTTGTTGTTTGAGGTAACCCCTTGGTGGGTGCTTCCTCTCGGTGCATTAATATATTCCTTTATGTTTTGGGGGGCACGATTGTGGACAAGGAGACTTATTATCTTCATGATTCACATGGCATGACAAAAAAAGAGTTAGGTCCAAATTCAATTTTCCATTTAAAATATTGACCAATGATGTGACTATTGGCCATTTGCATTCAGGTCCTTCCAAAGATTTCCAGTTGCTCAAGGAAGTGTCTCTTTCAGTTAATAGGCTTACACTTCCAGAGGAAAAGACCAAGTGCTCTTCACCAATTTCTTAAATGGCAGTGTTTATCTCTTTAAACTTTTCTTCTTAAAGTTAAAAGTCCATATAATTAGTTTTATGCAAAAGTTCTTCATTTTAGAATTCATTAAAAATATTGTTTTAATTTTTAAGATTTTTTGTTTCATAAAACTGTGTTGTCTCATTTCCTTGAGAAGAAAGTCTCAATGTCTTACTAGAAAATGATGGCACTGCAATTGGTAACTAATTATTTTTGCCGGCCGTTTGGTGAATGCATCTGGCATGAAAATCTCAAGTTGACTTCAAATGTCTCAATTCCATACAATTCCATCAGCTACAGGTCAAATTTATAATATATTTTTTTCTCTTATCAAGAGCCATTTCAAACACCTATTTCTTGATTTTGACCACAATAGATTTCTTTGATGACCATTCACTGGAGTCAAAATGCTTACCGGTTATTTGACTTGGTTTATGGTCTTGTATGCCTCCAATATAACTTAAAGTTCTATTCAAGTTATAACCGTGCTAAGGTGTAGTGGGAATTGAATTACAAGAGAATTTGAATATAATAGAACCATGTTGTTCATTATGGCCAGTTATTATTCCATCCTTTTAGATTTATTGCATGTGTTGAACACATAAATAAACTTGAAGAAAAAGAAAACAGAATATCGTATTACTCTATTTTGGAATCAAATCAAATTTAAGTATATCAAAAGAATAATACATTGCAAAAGGACAGCATAACTCCGAAACTCTGACAATCATTACATATACTACACACTAAGTGGGACAATAAGGTTTTGCCATGGACCCTAACCTGATTATGAACACATACAAGCCTGTGTAAAGAGAACAAGATTATTCTTGCCTATCTGCTATCACCTTCTATGAGGATTTTGCAACCACTTTTGAGATCCTTCAAAGAAATCCAAAAGGTAGTTTTCCAAATCATCAGCAGTGTACTTAATGATTTTGTCACTTATGTGATTGTTGTGCCTTCCAACAAACGTTCTATAAGCTTGGATTACTTTGAGAGAAATAGAAATCCGCAAATCTTCTCGAAGCTGAATATCTGGGATAAGCCAAGCTGTCTGGATCCTGTAAACATCCTCAAAGCCAAGGTAGAAGCTTCGTAGCCTCTCTTTAAGAAGACTTTTTGAGACCGAATTTGTACCCGGAACATGAATTCCTTCATCCTTAAGCAAGTAAAGAATGGAACTCCAACTAGCCCGCTCATATTTCATTGCATGCTGCTGAAACTTCCAGTTGCGCTTTCGAATCCATTCATCTCCATATACGAGCCTGAGTTCAGACCCCTTAACCTTGTCAGCCATATAATGTAGGTTGTTCATCAAGAACAAGTGCTGCAAGGAGACTTCCTTGTATAACTTGGACTTTTCCTCAAGGTTGCTTTCCAAGATCGATGCGATTGATCGGAAGTGAAGGGACATTGAGGAAACTCTACTTGGAGATCCCTGGCTTTTGCTATCTTCTTCTGTACCAGGGCTCATGTCAGGTGAAAGTGAAATGGATTCCTCTTCTTCTTGGTCCTTCAGAAGTAGATTGAGTATGTCACTGTAGTCTGTAAGGGTTCTCATATAATTCATAACATATTTGGTTAAAGGATGTATCCCACCACCTACAAAAGGGGTTGATGATGCATTTGTTGCAATGGCATTTTCAAATTCAAAAAATGTTGCCCTCACACAGTCGCCTAATCTCTTCAGAACTTCATGACATTCAATTTTAACCGAGGAACCAACCTCATCTGAATACAAAGCATCAATATCTGGCATAAGGTCTTGAAGAACCTCATACATGTCAAGAACACGGAACAGTTTCTCAGGTTGGTGAGGGCCAATGGACATGGCCTCACCGAAATTCAGAAGCTGCAATATTGAAGCCTTAGATGCATCAACAAAACAAGCTAGACTAACAAGCTCGCCCTCCCCAAAAATCTGGTCACTAAGCCACCTCTCACTTGCAAGATACACCCTAACAAAGATTTTCACAGCCCAAATCCATCTTTTGATTTTGGAATTCAAAGTACCCCACTCCATTTTTAAGACGTCCTCGATACTGAGCTTTTCCATTTCAAGAATGAAGAGGCACTCATCTAGGGCATCCCTCCGGACAATGATATAAGCATTGGAACATTCCTGGCAATAGTTAGAAGCAAAAAGTAAGTTTGCAATACACCTGAGATCCGGGATCACGGCTGGATAAACCAAATCAATGATATGCTCCTCAGAGGCTCTGCTGACACTATCTCTTTGAAGTGATTCTTCAACTGATTCATCACCTATAGAGATTATGGAGTTCTCATCAACAGCATCTTCCTCACTAGACCTAAATGAGACATATTCAGGCTCAAAAGGTTGCCTGTTCTGGATAAGCAAGTTCCTGAATTCTTCTTCAAGGCGTGCCATGGCTGTTTGAAGAACACTATAAGCCTTCTGCATAAACTCGTACTCTTGATCCTCTTTCTTCAAATTCAAACTTTCCAACTTGTCAATCAACCTGCGAGCTTCGTTAGCAGCATTCAGATACTCAGATGCTTCTTCAGGTCCCAAATCCCAAATCATGGATTGATCCTCCTCCCATCTCATAATTTTCTCCTGAATCACATTAAGCCTTTCTTCAATAGCACTAAGACCCTCATCATCATCAGCACCACCACCACCACCACCATCATGATCATCACCACCCTCCCCTCCTTGCCCTTGTTTCCCCTCTTCCTTCTCACTAGGTATGGATATGGAGGACAATCTAGTCCCAAGATCTGCCAGAATTTTCTTGGCATCACTGGTAAGGGTCTTATTTGGTCCCAGTGCCTTCACAATATGCCTTACTGCAGCAATCAAGTTCTCCTCTCTTTCTAGCTCCCCAATCACAGGCTCAGACTCCTCTACAGCCATTGAAAAACCCCACTTCAACAAACAACAATCCCCAAAACCACTTCAAACCTTTTCAACTAACCACCCTCGACTCTTCCTTCTCCAAAATCCTCCAATACACCCCCTTCAACAATTTACTCACCAACCAAATTCAACACCAAAAGTTCAAGTAGCTAAGAAGAGAAATCTCCTTATGCCTGCACAAACCCCCGAAACAAAATTAACTGTTATCATAGATACAGAACAAAACCCATTACAAAAGCCACCAAAATAAAGATAGTGCAAACCCCAGAAGAACCAGGAAGAATAACAATAGGATAGTTATAATAGCAAGAAAATGGAACACATAAAAAATTTACCTTTACCTCCCTCCTGGATATCACGAACACCGGACAAAAATCTGAGTGAAGAAGAAGCCGGAGAATTGAAAGGTGAGCAAGATCTGAAGGAGAGAAGAAGTATCAAAAGGACTGAAGGCTGTATTTTGACTTTTATGAATGCAGACACAGTTGTGTCAATATGGAGAAAGGGAAGGAGAAAGAAGAGCTCTTTTTGGAGCTTTAAAACAGAAAAATAAATATAATAATAACAATGATAATATGAAAAATAATGGCGTGGCTGCGATTTCTATGACCAATCTCAAACCCGTTTTGTTTTCCCCATAATAAAGAAAAATCTCAAATTCGTTTCTTTCGACAACTTGTTACTACCAATAACAATCTATCCTTAAAAAATTAAACGTTTTCCTACTGGTCCTTCTTCTGTTTCGTTCGTAACACTCTCACCTGTTTTTGTTTACTATTTTGTTTCTGTTAATTGTTTAAATTTTTTCTATACTATATATTTTGACATATAAAAAGTTGAGATTTATAAATATTTTTTATTAATCCATCAAAATACCTTTTATTAAAGACAAAATTACACGGAAGCATAAAAAAATAAATCAGACAATACATAAAGTTGATGTCAGAACAGTATACACTTTGGAAAACCTTATTTGATTTACATATGCTGTTTTCTCATGCATGAAAGAGACAATTAGCGAATTTACTTTTTAAAATAAGTAAATAAAATGAAAGTGTTTTTTATCTTTAAATATTAATGTACTAAAAATAAGATATATTTTAAATTAAATCATTGATCAATATATCATTACCTCTTTCAAGAATGAACACACTTTAAAAACATCATTTGAAAAGCACAGATAAGATACTAACCTAGTATTATTCTTTTATTGACCGAATGTTGTTCACTCCATTTCATATTATTTGTTTTTCAAATAATACATATGTTTAAGAAATTTATAGTGAACCTTATCATTTGGGGGGAAGCAATGTTATAAACTTTGTTCACATGATTTTTCTACATCAATTCAATAGGTTCATGCATGGATTTCTTCTGCTACTGTTGCGCTTTTGAATTCTTTGACACTTGTCTTTTTCTTGGGGAAGCTTTTCTTCCTTCAGTGCTGGCAAGTTTTGGTGAGGGTTGTTCACTATATATTTTTTACTAGATTTGGATAAATTTCTTAATAATAAGAAAAAAATATGCTGATTTTTGTTATAGGGATGTATCAGATTCATGCAAGTGTGTTTCCATCTCTAATTCACATCTCCTGATAGTATTTTGCTTTTCAAAAGAGAAAAGTTATAAATATAATATTTTCACTCCTTTAGAAAGGGAATTCGTAGTTTTGTAGTGACAGCAACAGTGTTATGGATGTGATGGTGAATAATTTGGACGGCACAAAATTAATAACAATAAAGAAGATGGCATTATTTTTTTGCTATAAAGTGTAAACCATGACTCACATCACAAAAAAATTATTTGGCTCTGGGCTCCATTGCTGCTTTGTCAGGTTCTTTCATGATAATTTCCTTCTCTACTTTTCGACTATGGCTCGATTCATTGTCGCAGAAAATAAGCACAAAATCGTCTTGGATTCACACCAAAGTAGAAACAATGACCTTTGGTCAATGTGTGGTTTAAAGTCCTACAATTACAACATGCAATTTTCTTCTGTGCTGGTGGTTTTGTTGGATAGCACCAAGTTAACAGGGCAATGGTGTATGAATACTCCATAAAATAATGAATATATTATCATCTGTGATAGTTTGAAAGCAACATTACCTTATATTGTGAAATTTTTTTTTTTTATATTTTTAAAAGGGGTTAGTTAAGAAATAATTTATTTTTATATAAATTTTCATGTTGTAGTGGTAGGACTTTTAAAACCACAATTTAAAAATAATATAAAAAATCACTTTTAACCTAAGAAAGTTTCCGTGATTTCTGGAAAATTAATGTAATATTTTATAATATTGAAAAGAATATTCTACGTCATTATTACATGAGTTTCAAAAAATACTTTTTATATTGAATATTCGCTATAGAAATATTTTTTAAAATAGTTATTTATTAATTAATCTAGAGTGAAGATGTCTCTAGTAATTTTAATGTTCTTTACAGGATTTTTTAGTTCAATTGTACAAAATAGTTTCTAAATCTGGTATTTGTATCAATGATCTAAAATGTCGATGTCCTTTAAAACTTTCAAAATTTATGACAAAATTTTATAGATCCATTGTACTGAAAATTGATTTGAGAGTGTTTTCTACATTGACTTTTAGTATATGTGATCCAAAAAAATCGTTATTAATTTCTTGTGTTAGTAATTGGTTCATATTTTTGTTCCTGTTCTACTTTTGAAATTCTGACATTCTGGTTGAAGGTGTGTTGGGGAAAATGTTTTCAAATGAATGTACGAATTGACAATTTCTCTTTTATAAGTTTGACTTCAAATGTGTGTGTGTTTGTCTTTCAAACCTCCATCTATGTTCTTTATAAAAACCCTTCCTTCATTATTTCATAAGATATTAAAATTATAATTAACTCATTTGAATCTCTTTGAATATGCAAAAAAAAATAGAAATTTTAATACAAGAAAAGAGAGTAATATAATATTTGTGTTTTTCAAAGAAGAAAAGATTTGTAATTTACTCAAATTAAAAAAGTTATATAGTTAGGTGAAACAAAATTTATAAAAAGAAGAAAAACTAAACAATTGTAAAATTAGTATATGTACATATAAAAGCTATTAGAGATACTTATCAAAAAAATTTCTAGACACCAAGAATTAATCAAACCTAAACCCTGAAAAGTGCAAGAAAATTGTCTCTGCTAGAAAATTCACTTATAATTAATATGCAATCACACAATTTGGAAAATCAAAAGAAGGAGATTTATTTATCAAGACCCTTCAGTAAATATTTTACGGAATTTGGAAAACACATATATATGCTATTATTTTATTTAATTTGTGAAATTTGATCAGTGACAAGATAAAATAAACTTATATTAAACTTCTGTTCTAATAGAAAATTAGGTCTTGTTAACTAATCTAAAATATCCTAATTAAATAATTAATAAGAAAATCATGCTGCGAGTCCAGAAGTTCTTCCTCAAACCTCCCATGACCAATCATTATACGTTCAAACTAAATAATCATCATTATTAAAAATAAATAAAATTAGAAGATACTTGAACAAGTTTTAGAAGCACCTTCTAGACCCTTGACAAAATTTCTATACAAGGAATTGGAGCAATAGAATTCGAAAGTTGACCCGACATTTATGGTATACACAATTTACATTATTATCTTTTATAGTCAAAGTGAGTTCTTAAAGGTGCCAAAGGTTGAACTGAAACTTGATAAATAAAATATGTGGCACTTGTCACCAACATTAGGTACCTTAATTTTCCAAAAGAACAAAACAAAACAAAAGTGATGCTAAGAATGAAGGAAAGTCTCCCTTGTGTCAAACATGGTATGCTATAACATATTCTTTAATTATCTAATACCAATAGTAGGACCATATTAATGTGCTTGATAGTAAAATAATATATATTGTACCAATTTTAGAACTTTGGGTAAGGTTCCCACGATAACATGGAATTGGTCATTTGGTTTGAATCTCCTCTTTCAGCCAACTGTGAGTTAGACCAAAATAGGTTAATCTGATCCTTTTTGCCAAAAAATATGGAGAATCTAATCTATTTGATTCTTGTTATTTGTAAGAAATTTTCTATTAAAAATATAGAACTTTTTTCACTAGAAAGAAAAAATACACATTTTAGATTATGGAATGGAGGCTTACCCTTTCGACCAACCCCTCCTGTTAATTTGTTGACAACGAAAAATGTCACAACATTTGTTCAGAACGATAACAAGGCAATAGAAATTAGCATCTCTGGGCTTTTACACTTGTTTCTCTCCTTTTTTTTACCTTTGTCATTCTTATCTTTTTCTCCTCTCAGTTTCCCTTTTCTTAACAGCGTCTGGTTTTTGCTGTTTAGGACTTTGGAAGAGGCTTTCCTGCAATGAATGATGTGAATAACTGAAGGGCTGCTCTTGGCTTGAATAAAGGCACTTCATGCCCTGCTCCTCTCACTGTTGCAAATGTTACCCCTTCGTACACCTCTGTCCACCCTCCAACCTTCACAGAAAAATTCCCTCACTTTGTAAAACTCAACATTGGATTAACTTATATAGTTCTAGGTGTGAATTGAATCTTCCATTTTCATACAAAAATAACGTACCCTTATATTATATACAGGAAAAGTTACATTTAGTTCCTCTTTTATCTTCTTAAATGAGACTTACACTCATAATTTTTAAGAAACACCCACCTCATCTAGATATATTAAAACAAAAGATCTGTATTATGTGGATATATGAAAGTATCCACATGTATCATTTAAGGATTTACCTGTGTATAACATGAAAATTCAAGAACTTTATTTACTGTATAAATAGTAGTTTGTCTATAATTGCAGCTTTTTTAGTTTAGGGCCAAAAGGTTGGTCTGCTCCACAGGGGTGGATGAAATTTAAGTAGGGGCTAGAAGCTGTATGGTAAATGAACATTTTAAGGCAGGACAGTAAGACCTTTACACTTTAAGCAAGTTCAACATTTGGTGTCAGGTGGAGATTGATTTTGAAACAATACAGACCAGAAATGTTTAATTAATTACCCTAGGATTCAAGAACATTCATTAATGGGTAAGGACCAACCAGCAACTGCTAATATATATAGTTGACTATTCCTATGTCATAATTAAGCTCCATTATCCAATCTAATAAAATTTATTATCTATGTGCAGAAACGTCCCATTGGAGACTCAGAGTAGCTCTACTGTAAACCCTAGCTAGATAGCGAATTGCAGTAAAAGTATACAACACACACGGCAATAGCTACTAAGTAGTAATTACAATAAATATATATGGGAGAGGAAGAACAATTTTCAAATGCACTTACCTGATTTTTGACATACCAAGGATACCATGGTATTTTAGTTGACAACTTAAGCTGTGCAAGGGCATATCTTGTTGCTGTGACAGGCACCACTGAGTCCACATCCCCACTGTATTAGCAAAAAGTGTCAAACATAATTAATATGCATCTACCCATTAATCATTGACTTGGATCCTTTCTTGCCAACTGCACTATTTCGTGTGAGAGAAAAAGAGACATGGAGCAATTAATGAGATTTGCTACAAAGTTTAGATACGGCTCTTTATATGTTCTTGATATTGTTCTCTGATTAAAAGTTTAAAATTAGTGTTTAACTTTAATAACTTATTTTAACTTATAATAAACTTTTATTACATAGAAGTGAAACTCCAATTCTAAGATAAAGAACAATATAGACTGCAAGTTTTTTCTACTTATTCCATGTTTCTTGTCCTTTCAACTAGATGGTTACATATATGCATTTCAAAACCAACCTGAACACCCAAACTCTTGTTCCGTGAGCTATCAACTCTCTATAAATGGGAAGAACAGATACATCTGTATCATTCCAGTTCCGATTCAAAACCTCACTGATCCAAATAAAAACCAACACAATCATCAGTTAACCTTTTGTACATATATAATTTTGATAACTTAAATTGCAATCAAAACTTGGGATTCAACCATTCACAACACAAACTCACCTGCAAGCAGTCCACTTATAAGGAATTCCAGTTGTGTTAGCGTGGAGTGCTTTCTGAACGTCAGGCCTGTTGTAGTAAATCTCTGCATACTTTTCTGTACATGGATCATAACCAGACCAACGCCTAAAAGCCTGAGAATAAATAAATTTTCCATAAGCTCATATAACAAGATTATATGTCATATATATATAGAAAGAAAGAAACATCACATGACAAATTCAATGTCAACTATTAAATCTTTCATGAATATTCAAATTATTAATTAACTTTTATCTTATATAAAACTGCCAATGTTTTCATACTTACTTTTTTAAAAGGCACAAATTACTAAGTCACAACATTTTATTTATTAATATTTAAATTTTTAATTTGATAATATACTCTCATGAACATTTTTTTGGGGGTGATCAATATCTGAGTGAAGAGATAAAGACTAATTCTATCAAGGCATAAAAACTCAGTTAAGATAATTACATCTTTCTGCTCTTCATTCATATAAAGTTGAAAAATCAAATCTCTCTAATCACATATTTAAAGGAGATAGTTATTTTATTTATCAGAGTATGTTGATCTCACATGTATTGAACACTAACATGTTCCTTCTTAAAAGAAGGTGTGACGTGACAACACAGAATCATAAAAAAAAAGTTGATTACAGTGGGGAGGGAGACAGTAGTAATGAAAATTAAATGGATACCTTATGGGGTCGGTGAGGTAAGCGCATGGTGTGGCGGGTGGGAGAGGTACTACCATCAGAGTTGTTGCATGGAGGAGCATAGATGTTGTACTGATCAATGTTACCAAATTCTTGATCCATGGCATAGCTATACACTGACTCACACTCATCAGATTCCTTCTGCCGGTGAAAATCACATGTACTCATCAGTTGCCGGTAAGTCTGGTCCGAGATCATAGCATGGCTCCACCAATACGTCACTGTCCCCAAGTTATCATAGTAGTTGTCTGTCACTGCATTTCCTACCTGCATTGCATTTTTATATATGTATTATTAACAATACCTCATTCAATATACTAAGTTTCATTTCAATGCACTAACCATTATTCCTTTCAGATTGACGGGGTGCTTGCTTTTTGCGTTATAGTTCAAGATTTCCTTAGCTAATTGAGGAACATAATGGCCTGCATAGCTCTCTCCAGTGATATAAAGTTCCCGGTTTTTGTAACGAGGGAACCGTTCTAGCCATTGGAGAACAAATTCCAGAGAATCTTGGGCTGAACAGTGAACATAACCATACAAGTATAGAACTCATTAGTCATTGATTAAAAAAATGATTAATCACAACATATTTATGAAGAGACGTTTAAGAAAAGCAATAAAATGAGTTGGTAAATATCATAACTTTGTATGAGTTTTTCTGAGACACCAACATTTTGTTGCTAATCAAGTCAAAGAGATGAAAAGTAGTAAAACTTATAGCCTGTAGGTGTTGTTTTCAGCTGAATCACGTTTTGGAAGTTTCAATTACGATGAGGGGAAATTTTTGTACTGGAGCGAGTGGTGCAAGTACAATGTGGCTATGTTGAAAAGGTACGTGGTTGGTCAATACATAAATTATTATGTGATAAACGTGGACCACCAAAATTGTCCATCATTATCTACTGGCAATTATGTTTGGGGACACACATATCAACTCACAATAATAATAATAATGTTAGAAGCAGTAATTAATTTGGTGAACCTCGTCCATTCAGCTTCACATTTTATCACCAATTATAACATGCACATCTTT
Organism: Macrotyloma uniflorum; assembly: GCA_016859785.1. Lineage (NCBI taxonomy): Eukaryota > Viridiplantae > Streptophyta > Magnoliopsida > Fabales > Fabaceae > Macrotyloma > Macrotyloma uniflorum. Next base: position 2,060,048 of record BDMB01000008.1, on the reverse strand, counting down.
ATTATTTTCCATGGCCTACCAAAAAAAAAATCATCACTATAGGAAAGATATATGAACCGTGAACAGTGGTAGCAATTAATGTGGTTGGGAGGGTTGTGGGCCCTACCTGTGCGGCGGTCGCCGGTGTCGAGGAGGTCGGAGGAGCGGTTGGTGTAGGAGAAGCCAACGCCAGCCGGAGCTTCCAAGAACAAGAGGTTGGCCACTGTGTTCCATGAAAACTTGTTAATGTATAGCCCAGAAGCTGTTTTGTTTATTCTGAATGGCCCAATCTCTTCAGATGCTCCATACGCCACTGATGAACATCCTGGACCTAACTTACCACAAAATCACAGTGTTAGAAAATGGATTCAGAAGAAAAAAAATTGACTTTACTGATATATATTTATTATGATGTTGAAACATTTTCTATTGATTGATTATTTGACCTTTATCTTTAACAAATCTGTTTTCAATTATGATGTCTAAAAGAAAATTATGATAGAGTAATGATACATCCTCCTAAAATCTCCCTACTACTGGATACAAAATCTCTTCACTGTCTTTCAAAACCTTAGATGTTTAAGATTTTTACTCTTAGTTAAAGAACATTCAATTTATTTACATTTAGACCAAACTACCCTTATTTATTGTTTTACCATTGTATATATTATTTCCAACTACTTCATTTATACTCAATTTTCTGTACCATTGCCTCTACAAAATAGCATAAATGTTCTGCTATAAGTATTTTGTGAAGTTAAATTTATTAATATTCCATTGCAAATAATTGTAAGAGCATAATTGAAAATATAAGATGCATCTAACGATTAGTAACATATAAAAAGTAAACTGCAGAATTAAAATTTTTCATTCTAAATTCTTACAAGCATCCTTACACTTAGAGTGGTTAAGAAACTGAAACAAAAAGTTTATATCAGAAAGTGTATCCATATATTTCCACAATGATTAACAGTCTTGTTATATAAAGGTGTTGCTTAATCAGTTAGTAATTGACTAAGAAGAGCCATGTTTTTGTGTTTGAAAATGAGTTGAATTAAATGGTTAGATAGATATAAATGTGCATTATAGGGAGAGAAAGGCATAGGCATTGTGGTAAACATAGGGTTGCATTGATAGTGTGGCAATGCCAGCTGACAAGTTGCATAACAGAACCTTAAATAATGGGTCTGAGCCTATTTAATCATTAATGAGTCTGGTTTTTAGTTGCTTTCAAGCATTAAGTGCCATGCGTGTGTAAGTGTGCGTCTATGTATGTGTCTGTGATTCATACAAAAAGAAAAGAAATAGAGAGAGAGAGAAGAAGTTCACTGTGTGTGTACAATTCATCGTTAGTTAGGTCATCATTCCAAGCTATCCATTGCCATTTGCCAACCCACTCATGTGGGCTCTACCTACACTTTCTTTTGTTTCTTTCACGGTACAGAAATTCAATGCATTTCTACATCAAATTTTCATTTTAAAATTTTTCATTTTCTCCCTCCAATTCAATACCCCAAAAATGTAATAACATAATAGGTTTTAATTAAAGAAGCCATTTTAAAAAGTAAGTAACACGGAAAAGAATAAATGTTTTCATTGAATTTCAAGTCAAACTAAGCGATACCCATAAGCGGTATTTAAGGAAAAGAAATGAAATGAAAAGTCTCATTAATTAAAGATGCACAGAAAAATATTTAAAGGGTTCAAAAAAATATAGTAGTATTTTGTACATTTTGTTGACTGATATGTCGGTAGCAAAATAGTATTGGCTGTATTTTGAACCGTTTGTTAGCATTACTAAAAGCAAGAGATAAAATACCAAATGCGGAAAAGGAAACCAAAACTATGCACTAATCAAGAGCCGATATAACAGTGACTTTAGATATCTACAGACCATTAAAAAACTAAAATTTGCATGCAATTGCTCTCCCTTAATCAAAATGTTCAAGTAACTTTTGATGATGAGTAAGAGAAATTATTAGATAGTAATTTTGGATCGTCATGTTTTTATGATACTATAAAAGAGTATACTAGCAATGTTTGAATACTGTCATGTAAAAATAATTTGAAATCACAGTGGTTCGAGCTTGTGCAATGACTTTTTTGTGTAAGAAAGAGAAGAGAGAGTTGAATGGTTGTGAGATGTAACTTCTAACCTCCATTAAGCCAAATGACCAGAGGTTTGGTGAGAGGATTTTGTGCAGCTTCAGTGAGCCAGTAAAAGAGAGCTCTACCAGCAACCTTGTTGACAGTAACATAGCCAGAGAACTGGCGAAATGACACCTTAGGCTGGCCAGGGAGAGCCAAAATCCTATCAGCAGCTTCTCCTTCTCCTGCTTTAGCACAAGAGGCTCCAACTAGGACCATGAGAACCCAAATGACAACATGAGCAAAGATCTGTCTTTGCCCCATGACTTGGTAAAAGGTTAGTGGAAATGAAGAAAAGGGTGTGAGGAAGTGTGAGCAAAAGAGTGATATGTGGCTTAAGCCAAAGGAAAATTTGTGTGAGATTGAGAGTGAAAGGAGTTAGGATGGGGTGGATTAAATAGGAGAGAGAGAAGAAGAGAGTTATTAGTGTCAAAAAACAATTTTGGCACTTTAGCCACATACCAGTTTTTCCGTTCAAAATACTATTTTGACCCTATTTTGTGTAGCTACTATACTTATTTTGGTTTATCTTATAACCAAAGAATGTCGATATAGAAACTGTAGAGGAAGAAAAAATGTGTAAAGGTGTCAGTTGTTACACCTAGTCGATGTTAGGTAAGACTTAGGACTTCCAATAAAATAATTATATAGGATATGGTTCCACTGCCGTTGAATAACAGTTAAAAAATAAATTATAGGAAGTGCAATTTCATCAAACGCACAATTCATTCTTCCTTAATTATAATTTTAGATAATGGTAAATCACTGTCTATTTTATACATGCAAAGTATTCTCTTTTAATTATACTTTTCATCCATAATAACTTTTCATAACTATTTTGTTATGAACCTAAAAAAGGGACCATTTTTTGTTTTTTATTAAAAGCGGGGATTGTATTTCAGGCAAAGAGATTGATGATTAGGAAAAGATTGAAAGGAGGGGTTGGTATTAAATGGGAAGAAAATCAAGCTAGGATGAATGATTTTGATGGGTTTCTTGAATTTTATGTAAGTGGCTCACATGGTGTTTGATCCTCCATTAATTAAGCACAATAAGTTTGACTACAGCACCTATGGCTATATCTATTCCTATTCAATCTATTTTGCTTCAATCTGGGCATTGTTTGCAAAAGTTAGAAAATATCTAATTTGTCTTGTACAGTATCCATAATTGAACAAATTATGATTCTTTTTTTGTCACATTGTGTTCAATCTAGAGTTGTTACGTAGTTCATAATTGGAGTTTTTTGGTCATGATTTTGGAGCTCCTTAATTATTGTGGAGTGTGGTAGAAGAAGAATTTGGTAGCCCATAAGCATGAAGAAGCATTTGCAATGTTTAAAAGAAAATGAGGAAGGATGAGTCATAAGATTTAAATGCTCTTGCACTGTTCTGCCAATTACCTATCCATGCTCAGAGCCCAGAAGCTGATGTAAAAGAACGTGATATCATTTACATTTTCTCAGTCCAAAAGTGACTTCTCATTTTACCAATTCCATCAAACATCCACTCCACAAAAATAGTTATACAATAACTCTCCAAACTACATTCAGAAAAATTAAATTCCACCTAATATTCTTCCAAACTACATTCAGAAAAATTAAATTCCACATAATATTATAATTTATTAGAAAAGTTAAACATCATCTTTAAATTTCTTATTTTAATAATTTTATTAACAATCAGACTCCTCAAATCATTTAAAAAATATCATAATCAAGAGATTTAATATATTAATAATTGGCCGAATCTAGACCCAATAATCTTGTTAATCAGACTCTGATATTATGTAAAAAGTGATTATAGGTCTATCTCATCCTCAAAATCGATTTAAAAGATAAGGTTTACACCTCATTTATATATTATAATTCGCCTTCATTTTTAATTAATATGAGATTTCTCAAACATTCTTCATTTTCGTTAGTTTAATCAATAAAGATAATAATAACAAATGCTATTAATAAATTAATCAATTGATATATTATTTTCCATTGATATAACTCAAATAAAAAAAATGGTCACTATTTGAATAAAATTCATGTGAAATTCACTTATTAAAAGGAATATAGCAGAGTAAATTTATTAACATTTAAAAAATATAATGTACCCAATTTACAATGCATACACACGCACGTGTCTTCTCACACTTATTTAAATGTGAATCATATGGTCATCTTTAATGTATGCACAGTACATGAGTACAACATAATTTGCTACTTCTAATCTTACATTATGTTCGTAGCAAATTATGTTGAATAACAAAACAAAATTCCATTAAAAAAAATTATCAATGAAATTGTCATCTTCGTAACATTGTTAAAGAAAAGTTACCACACTTGATCATGACAAGGAAGGATAGAGAATTATAGATTGCAGAAAGAAAATGATGAACGTAAAAATTTTTTGGTTGAATTGTGGGGAGTAGAGAAGGGTGATGCATCGATGCAGAGTCACATGCTCCATATTCTGTTAGTGGTTAAACTACAAAAGATGATGAAATAAGTGGTAACACATTTTCCATTTTTGTGAAACTTAAGAATTATGGCTAAGAAACGGAAATCGTCCTTTTTTCTAATTAGAGGTGAGGCAATAAAGATAAGAAAAATGGAAATTATTATGAACAGTTCTCTTGACGTGCACGCGAGGTGTGGTGTGGGAATGAGAGGTGCCATTCAAGAATTCTCAAAATAGAATGTCTCTCTTTTCAACCTCTGTTGCCAACTTCAATTTGCAAACTTGCTATTTTATTTGATCCTTTTAAAGGATTAATCCAACTTAACATGTAGTTTAAATATTCAAAGTTCAACACCAACATTAAACAAAGCATGAACTTAGTTATAGGCACACCAGTTAGTAAGTAGAACAATGTGAGATATCTCTTCCTAAGTTCCTACCTATGGCGAGGATAAACTTAGAACAATGTGAGTAATGAAAAAGCAGTTGCAAAATTGTTGAAAGGACATGGATGGCAGAGTGGGGAAGGGGATGAAAAGAAAAGCAAGTGGATAGAGAGAGTAATTTGAATTGGAACTTGAGCTTTGCATAGCATAGGGACATAGTTAGGTCCCATAATTAACCTCTTTCGTACCTAAATTCAAAGCCATTGATTGAAGACTCAGTCTCAGACTCAGACTCAGACACACACATAACACAAACCCATTTCTCACTGTCACATCTCTTCTCATAATTAATGGTCAATGCTAGCTATCTCTCATCTTCTCCCTTTCATTCACTCAAGAACCGCACGCACGTTTCACTTCAAACTTCAAATTGTAGTACATATTTTCCAAACTCCAATTTCTAATTTTTCCATCAGTTCATATAAATGAGTTATCACACATCTTATCACAACTACAATTTCACATCTTCTCAAATTTATGCTACCATGCCAAGTGTCTGTCACAAAGACCTCAACTATATTCAATCAAACTCATTATAACCTAATTATCATACATCTTATCACAACTAATTTCACCACAAAAGTCGTTGGATAGATACAAAGCAAGACATGATAGTCTATTTATTAAGATTTTCTTATTAATGATTGCATACTAATTACAAACTAAATCTAAATTATTATAAAGTTTAATATGATCTGAATGCATGCATATATCTTGTCTGAGTTTAAATTTGACATATTTTTGGATAAATTTGCAGGGTATTCTCACTGAATTTGTGCTGTGCTGTGTATATATTTGCGTCATGTTATGTATCTATTGCTTCATACGTTTCCTTCCACTAAAAAGTTTTGATATGTTCTTTCTTTCTGAGTGAGCAAGTTCTGAAAATAGTACTATCACATTGTCAGATATCAACAAATGCACTAATTATGCTGCACACGTGTCCTTTCAAGTGTCTCCTCACCACAGGTATACAATTCAACTACAATTCCATATTTGAGACTTTTATATAAAAAAATAATATTCACTTTATTTTATAGTTTCTTTAAAATAATAGTAAAAACTAAAATAAAAGAATTGAAATAAATCCTTTATTCAAAGAAAAAGTTATTTTAAAAATTGAAACCTCAAACTTAAATGCACGATCCTACAATTTTAGGACTAATATGTAAATTTTCCTATTATTGACCTAATACAATATGGATAGTCAGTTGTTGTTGTTGTTCCATTTCTAACCCAGTAATTAAAACTTGTTTGACTATAAGTGTGTTTTCTTTTAAGAATCCTTTTACATTTAAAATAGGAAAAAAAATGTTACCATATTTCTTAAAACAATATTTCAATTAATTCAAATATATTTTTGATATAATATTATTTTATAAAACGAAAATAGTTAAAATTTATTTATATTTAAATTAACCGAACCTCTTTTTACTCATTCTTATTAAAAAAATTACTTTTAATTTTTAATTAATATTCTTAATTTTTTGTTATTATATGTCAAGAATTAAAAATGAGTTATTTTTATTGAAATGTGCAATAATGCATTTTCTTTTCATTTATTATATTTTGAATTTTGTAATCGGTGTTCTTGGTTTGCAAGACCCTTTAAAGCATGCTTAAATTAATATTATGATTTTTAAACTAATAAAAGATTACATAAAAAAAAAAACTAGAAAATTGAAGCAATAAAATTATTGATAAAACTTAAACAAAACCATTACTTAATAGCAGTAGGTGTTGAATAATGAATGAGTTCATGCCTGATTATGTGCTCCTTTAAATTTGAACTTTTGTTTGTTGAGTATTGATGTTGAAATCACTGTACAAGAATGGAAAAAGAAAAAGAAAAAGAAGGAAATATAAATGGTTTGTTCAAGCTTTTTCTGAACATAACACAGCACATGCATGGTTACAGAAAGCTTTTGCAGCTGAGATTAACTTAACATGCATGAATCCCAAGCACAACAGACAGCAGAAATTTTTTTACGTTTTCGTGATCGTTCATTCGCGATGGGAAAGGTATTTTGTCATACGCAGAAGAACAATGATGAATAATAATAATAACTTGTCTTAGTCACCTGATCAAACAGAAAACGGTAGAGAAAGGTTTGAATAGCTTGTAGAACATGTTTGACTTTCATTAATTAGTTGCAAAATATATGTTTAAGTTCATTGTATATGTAAGAATTTTAGCTTTGTTTAACTAGAAATAAACATCACATGAAGGGTATTAATAATAGTAAAGTTTAACCATATGTCAACATTTTCTATTAATTAGTACTATAACATATTCATGGTAGATCAAAATTGATGAATTTTGAGAACTAAAATGTCAAATATAGAATTAAATTTCAACAAAGAATTTAGTTATATATTCGTGAAACTACGAGAAAATTCAACTATGATAAAGGTGGATTAGAAAAAAGTAATGTGATTTTTGAAGAAATGGTAGAATATTTTTGAAGTTTTTTTTTTTTTCAAGTGTCTGTTTGGTAAATAGAGAAGTATAGAACTACAGTTTGATATATTAATGGAGTAAATAATGATGCATGGCCACTTAACAGTAATTCGTACAGAAACCACAGAGAAGACTCCAAAGTCTCGAACTGAGCGACGGGACAAAGAAAGTCTACACACACACACCCTATTAACTTACGAAACTAGAGTTGTTGAATTTGAGTTGGAGGTCGTAGTGGTGACAGACATGGCTGTTTGGTCAATTATAAGGTAGCAAAAGGCTTTGATTCTTTTGTGTGAAACAATTGTGGGGAGAATAAATAGTGGAAATGAATGTTATGGATGAGAAGGGTTTTGTTTGACATGTGAAGAAAGTTTGAGTGCATGTGGTTAGGGAAGAACATGTGAAATGTGGTGTGGTATGAGGTGTTGTGATACAACAGTGGAAAGTGTGGAGTGTGTGGTGAGGAGTGGAGTGATGATGGTCTAATGCAGTGAAGTGGAAGACAAACAGTGTTGTCTCTGATGGGGCCTTATGCCTGCAACATTAGTGTTGTGTGCAACAGTTAGGTGAACAAAAACACTTTTTTTTTCTCTCTAGAGAATAGTGTTCTATTCTTATATTTGTATTAGTTTATCCCTTGAGTTTTGTTTTTATTAGAAGAAGAAATATATTATAGAGGGTGGTGATGAACGAAGCTTAAATCACCAGGAAAAAAAAGTTTTTCCCTTGAGTTAATTTAAATATACACTTATTTATTTGTCTTTATGCTGTTTTTTGGCTCATCTTTCTACTCTCAACTATTCGAACTGAAATTTGAGTTATTTTGCACTGAGACAAAATTTCAGTCAATCATGTCCTATTTTTATATTTATTTTAATTATGAAGTCTATAACTCATAATACACTTCCCCTTGAATCACAGTTCTGGTATTACACCCAGAGGTACATTGTGGTGCAGTTGCAATTGAATGTGTCAAGCTCTTTCCACAGGTTGCGTTGTGGCTGATATAAACTCCCAATAAATCACAATTCACATTTTAGCTTAGTGATTTCATCCTTGGTAATTTACTTTTTCTATTTTTGTTAAATTGAAATGGCATTAGTTATTATTCTATGATGTCTGTCAGCAGATTCTAAATCATTGAGATAAATTCTATAGACAACTATATATGAGATTCATCAGTGTGCCTACTTTTTCAAAAATAGAATCATTGTTTCTATTATTATTCCATAAATAAGGCTACATTTTTGCATACATTATTACAATATCACTCGTGCATTATATGACAGAAGACTTCGCTCCCACACCCTGACCTCCAACCCAACAAGCATATACAAGCCTAAAGCACAGATTCATTCTGCTTTGTTCCAGCATCTGTCTACCCAATAGAATATGAATTATGCACAACTTCACCTTAAAAAATATTCAGCCCCATGGGAGATAACAACAAATGTCCCTCATATTTCTGTTGGGTTTGGGGTTGTGATTATATCTAGCCTCGATATTCAATGAGTCCAAATAATGCTTCAACTTGTTAGTGGAAATTGTCCTGTATAACATATTAGTCGGTCAGAAATGTGAACACTCATTAATATCTGACTAATTTTCATCAACTCCTTCATCTTATGGAGCCTCACATCAATATGTTTAGTTATAAGATGATACACCTGATTCTTTGTAAAGAAAGAAACACTCTGATTATTATAATGCAACTGACCTTCAATCTGCTTAATGCTTAACTCCTTTACTAGCCCTATAAGTCACAAGGCTTCTTTTCCAACATCTGCTAGTGCCATGTTCTCTATTTCAGTTGTAGGCATTGCCATAATTGACTGAACAATTGATTTCCAATAAATAGGCCTACCTTTAAGAGTATAAACACATTCTATTGTAGACCTTCTTCTATCATCCAAACCACCAATATGATCAAAATTCACATATCCCACTACAGAAGGATCAGTTCATTGACTACCAAAAATAATACCTTGATTTGTTGTGCCACTTAGTACTTGAAGACTTGAAGATTCACTTCATAGCTTTCCAATGTTGCTTACCCGACTTGGACATAGACTTACAAACTGACTTATAGCATGCACCAAATTTAGTCTAGTACAAACCATAACATAGTTCAAGCAACCATTTGCATTGGCATAAGAAACCTTTGACACGTAGTCCACTTTTACATGTCTTTGGACACTTTTCCAGAGAGAGTTTGATTGGAGATTGAATGTAGTCACAGGTGGTTGATAGAACCAGTATAAAAAAAATCATATTGTCATCTTCTCTCTCTCCCCCTCTCTTCTTATCTTACTTCTTTTATTCATTAATCGTAAAATATTGACTCTTGTTCATGAATTAACCATATGAGTTTAGAATTTAAAATTCAATTAAGAATGATCTTTAATCAACATCTCATAGCAAAAAGGATTGAATCAATAAATATTAAAACTTTCATTTAAAATGTTTTTATAAAATTGTGAGGGCCCTGAAATTGTGTTAACAACCCTCTTATTATTATACCATTTTTACTAACATGCACGACAATATCTCTTTAGATATTTTAATCAATGTTAATTGTTTTAGAAAATTAAGAGAGTAATATTTATTGTTTTAGCTATATCCTCATTTATTAGTATTTTATTTGAATGTTTTGATAAATTCAGAACTATAGCATTTATTAGTATTTTATTCTCATTTTTTTTATAAAGAATATATATATGTGCTGATATGTTAGTTAATAATAATTTTAAACATAAAAATAATTTTATTTGATAGAGAGATATTTATAGTTTTATTATGTATATTTAAAAATAAATAAACAAAATTTATATAAATTTAAATTTACTTAATTTTATCATGAATTTTCTTCTTGTCTTCTGCAAATGATATGTCACGATGGTAACTTAATTTAGAAATTTATTTTTTATAATGATAATTTTCCTAATCTATCTTTATTAAAAAAATAATTTTTTTTTTCAATGAATTGTGTGAAAGGGGAGTTGCATTCGGAGAATATAGTCAATTTAAGTGGCATGAATAATTTTAAGAGAGTCAAAGTGTTTAATTGTTCGGTTATTGTCAAAATCAAAATATTAAATCAGTTTGGACTTTTTTGAATTTGGGTATTTTGGGTTCATGCACCATTTTTGTTTTGTTCACCTCAGTTTTTAAGGAGCATCCCCAACAAAAGATCCATCGGACCTAAAGCTAAAGGGCATACATACCTTTCGAAGGAGGAGTCTACAACAATTGCTTCCAAGATCCACTTTATGCATTTTTCATTTTTCATTTTTTATTTTTATAATTGAAGTTTGGATTTTGCTTTTCAGATTATCTTTTGCCAATTTTGTTCCCTTTTAAAGTTGACATTTTATCAAACACTGCTATTTACATAAAGAGTGTTGTTGAGTGGTTCGTGTAGCATTCATTTCTGCCTATTAAATATTGACCCTTGAAAACTCTGTATTGCCAAAATAATACTCTTTAAAAGCACCAAAAGTTACGAAAATGAAATCACATCTACATGGAAGTTTTTCTACTTTTGTTCTTTCAATGAGCTTGAATATCATTCCTTTGACTTGATTTCCAAACCTCAGACAGCAAACTGCCAAACTTGGCTCTAACACTGCTAAACACCCTCCAAACATAAACAAAAATATTGAGCTATGTTGTGTCAGAGTCACTTAAAATTATAGGAATCTGAACTTCTACCACTGGAATACCACTGCGAACTACAAATTTTATTGCATTATTGAAAAATCCCATAACTAAATTTCACAAAAGATACAGAATTTCAGAAATTGCTGCAAATTAAAACATTGACAAATAGTCAAATTGAAGCATCATAATCCTTGCTGATCGATTTATCTAGTTCAGAAATTAACTTGTGTGCAACTGTGCATCATCCCTTATCTGCTGTGAATCCACCACAAGAGATTACTGTAAGAGTTCCCATCATCAAAGCCTTTCAACATTCTTATATTCTGCAATGCTGTTTGCTTATCATAAATTCCTTGTAAGGCATAGGTCATTCCCTTCCACCCCTCATTACTTAAAGAGGGCACTGTCCAATCCACAAGCTCCTTGGCATAATCAGCATCAGAGAACAATGTCTCTGTGACAGGCAACAAGGGTAGCACTTGGATTCCAAGCCTACACTCTCTACACTCAGCACTGGCCCACCATAACTTACTATCCCTCTTATTAGCCCACAAAATACCCACTATCCTATTGTCTTTTGCAAATTCTTCTACGTACAAGTTGTCTTCCGCTTTCACATGCCACCAAGTTTGTGCAGCAAGAATTTCCAAAGCCAGTAAGGTTGACCCTGTGGCAACAAGACTTGAGTCACCATATGCTAGACCCACCAACGCCGCTGAATAGTATGCATTCACAGCTTCGCTTGTACTTTCTTGATTCCTTCCATCTTCGAATTCAGTCACTCCCGAAGCCCAAGAATGTAACATATAAAGGTCAAAACACCTTAGACGTGGATAAATTCTGTTATTCCTCTGACCCAAGTTCATAAAATCTGTCACAAGTGAATAAGCTTGTTGCTTGTAATTTTGTCCCCACTCGGGATCAATCTTTGCAAGAACCGCAATTCCATATAGAAAGTACCCCAAATGATAATGGTGATCATTGTAAACTCCAAACCCAAAATCAGCGGTTGAATCCGTTGACCCTAGTTTGGTTACAAGCCCACTCCATTTATTTTCATATAGAAAACCATTCCCTTCGAAAGTTCCGTCTAACCAAGGCTCAATGGCCTCTTTAAGAAACTTCTTAATCGTGGGAACCACATTTGAAAAAGACACTTCTTCCGCTATCAGTGCCAATCTTGCAGCCCTTGCAACGCGCTTCCCATAAAAATAAGATGAATCTGTTCCTATTGCTGAAGAATTAAGCGCTTGCACATCCTTAACAAGCGCTGAGACAATCTCATCATATGATTCCTTTTCCACTCCTTTGTCAGAATACCATGTCACAGGAATAGAATCCGCTTGCAACACCCATGAATCTCCAACAACACCAACAAGATCACCATCAATGCTTCTATACTTAAAATCAGTCAGCACAGTAACTTGACCTTTATTATTATTTGATAAAAGCTTAACATGAAGAGGGTGAGCCAGCATGAGCAAATCCCCAGACCCTTCCTTTTGCCATTGATACACCACACGGAAAGGCTCCTCTAGTGTTGCATCACCCAACAAAGGGTAAGAAGAGCTGAACTTGTCAAGAATTGTCACATAGTCAGGATTAGGCAACACAGCTAAACGAATGATGCCAGAAAATGGGTTGGATGTAACCTGGGAAGCACCATCATTGTTCAAATAGATTGGGGAGGAGGCGTATATGAGCCATGTCTGAGTGTTGTTAAGCTTAAGGGTGTACTTGGTGTTGCTGTCATCATTGGAAGACAAAGAGACTATGGTGTGCACTGTTGTGATAGAAAGAGATGTTGAAGACGTGACAGAAGCAGTTATAAAAGGGCTTCCTCTAGAGAGAAAGAACCTCAGGTTGGAGGAGGGAATGTCCAAAGTGATACCAAGGTCACTGAATGATGAGATTACACGGTTTTGTTCATGTGAGTGTGTTTGAGTGGAAGAGATGGTGAGATCTGGCACAAAAGCTTGGTACAAGACTGCTGTGGTAAAAAGGAGAAGAGGGTATGAGGCTGATAGTGAGGAGTTTGTAGTTTTGATGAGGTAAGGATGAATGTACTCAGGTTGAGACCCGTTTGGAATGACATAGTTTTGGAAGAAAGAGTTTGTAGGAAGTGGAGATGAAAGAAGGTTTAAGGAGAAGTAGGTTGAAGGGTCAGGGAGAACTGTGGATTGAGTTTGAGGGAAGAGAAAAGAAGAAGAAGAAGAAGACATTATTATGGTTTGTGATTGCTTCGTGCAATGTTGTGTGGTGGCCTAGGCAACTTATATAAGCAAAGATAAGAGTTTGTTTGCCCAATTAACGTTGACTTTAGACCCAAGACAAATTCTAAGTTATAAATCTATAATCTTGCCCCGCTGCCATTATACACTGTTTATTATTAAATTAGTTTCATTAAAAATAAAATAAATTGTGTTGCTCTTATTTCTTATTCCTTCAATCATTGTGGAAAATGTTTAATGTCATTTTAGAGTCTATAAGTGGAAGGAAGCAAGTTAAAGAGAGAAAAAAAAAATTCATATATATAATAAATGGTGAAATGCAAAATGAAGAAAAAAATTAGTATAAATGAGATGAGAGAGCAACTAGATGTATGAAAATCATAGCTAATTTTGTATTTATAATTTTTTTTCGATCAATTTAAGCCAATGATAAAAAGTCTAAAAGAATTTTATGATATAGTAAGTGCATTATTGGTCCAACTAGAACAAATTATGATTTACTTTTACTTTAAGTTAGCCATATTTTGTATTTTTCATAACTCCTCTTATTGTATCACTTGTCATATGTATAATTTTTTTCTCACTTATCTTTCCATTTCATATGTATCACTTGACTTTAATTTAATTCTAACAAATTAATTTATAAGATAAAATTGTGCTTTAATTAGTTATACACATTATGTATTATTATAAATTTATATGAGATCATAAATCTTTATGTAAATAAATAGATATCTCAAAAATTAAATATTTTACAAACTATTGTTACGAAGTTAAATTTAGACTCATTTTTTCAAAAAAATTTAAGAAATATATTAAAGTCTATCTAAATATGTTATTAGCTCACCTATTTTATTATTTACACTCCAAACCCAATAAAATTATATAGTACATGAGGGAGTATATTGATTTTTTTTTTTATAGTTTACATTCCACTACAAATTAGATCAATGTATATAAATGGAAAATAATAGGAAACAATTATTACTTCAAATACCAATTTTTTTATAAGAATAAATTAAATTCAAACTTTAAATTTTGAGAAATTATAACTCATAAGTTAAAAAATAATTGGTATCTTTCTTTATATTAAAATTATTATAATTTTTAATTTTTCTTTTATATCTCTAGTTTATTACTTTAATATTTTTTTCTATTTTTAATATGTATATAAATAAAAGTTAATAAGCTATTTTAGAAAGTTTTAAATAAGAAATAGATAGAATTTTTTTTTTAAATGATCTATAGAAAATGAAAAATATCATCTCCTCCATTCTTATTAATAAACATAACATAAAACTAAATTCATATATGATATTAAACTTGATTAATCTTTTAATTTTTTTCAAAATAGTTTTTTCATATTATATATATAATATTAAAAGTCATATATTAATGAAAATTAAAATATGTAGGAGGAGTATTAGCTTTCATTATTAATTTTGGATTTCTTTGCTTTTCCAAGATTCATTATATTTTATTGCACAAGTTTCCTACGTTTGGGGACAGAGCATGTGTCCATTTCCAATTGTGGAACAAAAACTTTTTCGTTGCCTTGTTTACTTGAAATACCTTCTTTAATGTTTAAACATATCACATTTCGATAACTTTTCTTAATTCTCATCAAACTCTACATTACTAAAATATAACACATCACAACACATGTTATTGTGTTAGTTTTAAATTATTACAGATCAGAATTTAAGTTTATCTAATTTGTTGGAAATATTTTGATATAACTATTTTTCAAACTGTTGACATTACGTTTGCTTTAGGTTATTTTATTGTTTCTTTGTGTCTGTTGGGAAGTGCTTGTTCTTAACATGATGTATTATATTAGTTAAGGAAATATAGTTACGATACTAACGATGAGACTTAGGGTTTTTTTACAGCAATTATGAAACTTAGTTGATCTTCTTTCAGTTAATTTTCAAGATTAATTTTTAATATGATATAAAACCAATTCACTTTTTAAATAATATTCCTTTTCATTGATTTTTCACTACTATTATAAAAATATTTATATATTCTATTTCTAAAATAAATAAATTATAAGAAATCATATTTAAATTCATAAAAATGTGAATAATAAGTACTATAAATATATAGACATTTAACATGAAAGGATGTAAATGTTAAAAGTGGTTTCACTCGAGTATATTAATCTTCTACAAAAATAAATATTAATAAATTGTCCATTTTTCTTCATTTTCATCCTATACATAGCTTGTGTATTCGAAGCAGATTCATAAATATGGTTTCTTATAGAGACAAAATGCCATGTCTCTTGGAACTGTAATTACCTGTGAGTTTTGTAGTTAATAGCATTTATGATCTTATGGTTTTCATTTTTTGTAATATATTGTTTTTACATATGTTTTAAATGAAACCAATCTTTTTAATGGTTGAAACAGTGTGCAGTTCATTCAATTTGCAGAGCAAAGGTTCCAAATTCTGAATGGAGACAGTTGGTTTTTGGAGACACAATTGATGGAGAATCTTGAAACTATCGTTTCATTATCATATAGTAGCATAGGAGATCAAACAAAAATATCTATTGGGACAATCAAAAAGCCTTTTTGTTTCTCTCTTTCAGAACCAAGAACAACTGCATATTTTAACTTTATTCAATTTGATGATTGATGATTGAAAATACTATACACAGAGAATGGTATATTATATCTAAATCGAATTGTTGAAATAATATATTATTATTGATAGAGTAATCAAAATCTAAAAATATTAGTTTTGTGGATGAAATCATTTTCATAGACCATATTTAAAATCTTAGATCTGTTAAAAAAACACTTGAAAATAATAAGATTTGAACTTCACTGTAAAAGGGCAAAGCCTGTTAAATATTTTATTTTCAGAACCAATTCAAATCCATAGTAACAAATTAACAATAACTGATATGGATTCAAAGTTCCATGTACTACAGCAAACTAAAAGATTATATTTGTTCAACACTTATGTGCATCCATCACTCCTTATCTGCTGTGAATCCACCACAAGAGATTACTGTAAGAGTTGCCATCATCAAAACCTGTCAACATTCTTATATTCTGCAATGCTGTTTGCTTATCATAAATTCCTTGTAAGGCATAGGTCATTCCCTTCCACCCCTCACTGCTTAAAGAGGGCACTGTCCAATCCACAAGCTCCTTGGCATAATCAGGATCAGAGAACAATGTCTCAGTGATAGGCAACAAGGGTAGCACTTGGATTCCAAGCCTACACTCTCTACATGCAGGAGGGGCCCACCACAGTCCACTATCCCTCTTGTTAGACCACAGAACACCAACTATCCTATTGTCTTTTGCAAAATCTTCTTTGTATAAGTTGTCTTCCACTTTCACATGCCACCAAGTTTGTGCACCAAGAATTTCCAACGCCAATAAAGTTGACCCAGTGGTAAGAAGACTTGAGTCATTATATGCTAGACCCACCAACGCTGCTGAATAGTACGCACTCACAGCTTCACCTGTACTTTCTTGATTCCTTCCATCTGCAAATTCTGTCACCCCTGAAGCCCAAGAATGTAACATATAAAGGTCAAAACACCTTAGACGTGGATAATAAGCGTTGTCGCCCAAATTCATAAAATCTGACACAAGTGAATAAACTTGTGGTTTGTATTTTTGTCCCCACTCAGGATCAATCTTTGCTAGAACCGCAATTCCATAAAGAAAGTACCCCAAATGGTAATGGTGATCGTTGTACAGTCCAAACCCAAAATCAGCACCTGAATCTGTTGACCCCAGTTTTGTTACAAGTCCACCCCATTTTTTTTCATATAGAAAACCATTCCCTTGGAAAGTTCCATCTAACCAAGGCTCAATATTAATCTTCAGGAACTCCTTAATCGTGGGAACCACGTTTGAAAGAGACACTTCTTCCGCTATCAATGCGAACCTCGCAGCTCTTCCAATAAGTTTCCCATATGAATAGGAAGACGTTGTTGCTATTGGTGAAGAGTTTAGGGCTTGAACATCCTTGGAAAGTGCTGAGACAATTTCATCATATGACTCTTTTGTCACACCTTTGTTAGAATGCCATGTCACGGGAATAGAACTCGTTCCCAACTCCCATGAATCTCCAACAACACCAACAAGATCACCATCAATGCTACTATACTTCAAATCATTCAAAATAGTGACATTATTATTATTTTTGAATGACAGAAGCTTAACATGAAGAGGGTGAGCTAGCATGAGCAAGTCTCCTGACCCTCCCTTTTGCCATTGATACACCACACGGAAAGGCTCCTCTAGTGTTGCATTACTCGATAAAGGGTAACTAGAGCTGAACTTGTCGAGAATTGCCGCACTGTTGGTGTTGGCATCAGGCAACACTGCTACACGAATGATGCCAGAAAATGGGTTGGATGTAACCTGGGAAGCACCATCATTGTTCAAAGAGATTGGGGAGGAGGCGTATATGAGCCATGTCTGAGTGTTGTTAAGCTTAAGGGTGTACTTGGTGTTGTTGTCATCATTGGAAGACAAAGAGACTATGGTGTGCACAGTTGTGATAGAAAGAGATGTTGGAGATGTGACAGAAGCAGTTATAAAAGGGCTTCCTCGTGAGAGAAAGAACCTTAGGTTGGAGGAGGGAATGTCCAAAGTGACACCAAGGTCACTGTGGGATGAGATTACATGGTTTTGTTCACTTGAAAGTGTTTGCTTGGAAGAGATTGTGAGATCCGGCACAAAAGTTTGATACAACACTGCTGCAGTGAAGAAGAGAAGAGGGTATGAGGCAGAGAGTGAGGAGTTAGAAGTTTGGATGAGGTAGGGGTGAATGTACTCAGGTTGGGACCCGTTTGAAAGAACAAAGTTTTGGAAAAATGAGTTTGTGGGGAGTGGAGAAGCAGTAAGGTTTTGGGAGAAAAACTTTGAAGGGTCTGGTAGAACTGTGGATTCAGTTTGAGGGAAGAGAAAAGAAGAAGACATTGTGTATGGAAATTGATCCTTGCAATGTTGAGTGGTGTTGCCTTCTATATAGAAGAAAAGATATGCAAGAGATTGTTTAAAACATGAAGATTGAATCTAGAATCTATAGAAATATTTCAATAAATAGAAAATATAATTTGCAATATTTATTATTAAGAAGAAAATAACTTTTGGTGTTCTTTTTTCTTACTCTCTCGATAAAGTATTATGGAAAATGTTTATACACTACATTTTTTTGGTAAAGAGGAGAATGGATGAAAATTGATAAAAATGAAGAAGGGTAAAGGAAATAATAATAATAATAACTTTATTATTTTTAATTTTTTTTCATAAATATCAATATGACCTTTTATAGATTATTTTTCTGGGTGACCATGTTTATTTTTAGAGTGAATTTGGATTAGAGAGACCAATTTAAAATTCGGGTCCTGCAACCTAATTTCTACGGATTTTTTTTATGAAGAAAGTTATTTTTTTCCAAAAAAAATTGTAAAAGTTATAGTTTTTAAGCCAACATTTTTAAAATGAATTTGTATACGTTAGAATTAAAAAAAATTAATATTCTACATTTTTCAACTAAATGAATCGATAAATTAGTAAATTAATAAATTAGAAAATTGGTAAACTAATAAATTAATTAAAAAAAAAGGAAAGGAATAAATTATGAAATAGTATGAAAATGTGTACATTGTTTAATTTAAAAAAGGAATAAATTATGAAATCCTATGAAAATGTGTACATTGTTTAATGACAAAAAGGAAAACATTAAAGTGAACAATGTATT
This sequence comes from Macrotyloma uniflorum, assembly GCA_016859785.1. Taxonomy (NCBI): domain Eukaryota; kingdom Viridiplantae; phylum Streptophyta; class Magnoliopsida; order Fabales; family Fabaceae; genus Macrotyloma; species Macrotyloma uniflorum. The sequence goes on along the minus strand of BDMB01000008.1, from coordinate 2,040,928 downwards.
GTAATAAAAATAACATGAATATTATAGAAAATAAAATTAAACTTTAAATTTTTATAGAAATTAAAATCATACTTAAAAAAAATATAACGACAATAAAATATTTGTCACATGAAAATAACGTAAATATTATGTTACCAAAAAATGTTTATTTGCACTATATTGACATATAATTCATAATTATGTTAATCACATCGAATAACAAAGTTATTCTGAAGGACCAAAACCATATAAAAAAGTAGGGATAAAAGTTTAATTTTGACTATTTTAGAGAAATAAAAAATATATTTTTTTATTGAAAATATTATTTTTTGATGATGAAAAATGTTATCAGTTTGTTTTCGCAAAACATTTTTGGTAATAAATTGTTCCTTTCGTAAATATGTATATTGTATTCTCTTCCTTTCTTCATTTATCATTTAATTAATATTGCATTATAAATATTAAAAAAAATTAAGTTATTTTTATAATAAAAATATTTATAATTTATAATATTTCATTTAACATATTAAAAAAAATATTTATACTTCTCATTTTTATTTTATTTAAAATTATATAGGAAATTATAAATAAGCATGATGCCTTCTTCTATGATTTTTTTACACAAATATAGGAAAAAGGGGTGAAACATGCATGCAAAGTGACGTACGTGGTATATATTCGCTATCATATTTTTCCTCTATTTTTTTTATAACTTTTTAACAAATTTTGTTTTTATCAGTCAATAGTTTATTACATGAAGAAAATAAGTTATTCAGAAAAAATGTTAAAAAGATAAGAATATTACTTAATTTCTAAATTACACATTACAAAAATTATAAACCCTGAAGTGTTATTTGTCAATCTCAATCTGTTATTGGACCCAATGGCCCATTCTCTTAAAATTCATTTCTTGTTTAACTTAAGCCCATTCTTAATTATTAACTAAACCTTCTCCAATTATTAAAATAATTATTAAACCTAATTTTTGCGATGTTACACGGTGACTATGACGAAAAGTCACATAGGGATAAGAGCATATAAGGAACTTTCCCATATGCATCAATCATAATATGACAGAGACAACATTCACGAACTTTTTGTAACTTTCTTCTCAATAATTGCTCTGCAACATTCAAGTGTCTATTTTTAATGAAAGTTTTTCATCATGCTTGTAACAATGAAGCTTGTAACAGTAAAGTATCTAAACACAGAAAAATATTATTTGTTTTTTTCACTTTTTATTACTTTGCAGTTCTGGATTGATAATGATGCTAGATTATTTACTGTCATTGGAAGAAAAAAAAATAGATAGACAGCACATGTTTGAATTAATGATGAATAAGAATAGATTTTAATGCACCACCTACTACCCTTAACTACTCTTATGCTCCATTTGTTATAAACATCACCTTCTCTTTTCCTATTTTAAGATGAAGATTGCAGTGTACCAAAGAGTACACATTAGAGACCCAAAAAACTAATGGAACTCTGATATTATTATATCTTTTGATTATCAACAATGATTAATGTAGTGTAAGAGAAGTTAAAAAGAGTTAATTAATAAGAATAGATCTGAACACAGCATTCCCTTATGAACAATCATCCATAAGACACAACAGAATTGTCTGATAAAGTTAACTATTTTTTATGAATGTGGACCATAAAAAAATTATAGATCTCACCAAACACATGCTTCAACCTTTCTATTGTAGTAGCTTCTCTTGTCTTATAAGTAATGATTTGGTATAAATTATGTATAAACTATTATTTTAGCTTTTTAGGTCATACATAGAACCCTAAACCCTAAATAATTATTGCTAAACTTGACTTTTGCTCCAACAAAACTTGAACCCATAAATGTATTCTAAGAACAAGATTTTTTTTATCTCTCTCTTTAATTTGAGTTTATTCTGTGAAAATTAAATTGTGTTTAATGTAAACTTGAGGTTAGAATATAATTTGAAAGTTAGTAACAAAAACTTTTTTCTCATAAGAAACAAAAACATATAGTATATTGTCTTAATAGTGAAAATTTAATAAACTTTATAAAATAAATAAAAATTAAAAATTAACATATATAATTATACATGTACGAGTTTTTTATTTGTTACATAACAATATTAAAACAGACTAAAAGGAATCAATATATTTTTAGAACTAATTTTTCAAAAAATAAAAAAAAAATAAAAAAATTTGTTAAGAACTAGTTTCTATCTTTTTAAGGATTAAAATAAATTGTATCAAATCAAGGAATAAAATATATTCAAGTCTTCATAATATAAAAAGTTTATTATTTATGATTATTTTCAATATTTTTTTTTCTGCATCAGCTTCATGGATACTCTTTGTTTTTTTTTATAAATAAATAAAAAAACTAACTTTTTCATATTAAAATAAAATTAGTTATCGTCTAAAAAATTTTACTTAAGTTAAAACTAATTCTGGTTATAATTATTTATAATAAGTAATTTTTGTAGCATAATAATAATATATAATGACTTATATATTAGAATGCATGAATTATTGAAAAGAAAATATGAAATATGTCAAGCAAACATAAAGAAAGAACACTCCTTGCGATTAAAAAGCAAGACTTTGTGCTTTTATTGAAACGTCTACATGGACTAAAAATTGAAAATCAAACTTGAATTGCACGAAATTCAAGATTCTTTTTTGTTTAAAAATAATTTTATTCTAATTTTTTTTTAACTTTTGATTAAATTTATATTAATTAGAAGTCACAAAAGTGCAAATTATTACCATCAAAACTTAAACCCTAACTATTTTGAACAATTAGGTACTCAATCAACTCAGAGATTTTGGTTAAATGGATCGATTTCATCCAATCTTTTCAAAGATATTTGCTAAGATATTATTCATAAATAATTAAAAGAAAAAAGTCCAACGGTGGTTTTTTTTTTTTTTCTTTTTCTAATTTGCTTTAGAATATGTGAAAACACTTTTGTTTGTGAGTTGCATATCTTTTTGTTTTTTCTTTAACGGTCACCTGCTACGTCATCTGCGAGGGAGCGTCGTAACGTAAACCATCGACATTTGATTTCGTACGAACTACGTTCTTTACTTTTATTCTTAATATTAAACAAATCTTTCTACGCCTTTTCTGATAAGAAGAGTTTACTTTCAATTTATTATAATATTTTATCCAATTTAGTCATATTTTCGAAATGTACAAAAAAAAAATCATTTTTAAAATACCATTTAAATAGGTTAATAAAATTACTTCTATATAAATTAATGGGTCTGAATTTTATATAAATCAATGAAAATTCAATAAAATGATAATAGCGCAAATAAAATCTTATTATGTTATTTATATTTATTCAAAACGGACTGCTTGACCTAGTCCTATATTCTAGTAGAATTTAAATAATTAATTAAATTTTTTATCTTTGAAAATATGCTTTTTCTTATATTTTTTCCCTCTATCTTTTTTTTTCTAGTCCTCACAATTAATAAAACTATTGCGTTGTTTTTCTCTCGATATACCCTCAACTAGAACAAGATATACATAATTTTTGCAATTTCTAAACACTACAAAAATAAAATAAAAATTGAAATTAACAACAGCAGAAAAAATATTAAACCCTAGCTAATCAACATAATCTTGATAACAAAAATTATGATGATCATATAAAATTTACATTGATTAGAAAAAAAGTAATTTCAATGCAAATTTTAGCTGATATCTGAATAGTTAGTGATGAGTAAAATATAATGAAGGATATATAAAATTGAGATGTAATTTTTATATTAATGTGTAATTAAAATTGAATTTCTTACTTAAATAGCCTATATACTAACTTATACTAGTGTTTAATGGAAACTTGTATTATATAGAATATCAAAGTAAAATTCTTATTCTAAATAGGAAATTTTCGAAAAACACTAAGGACATTTTATCTAAGTTTGATCTGATAATGAAATAAAACACAATGTAATGAATAAAATAAAGTTACTATATTATCTTTGATGAATATTTGTATAACGAAATTAGACAAAATTAATTTAATATAAAATAGTTTTACATTATTATTCTGTCACAAACGATTATGTATGATAAATCTATTAATGTTTGAAACAATTACTTTAAAAACTGTATAAATAATATTATGTTATTAATTTATATATTTTTACAAGATACATAGAAATGAAACTCTTATTTTATTTCATTGTACTTTTTTTTTCATCAATTTGAACTCAATCTTATTATTTGTCTTAATGTAAGTCTCTCATCAACCTATTTATTTATTGACAAAAGTCACACTACTAGAATTGTTCATATTTTCGTAAAAATATTTTATAGGGTTTTCAAAATTCACAGAAAAATTTGAAAAAAAAAAAACGTTTTCTACCCATTTTTACAAAAAAATTCACACATAATTTGACATGAAATATACACAATTCTAGTAGTGAGTTATATGGAAGAAGATACCTTAAGTTTATATATATATATATATTCTTAAAATTGCATAAAGATTATGCATCAAAAGCTATAATATTATTAAATAATAAATATAGTTTATAGATCATGCATGAATTCACTCCTTATAGCTTCTTATAATATTGTTTTTTAATGGATACCAACTATAGATTTTCCAGTTAAAAATGGTTTTGTGGAAATTTTTATCTTGCAGTTCATCAACATTGGATCAATTCCTTTGAATAAAAACCTATTCATAATTAGTCTTTTTTATCTTTATTTGAAATCTATTGAATATTAAGAATTTCAAATTTCATAATTTTTTTTCCCACATGTACTCTGGTTTAGGGGGAAAAATCTACCTACAACTTGTTTAAAAAACACATAATCAAACAAAAAATAAAGTATATTGATATTTTATACTTAATAAATATTCCTGAATCTTTTTTTGGAAAGAGATATGCAATTGCAAAATTGGAGAAGCAATTAATTGTCTTTATATAGAATAAAGATAGATGTGAATTTATGAGTTGGCTTTCACTTTCACGAAGACAAAGCAATGAATAGGAGGATTTCACTTTCTGAATTTGACCACTGCTTGTGTTGTGTGCTACACGATCACGACTTTCAAGCACTGCATTAACACTTTCTGCTTCCAAATACACAGAGCCAGCATAGTATCTCCACAATAATCCAAAAGACACTTGTTTACAACGGCAATATTCTCAGTAATATCAATTATTTCCTTCTTTTTTTATTTTAGAATAATAAATTACTCATTTTAAATCTTCTTATAATTTCTTCCTGCTATTCTTCTTACTTAATTCGTATACTAAATAAATATTGAATAGTAAAAAAAATTGTTTTAAAGATATTAAATATATATTTTTATTTAGCATTTTTATAAATTTATAAAAGAATATAACATTAACAAAAATTCTTCAATATTAAAACAATAGATTGAAATCTGGAGAGAGAAGTTTAAGAAAGAAAAAGTTTCCGTTCTGCTTGGAATTTATACAAAGTCTTGGAAATGATCACATGCTTTGCCTCACTGGCATAAAAAAGTTTTGGAATCAATTTTCCATATCCTCCAAACTAATCTGCCAGGAAATAAATAACTCTGTAAAATTGATAATATTTTTTATCCCAATAAAACTTTATATTTTATTTATAATCACTTAATAAAAAATAAGTCATCACTTGAAAGGATACCAATAAACAATAAAGACCAAACAAATAATCAAAATGAAAAAAAAATATTGAGATAAAAAAATAAAATATAAAAATTTATCAAGGATCAAAGATAAAAAAAAAAATCATTTATTAATCTTATTGAATAGTTGACTTGTAAATTAAGTCATTACCGAACAGATGTGAGTAAATATTTTTGTTGAGAACCATAACGAGAAAACAAATTATTGAAAACTATGTACAAGATTTACAAATTTATAAGATTTTTTTTTAATCTAAATTAAATATATAAACATTTAGGCACAGAACACTCAATTGCATAGCTTTCAATTCCTTAATATATTGTGTTTTTCCCCTTTACTCTATCGGAAGTATACGAAAAGTGTGAGAAGATAAATGTTCTTTTACCATTAATTAACAAAACACAAGGATTGTGAGGCGATATTATATATACTAATATACGAAAGCATTATTCTGAAGTCAACTTGGCAGGTCTAGAAAATCTCTTAGCTTGGTTCATATAAGAGACCGCAAACATTGCAATAAGCAATCACAATTCCCCTCCACTTTCTCTTCTCCCACAAACAATGTCTCCTTCTTTTCTATTCCCTCAAACTCAATCCACAGTCCTCCCAGACCCTTCAACCTATTTCTCACCAAACCTCCTTTCATCTCCACTCCCAACAAACTCTTTCTTCCAAAACTTTGTTATTCCAAATGGTACACAGCCAGAGTACTTTCACCCCTACCACATTCAGTCCTCAAACTCCTCACTCTCTGCCTCCTACCCTTTTCTCTTCTTTACAGCAGCTGTGTTGTACCAAGTTTTTGTCCCAGATCTCACCATCTCTGCCTCTCAAAAAAACCCATATGGACAAAACCGTGTAATCTCATCCTACAGTGACCTTGGTGTGACTTTGGAGATTCCCACTTCCAACCTCAGGTTCTTTCTTGTCAGAGGAAGCCCCTTCATAACTGCTTCTGTGACAAAGCCAACCTCTCTTTCCATCACAACAGTGCACACCATAGTTTCTTTGTCTTCCTATGATGACAACACCAAGTTCATCCTTCAGCTTAATAACACTCAGACATGGCTCATATACGCCTCCTCCCCAATCTATTTGAATCATGCTGCTTCTGAGGTTACATCCAAGCCATATTCTGGCATCATTCGTATAGCAGCTTTGCCAGATTCCAACCCCAACAATGTAGCAACTCTTGACAAGTTCAGTTCTTGTTACCCTGTGTCGGGTGATGCAGCACTAAAGAAACCTTTCCGCGTGGAGTATAAATGGCAAAAGAAAAGGTCTGGCGACTTGCTCATGCTAGCTCACCCTCTTCATGCTAAGCTTCTATCATATGATCGTAACGTTACCGTTCTGCGCGATTTTAAGTATAGGAGTGTTGATGGTGATCTTGTTGGTGTTGTTGGAGACTCATGGGTATTGGAAACGGATCCTATTCCTGTGACATGGCATTCTAACAAAGGCATCAATAAAGAGTCATTTGGTGAGATTGTCTCAGCGCTTTATAAGGATGTCAAGGAGCTAAATTCTTCTGCAATAACAACAAATTCATCTTATTTCTATGGGAAGCTTGTTGGAAGGGCTGCAAGGTTAGCCTTGATAGCAGAAGAAGTGTCTTTTCCTAAAGTGATTCCCCAGATTAGAAAGTTTCTGAAGGAAACCATTGAGCCCTGGTTGGATGGAACTTTCAAAGGGAATGGTTTTCTATATGAAAGAAAATGGCGTGGACTTGTTACCGAACAAGGCTCCACAGATTCGACTGCTGATTTTGGGTTTGGAATGTATAATGATCACCATTTTCATCTGGGGTACTTCCTTTATGGAATTGCAGTTCTTGCAAAGATTGACCCTGCCTGGGGCAAAAAATACCAACCGCAAGCTTATTCACTTGTGACAGATTTTATGAACTTGGGCCAAAGATATAACTCAGATTATCCACGCCTAAGGTGTTTTGACCTTTATACGTTACACTCTTGGGCTGCTGGGTTGACTGAATTTGAAGATGGAAGGAACCAGGAAAGTACAAGTGAAGCTGTAAATGCATACTATGCAGCAGCATTGATGGGTCTAGCTTATGGTGATAGCCGTCTTGTTGATACCGGATCGACACTGTTAGCATTGGAAATTCGTGCTACTCAAACATGGTGGCATGTAAAAGTGGAAGACAACTTGTATGAAGAAGAATTTGCAAAAGATAACAGAATAGTGGGTATTCTGTGGGCTAACAAGAGGGACAGTAAGCTATGGTGGGCTCCTGCCGAGTGTAGAGAGTGTAGGCTCAGTATCCAAGTTCTACCCTTGTTGCCTGTCACTGAGACCTTGTTCTCTGATGCTGTTTATACGAAGGAGCTTGTGGAATGGACACTACCTTCTTTGAAGAATAAAACAAATGTGGAAGGCTGGAAGGGATTCACCTATGCCTTGCAAGGAATTTATGATAAAAGTACAGCATTGAAGAATATCAGAATGTTGAAAGGTTTTGATGATGGAAACTCATTCAGTAATCTCCTATGGTGGATTCACAGCAGATGAGGAGTGATGCAAATAAGTTTTTGGACATGTTCTTGCATTCTTACTTTTCAATTTTATCCTTATCAACATTTTTTATTCACTGTATTTTATGAAATTCTACATCTCGTACCAGTTATTGTTAACTAGGTGAGATAAATTTGATTATTTATATTTTTCAAGAATTTATTAAAATTTACAGTTTAGCAGATTTTTCCTACTGTAATTAGAGGTTCAATTCCCTGTAACTTTTAACAGAATTTCCAGAGCAGACAAAAACTCTGTTTATGTTTGGTGTCAAGTGATGTTGGAGCCTAGCTAACCTAATTAACAAATGATGTTCAAGCTTATAGAAACAAGGAAGGTATAAAATCACCCAAGAGTGAGTGGTTTCATAACACTTCATGCTTTTAAGGAGAAATGAGGAGTTCTAATTTTCAATAGAGTTTTGAAGGTTAATTTAATGGTCCAAAATGAATAATATGCCAACCTCAAGCATAAAACTCTTCTAAACAAGAACTATGTCAAAACCAGTCATGAACAAGTCCAAATTGATTACCAAAACAATCTGAATCTCTATAATGTGTTCAGAGAAGTAGCATTAGACTCAAACAATTCATAGAAATTTTTTCACACATTCCTGTAATAATTATGTTTTTCAGTAGACAACATTTGAGTCCCTATTGTGAAAATAATAGTTGAAACAAAAATATTTTTAATTTTTAAAATTGATCCCCTTTCAATTTCGGTAAGAAATTACAAGAGTATATTACCAAGGTAGAAGCCAGAGACGTCCACAATTTGTTCAGAATTTGGCTCTGCTACCAGAAATGGTAGATATTTTGACACACATTAAACTGCTCTTGCACGGCCACTTATCTGGGTGAGAGATTCCAGAACTGAGATTCAATGAACAAGTTATAACTTTCATCACTTAAGCTCGCTTCCTAATCCAACAATATATATTAAAGAAATGATTGTGAAACAGTTTTTTGGCCTAACAGTGCAATAATAGAAACAGAACCCAAAGCTATTGAACAAAAGAAACGAGATTAAGCGTGAGTTTAAAATTAACCTTAAAAGTAAACTTAAGTGTACTATCTTATTTCAATCAAAACTAAAATTTCATCCTGATAATTAGTCTTAGATTTTAGTATGCAAGTTATTAAAGTCAAAGTAAAACTCTAACTTTGATTAAGGATTAGCACCAAAAAAGCATCTAACATATTATTACACATTTGTAATCCGCCTGTGTATCCAAAAAAAATCTGTATGTGGAACATAATTAGAAGAAAAAAGAGTCCTATTCTTGTTTGTGTTCACACTCCAAAACTGTGGCATACAACACACTATTTGCAGACCCCAGCATTGACAAGTACTACCGAATGCATTCCATTTAATTGCACCAACATCAGCCCCCACCACTTCACAACGCACATTCCCAACCAAAGCACCTCAAAGCACGCCACACTGAAATTTTTTTTCCTTCCCCAATCACACGTTTCTTCAGTCATACAAATTGTTTTATACTCTCTACACTATTTCTATTATGCTTTCTCTCTGTACCACATTAATGACTAATTCTAATCAAGAATTTCCCTTTATTCTTTTCCTATCGTTATCTTTATTATGCTGAAAAGTAAAAATTTTTACAAATGCAATTTCTCTTCATCATGCTACATGGCATCTCAAAGCACTAGAAGCCAGAAACTCCCATGCTACCCGAAGTCAGAAACTCCCAAATCAAAAACCCAAAATTCATCAAACACACACATAGACATTTCCTAACTACCACTTCCATGGCCAAACCAAAACCTTAAAATCAACAAAACCAGCGACTCAAAATTAAAATGAAATGAAATTCATTATCATTCGATAATTATTACCTAAAAGCATATCAACTGAGAAAAAGGAAGGAAAAAAATGCAATACACCTTGACAATATTGGTTTGAGGCTTTCTTTGAATCTACGGAGCAGATACTGTAAATATTAGGTTGTGGTTGTTCTTATCTCGTTCCTGGGTTTGGGGAATTTCTATGGTTCGGAAGAGTTTTGGATAACGTGAACGATAAGGAAGAGGTAAAGATATTTAAATTTTGGATTTATGAAAAAAAAAATGAAATGAAAATTTTCATTAAAAAAACTATTTTTAAATTAATTAAAACTATATTATCATTTGTTATATATATCATCCTTAGATCATTAGAGTGAGAGTGCAAATATTTACGAATTGGATTAAACTGATTTTGAATAAAAAAAATATTATTTTAGTCTTTTTAAATTTATCATCTAAATATTTTTTTGTCTAAAATTTAAAGTTGATTATCTGTAACTAATTAATTTATGAGCGCCTTTAAAATGTCCTTCAGTTAAGGAAGAGTTGTATTTTAATCTGAATAAATTTTTCACAAGCACTTAAAAAAATTGAAATTAATTTATTTATAACCTAAAATTAACTTATAAAAAAATTATATAATTTTTTAATTTGTATATAAATTAATTTTAATTTATAAAAAAAAATATTTTTTATTTTATTTCTAAATATTTATGAAAAAACTGGTACAATAGACCTTCAGATTTTTCATGTTAATCAGGAAATCAGATATTGCATAGGTTAACCAATGAAAATAGTATAAAGCTATGGCTTTACAAGCCTTGGAAAGTTAACCTCAAAACATAATTAGGATTATAAACATAATTAGGGGTCACAAATGGTATCTTTAGGATGTCTATGGCATCGTGACATGTTGGAAATGTTAAGCTAATACCATAGAAGTTGTGTAAAGCTTTTTGTATTTGAAATAAGTTACTAAATCAAGGTACTAGATACCATTTTCTACATAGTTTTAGATTTTAAGGCTGAGTGGTGATTGGAAAGTAAAGTTTAACACTAATTAGTGAAAGAATAATATGCTAACACTACTGAATTTATAACTAAAGCTTTAAATTTAAATTAAGTCTTCTATTGTAAACTTGGTTGTGCAGAAAATTGAAGATTGATAAAAACTAGGGAATTTGCAATGAAAAAAGAACATGTATGTAAGATTTATTAGTTCTACATTAAAAGTTTGACACATTGAACTTTGACCCTAAAGATAAGTTTTGAAAAGGAAGAACAGGATTCTGTTTTCTGCATATTGACTAAACTGATACCTTCAGAATATTTTAAGGGTATTTCTTGCCATTGCTTTGTGTCCTGTTTGGGATTTTGTTGTTTAACCAACTGTTGGCAAAAAGGTGCATCCTAACTCAACCAATTGAAGGAAAAGGTGTATAAATGAGATGCCGTATGAATTAGATTAACATACTTTATTATTAAAACTATTAAAATTTATAAAATCATAAATGGATTTCACTATATAAAAAATAAGAATAAGAATTTCAAATTCTTGTGAATTTTATATTAGATTTTATTCTGTAGATTAAGATTAATTAGTTGATAGTTATTATTCTTTAGGTATTAACATATAAATTATGAAACTTATTTAATTGATCCACATTCTATTAAGTACCATTAATAATTTGATTATTATTTCATTAAATAGTCAATATATAACTTTTGGGATAATACCAAATGTGATTGAAAGAAACTATTCTCTCATTTGGTATTCAACCAAACCGTTCAACCACGTCATCTAAAAAAACAAGATTGTTTAATCCAGGAAGAACATGGAAGAAAAAGATATAAATATAAAAGCTCAGAAGAATATTACTTCTTAATAAAAAACTAAATAATGTTTTTCATGTCTTTATAATAGTATAAAGAGTTTGGCATATCAAACCATAGAAAATTATATATTTTATCAAATATATAAAATAATAAACAAAATTTATAAATTTTTAATTTTTATATATTTTAAAAAAGTGATAATCAATGAAACACATGAAACTATTTTTTTGCTAGTTTTTGTTAATTTAAAATTTATATTCTAAATTTAACCCAAAAAATAATATGTAACATGAATTTACCTACAAGGGAAGAAGAAAAAAACATTGTACTTAAGTGGAAGGAAACTAACAGATATCAGAAAAATGAAAACTGGCTACATTGTCCCCTCTGTTCTAATGCATAAGAACAAAGGGGAAGAATACCTGAATAAGAAATCAGATACTTTCATAATAATATATTATCTATGATTTCAAAGGATGAACAGAACTTGAACATAACATGCAGATTAGAAGTCAAGGTGGGTCCAAGAGTGAACATAGGAATCAATTGAGTAAAAATTCGATCACTCATGATTGCTTGGTTCTTTCTCTTGGCCTCACAAAAAGCTTGGACTAACAACAATATGCTTCAATGGGTTTGCCACGTCACCACCACCAGCATGCTTAACAAATTCTGAAGGAGTGAGGAAATTGCCATGGCAAACACACACTATCCTCACTTCCTCACCTTTCCCATACCGGTAAAGAAAACCTTCTACTCTTCTTCCATTAGGGCCATCAGCTTTTGTGGAGACACAGGGCATGTCTTCCAACAAGTTCCTCACAATGTCTTTGGTTCTGTTCTGGGGTGGTGAGTGTTTGTTTGATTGACTTCTCATAGGCACTGCAGCAGCATTCTTTCCTGTGTTCTCTGCAACACTTGCTCGTCCCGCTATTGTTGATTTCAGCTCACTGTCTGGCAACAAGTTGGCACTAGTAGGGCTTCTAACATCCATTGGTGTTGGTCCTGAAGTGTAGCAAAAGGGTTGACAGACTAGTAATTAGATAGTAGAAGTGTTGATTAATCAACTTGTCAAGTGATATAGCATGATCAGTAGAGTATAGAACAAATCATTTCATGAATTATAATACTTTTGTGATTTCAAGGCATTCGATTGCTTGGTGGCAAGATATCAAAAGGGAGAGACTGCCAAATGGAAAACTAGTCAATTGAAAACCTTTGAAACTAGTCACAGCTTTCATGATCATTAGCATATTTATCAATAAATATATACTATCATATAAAACTATTTACTGCTCTCTCTGATGTTGTTAAGGTTAGCAAAGTCTTCAAGTAAAAATCTAATCACAATTTAGCCTACTATTGCCAAACCTTATATACAGACCGTGAAGCTGAAAATATGAACTTCCTAAATATTTTAATAGATTGAGTGAAATTTTCAGTAGAATACCAAATTCAACATATTAGATCTGTTGGAACACACCTTTCTGAATTCTTCTCTGGGGGTACTAAGAAGATATTCTGTTGCTATGCCAAATAGAGGCAGTCTAAAGTACTCTGCAGTGATTATTGTACACAATCCGTTCTTAAAGCTTACATTTACATTTACTATGGAGTGGCCATCATTACGTTTTCCAAAGGAGAATTCACAACCAATAGGGTTTGGTTTTGAGGTCAGAATCCAGTGGAAGTAAAGGGTAATGATATTTGCTCTACATTAATGACCATTACAAGAAAAACTACTATCAATTTCTTTAACATTCATGTTCTGTCACTATCTTTGACACAAAAGAATGCAAAACTATATATAGTATTCAAGAGATAGCTATTGATTTGAAAGCAGTCTCATCAATAGACTATCATTGATTAACCACTCCCTTAAGTTTTACCATAAGAATAAATAAGCTAGTGCCAATGAACTTAGCTTGGCCTGTAATTCATGTAAAAGAAATTCCTAAAGTAGCTGTCTCCTTTTAAAATATCATTTGATTATCGTACCAGTTATCACCGGGGTACTAAATGAGAACTAGTGTTCAAAGCATCAGTATACTAAGCACCTGGATTCATTTGTCTGCAGTCATCACGCCTCTACAGGATTCGTATTTAATGGTTATAGAAGGTAGAGATTTTGCTGCACCACCATTGCAGAAGATCCAAACTCATACTACCATTCCTTTTTTTCTAGCCTAGAGAAAAGGAAATTGAAAAATTGAAAAATAATGACTGTCCCTTTATTTACAAGTATGTTCATATCTGTGCTGTGCTTATCTATACTGACGTAGATCTAGGTTTTGGAGACTTTTCTCAAGACATGTGTCGGCCCAAGGTATGCAGGACCACGGTGATGTGTGATGTGTTAGTCTTAGCCACTTCGGATGAATGCAAAAGTTACCAAACCAAGATTATCAAGTCAAATTAAAGGCCAAATGCAGTTTAAACGATAATACTCCTGCGTAACTAGTTGGGCTGTTATAAAAATTACCTAGCAATTGCAAAATTGAACTAAGACAGAACTTTCATTAATTTTTTTTTCTTTTGACGCAGACATGATCAGACATCTGCGACAGTGAATCCCACGGTCGGTGATTGCTCCATGTGACAAATACAATAAAATCCAAAAACCCACTCATCTTGATCATCACATCATGCAACAAATTAGCATCTATTAAAAAAAAAAAGTAATTCCAATTTTCACTTTTAAGAGTTGAAAAGTTAAACCGCAACCTCTCCCAATTTTAATTTTTGGTTAAAATGACAACACCAATATTATATAACCTAGGAGAATTCGGCCACTAGGGGGGACCCTAGTAGGTCTTACCTTCCCCTAGATTTAACTCCTCAGAAGAGTTGAAAAGTTAAAAAAAATAAAAAGAACAGCAAAAAAAAATCCACTTTTTTTTCCTGCTTGATTGATGACTAACATCCCAAAAGGAAAACATAAAACAGGACCCATTGAAAAAAAAAAAAAAGTGTAAAATAATAAAAGAGCGATTAATAATTATTATCTTGACCTTGTTGAGACTCAACTTCTGAGGTTCCCGAAGAAGCAATGGAACCCTGCGGAGGCGATGGAGGTGCCACCAATACTCCACCCTTCTCCTTCTTCTCTTTCTCACTGTCCCCATTCAAACCGAGTCCACAAACACGTGTGGTCAACGACACAGTTCTCCCCAAGGGTGCACCCTCAACGTGAGCCCCTGCACCTTGTTCCACAGGATTATTCCCTTCAGACCCAACCCTTTGTTGTTGTTGGTGTTGTTCTCTGAGAGCTTTCAAATTCCTCTGCTTCTCGGAGCGCTTCCTCCTCGCCTCCATGCGACGCAGCGTCTGCAAGTCCTTCCTCTTCCGCCACTCCTCCTCCGTCTCCGTCGGCAGCGAGCACGTCCTCACCAGAGGCCCCGTGCACCCCACCGCAGCGTACCCCATCTCCTCGTCCCTCACGAACTCCGGAATCGAGGTGGTTCTCTTTATCTTCTTCGCGGTGGGGTCCACCCCAAAGCGACCGTTCATCGAAAGTCCGAGACTTAGCTCCAAATCGTCGTCTTCCTCTAACTTCACCACTGGCACATGCAAATTCTGATGATTATCATGGTGGCTGTGATGATTGTTCACTCCCATGAAGCTTCTTAACAGATCTCGCGGCAAATTGTTCATTGGAGACTGTGCTGTTGTTGTGGGTGTCGAAGAAACGTAATGATGGTTGTTGCGAGTGTTGTCTCTGTCTTGAACTTGTGCCATTGAAAGAAACTAAGAGACAGAGTGAGAGAGAGGGTGAAACCTGGAAAAAACGTGAAATTGAAGGGGGTGACTATGTGGTGTGTTTGTGGGTAACCGAAGATGATTCATTGTGAAAGCGACCAATTCATACGTTTTCTTTTTTTTTTTTTGGAAGAGAAAAGGATTGCGTTTCTACATTTTCTGAGTGTGTTGTTGTTGTTGTGTGTGTGTGAGAGAGAGAGAGAGAAAGAGTGTGAAGAAAAAAAAAAAGGAATTAATGAGATAAAGGGAAAAGGGAACAAGAGTGAAAAGTGTGAAATGACGAGAATAGGGTTAAGGGATAAGGGGGCGACACGTGGAGAGAGGAGGGTAGTTTGAAGGACACGTGGCGAGAGAGAGGATGGTGAGGTGGCTGGTACGAGGCGATTGTGTTGTTGGGTTGTGTTTGTCTTCTGGGAAAGGAAAGGTGGAAGAGAAGAAGTGATTCCCAAACATGGTTGCCAGTTTCGATGCACACGTGTCGCTCGAATGGTGAGAGTGAATGAAATCAACTACACGTGATGGAATGAGAAGGTGACACATATTAGGCTCGAATGAATGCTACAATACAAGATAACCTCCACACCCATTCAACATCACTCTTCTCTTCTTTTCCTCTTCAGATAAAAATTAAACATTTTATCTCTTCTCTTCTCTTCTACCCTTCTTTATATGAAATTTGAAATTGAAATGTATATGAATAACATCTAATTATTGGATTGTTTGAAATTAATTGTGGCTAAGTCAAATAATAACAACAAATTGATTGAGTTGAATGAGTGTGGTACACAACCAACTAGTTCAATTGAATGCTGAATCATCACACACTTTCATCGGTCATGACACCTTTCTTTGCAAATGCATGTTCTTGCGTATTTGTCTTTTTATAAGTACGTTTTCTTCACTCTTTCAAGTTAAAAAGCCTTTTGTTCGAGACAAGGACAATGTTTTTTTTAAGAATTTCTCTAGGCTTTTAGCTCACTGACTTCAATCACCTCTGCATCTTCATTGTTTCTTTCTCATTCTTTCTCACCCAACATCTAACCTAAGGACGTGTTTGCATTCTAATTAACAAACTCTGCTTTCATCTCACCAAAAAGTCAGGTTTCACTTTTATTCACTTTGTTATTCTAGCCCTTGCGTAAAACAATAAACCAATCATGCTTAGATCAAAATATAGTTATTTTAAATCAAACTAATCAGAGCATGTTTGGATAACCACCATTAATTACATCTCCTGTAAAAGTACACTCAAAATCACTGAAAATATTTTTATTTACACCTTGCTTTATTTAAAAAAAAAATTGTCTTATTTTATTAATTCTTTCTTGAAGCAGATAGAGCATTATTAACACCTGCTTGGTTGGTGTATATTGGATTATTATTATTAATTTGGATGATTATGAGGAGGAGGAGGAAGTATAGATGATGGTATTAAAGGTTGTATTTGAGTGAAATATATAATGAATGAATTGTTTAGAGGAATTTGGAGAAGAATAGAAGTATTATGATTTAGGGTTGTGTTGTAATGGAGAGGGAGAGGGAGAGGATAAGATATGAAGATGTGTTTATATAATAAATATAATTTGTTAAGAAGAATGGTTGGAAGTGGGAAAAGAAGAGAAGAAAAGAGGAGTGTTAAAATAGAATAATCGTGGAGCGTACGTAGAGAAGAGGATGATGGGGATGATGGGGGATCGGAGGGTGGAGAATGGTTGGGGAGAGAGAGAAGGGGAAGGAATCTCCGGACAACACGGCAGCAGAAGAGATATTGAGATCGGGGGGTGGGGCCCAGGGGAGAGGGCAAGTTGCGCTTTTCCTTTTCTGCGAGGAGCGGGTGAGTGCCACGCGTCCCTGTACGGTTGGGGAACAGAGCAAGTTGCAGAGAGGAGGGTGACGTGGCTAACGTGAATGTGGTGAAAAAAGCGTAGGTTGTGTGTCAGAGTGAGGTGACGGGTTGAGTAGAGTTATTAGCCCCTACAACGCAACCACCCATCTCTCTTCGACACGTGTCTCCCTCTGCATCCTCTCTGTCTCCCTTTCTTTTTAAACTCACCTTTTTCTCTCTCTCTCTCTCTCTTTCATTCTCTCTCTACACTACCATCTTCAATCACACATTTTAAATATTCTTTCTTTTCATTTTTCTCTTTTTTCTATACTATCAAATACCATGATTGAACCCCAAGAATATATAATATTTATGCTAAGACTAACCTTTCCTGCAAACATGTATTTTTTTCATATGAAATCTTCCATTGTTATTATTTTCTTTAATTTAAAAAAAATATCGGAGGAGGATCGATGCAGTGTCTCTTTGTCTGGTAAGTTATACATTGTTGATTAATTCCTCGCCATATGTAGCATGTTACTGAAATTGTTGCCTTCCACCAACCCATAAATTTGGTTCATCAAAACTTTTTCTACAGTCCATGGATGAGTTCATCAAACCGATTCAAAGAATGAAAATAATCACTAACAATATTTCTATCCGGAATATTTTTTATTATACTAGTCACAATAATTAATAATATTTTTTTTTTAAATGTGTAAGACTATATCCATATCATATCCCCACCTCTTGCTTAGCATTCAATAATTTGTGCAAATCTGCTTCTTCATTTTTTTTACTATCCATGCGTAGAAAACAGATTTAAATCCAACATAGAAATATTGTAATCTCTTATAATTAGGTTCATTTGGAGATAAACCGCTTTTAGAAGATATAAAATGCAAAAAAAAAATTATACAATTTTTTTTACCACATTGTTCTTCTTTTACCAATATAATATTCAACCGATCTTAATCTTCCTTATTCACCCAACTTTTATTGAATTTTTCCTCTATAACACCTTTCCAAACAGAACACAAACAAACATAAAACAGTAGTTAAAAAAATTTACAAAGTAAATCTAGAACAAAAATTAGAACCAATAATAATAACCCTTTTTGAATGGACTAATTGTTAATCTAATGTCAATTCCAGTCATAGCATCTATTTCAATTTTAAGAAGAAAAGTGTATACCTATTCCTGATTACTACTAACTCAAAGCAACAATAACTATAAATACTACAACTGTGCAAATGCAGTGAATAAAATATGAGAAACTTGTGCAAATGCAGTGAATAAAATATGAGAAACTTTGGAAGGTTGAGAGTGGAAGATAATTCCATGGACTTTCATGCTTGTAAGTGACCGAAAAAAGGGGTCACAGATCAATCTCCCAAAATATCTAGTATTTCAGTTGGAAATGGCATTTTGTTTTGGTCCACTTGATCGGCCACCTCTCCCTCTCCCTTGGTGGTAACCTTCGCCATGACCACGACCTCTACCAGAAAAGTCACCACGGCTTCCATAATCATTTCGACCGAATCCACGACCGCCACCATAATTCCCACGGCCCCTGAAAGAGTCATTTCGTAACCCACCCCTACCGGGTGGGATCCTCGGTCTTCCAGTATTGCTAATGCCACTGCCAACTGAAAGAACAGAGAAAATTGTCAACTATAATCGAACTATTTTTAATATAAAAGCAGTAAATTCACTCTCTTCTTTGTAGAAAGAATGAAAAACAATTTTATTCGTAATAGTTAAGCTTCAAATTACCTCGAGTAGTGGTTCTCTTTATCTCGACTACAGCTTGACGCCCTCCAATAGGAATAGGTGAAGCCTGAGAAAATAAACCGTCTTATATAATGCACAAGGATTTGAAGATTTTTGCATCAAATTTTAAGTAACGAATGGAGAAATCATTTAGAAAAAAGACAACTTCATACATAATATAAACTTATGTATATTGTGATGTGCCAATAAAAATTACAACAACTGAGAAACTGTTTTACTAGACTGGAAAATCATTCTGCATTACATTCCATTGACCTTTTGCCCTGATATAATACTCTTTCCCCTTTGACGAAAAGAGGAAGGAGAGAATGAGGAAACCAAAGATTTGGAGGTTATATGTGACCAACCGGGCAGACCAATGTTATCAACTTATTTCGGTAAAAAATAGTACATTAAAGAGAAATTGAATCATTTAGCAGCTAGTATTATGAATTTTAGAAATCACTTGGGTCCTTTTGAAATAAATGATGGTTACCAATCTCATTCCCTCCAGAAGGGTAGTCTGTTATGCTTAGATATATCCAACCAACTAGTTAGGTTAGGCCCTTTTGCTAAAGAAAGATGGCAAAGAATTCAATTCGATTTTTTCTGTTATGGGCTTATCTTTCAACTTCCTAGATTTAAACCGGAACAAAACCCATACTTACTTTGAAGCAAGGGTTGCAACCTGGTTCTCCAGGTTGGGACTAGCAGCTGCACTATTGAATCAATGTATATACCCTACTCCAGATTTAACAAGACGGAAATAAAAACTGGATTATACAACTAATTGAAAGGATTCATAGATAGATTAGACAACTAATGCAAGGAGAGAGGGTACAGGATGATAGAAACTGGACCAGAAATGAAAGAAAAACAGAATTTCTTTATTGATATTGTGTATCTCTACAAAGAATTCCGAGAATATTGAAGAGATCAAAAAGCCTCTCTCGTCCCAATTCTATTTCACCCACATGACTAACTCCTCCTCTCAGCCCCTATTCCTATTTAGAACATGCTTTATATCTTTAATCAACTAACCTAATTAACTGTAACTAACTAACTAACTAATGTGTATCTTCAAGGGTAGGTTCAAAAACAGTGAACCAGGGCTTAGCTGCCTCAAAAGTAGCACAAACACAGAAAAGGAATTGGTACATTATGTGTAGCCTTATGCACACTGGGGGAAGAAGCTCAGTTATGTGTAGCCTTCTGCACACAAGTGGAGAGGCTATGTCTGCAATTTTATCACATGACCGCATGGTCACAAAGGCAGGAAAACCTTGTCGCTGTGTGAAGGCTAACCCTCTAAATCATAAAGTAGAAATATAATGAAAAAATGATTTAGTCAGAAAGAATATAAAACATTAAGTCTAAATTAAATAAATTTAGAGTGTGGAAATTAAAGAGTTTCACTCAAGTTAGAGTTATTCTAAAAAAACACAGGGAAGCATTTTGCCTATTGGTCCATGCATGGACAATACAAGTTTGCTTACTTTAATTGCGGTCACCTCTAATCCACCTTATCGCAGCCTATTAGAATTGATTGTGAATTGTCAAAAAGGACTACCTATGGAGAGGTTGAATAGAAACGCTGAGTGAAGCATTTAAGAGCAGCAAGACACTCTTAGGCAATCAAAATCCCATATTGACTAGGGATATGACCTCACTAGTTCTTATATTAGGCAATCCTCGCCTTACAAGCAGGTTTTGTGGAATTGAATTAAGCCCTAAACCTAAATTTGAACATAGTAATATAGCAGTCCAGATTCATTGTTGGGTCGCCTACATTGCCATACTCCAAGCCTATATAGCCTTGGGTGAGAGGTGAGTGCCTTGGAAAGCCGCTTTAATTGCAGTCACCCCTAGCCCAACTTAATTACAACCTACTAAAATTGGAGACCATTGTCTCAAAAAGAGATACCTATAGAGAGGGGTGACTAGAAAGACTAAGTTAAGCATTGTAGAGGGCAGTCATCACGACATCAGCTCCTAGGCCATTGAGATTCCACATCAACTAGAAATATTACTTAAGTAGTTTATAAGCTTCAGACAATCCCCCACCTAAAAAGATGGTTGAGGTTTGTGTCGATAGAAGACTTATGTAAACAAGACAATAAGCTGAATTTTCAAGTAAGAAATTATTTTATAATTTTCTATATATGATTCATATTATGCCAAATTGTTACCATCTATTGGAGCAGTGACAGATTTATAAATTATATATACAACAGCATCCAAGTTCCAACTTGAAATTACTCCAATTTGCAAGCAGCTTCAACATAATAAATATAATTAACTTGCATGCTTAAAAGCCAAAATTCTAGAAATCCAAGCTAGTCACCAATGTGATGAGGACTATACCTGAATCGCACTATTCATCGAATTTACAGATAGGAACTCAACAAAGCCGAAACAGTATCCCTGCTGCTGCTAAGACAAATAAATTTTTTCCAACAAAACTGCATTAGGACTGAAGAAAAGTAATATGGTAATTTGAATGCCTTGTAAACTGATAATCACCTTATTATTTCTGACTTGTATGCCTCCTGGTTTGATGGGTCCAAATTTCTTAAACTCCACTTCCAACTGACCAACCGTCACATTTAAAGGCAGGTTTCGAATGTAAATGGAGTGTCCTTCAACTGCTGGCAGAATTTGTTTATCAGAAAGAAGCACAAATATGTTTAAGGCTGAGTTGCAAGCAGCAAACTTAATGACTTTACAAAATTAAATGATGTGTTGTTTTAAAATTCATTTTGTCCAAACTTCAAAAGACAAAACATAGCATGGCGTAAGTGAAAATTGAAACAAAGATGAGACCTTCCTCATGAGCATCACTACTTTCAGGGCTGTTGACACTATCCAAAGCTGCTTCAGGCACTTCATTAGATTCTACTGACTCAACTACCAGGCTCTGAATTTTGTTAGGTCCTGACTTTAGTGTATTAGTAGGCACATAAACTTTAGTTGGTACTGAACTCCCTTTCTGGACTTTCACCTACAACAAATCTAATAAGCTTAAAAAATTGAATAATAACAGTGTAAGTGAAATATTTGTAGCATTACTTACAATTGACGCATAAGACTGCTTCGGAGCATCCTCCTGAGCTAAAGAAGCCACTTCTGTGGCCTGAGAATCATCATTGCCATTTGACTGAAAATGAGGTTCTACATTGTCTTCATTTTCAACAGGTATCTGTCTCTCATGATGGTTAGATGGAGCATAAGCATTCTCAGCAACAATTTGACCCTGGTTTATATTGGAATTTGCAGGGTCTGGGGCAGGAGAATCAACAAGACTGGGTTCTGTAAAGAAATAAGAACAGCATGAATACAACTCTTGAATAAACTCTGTAGCTAGAGACACAAAATTTTGAATTATAATCTTGCCTGGTTCTGGGGTTACTGTAACAGCAGCTGCATCCACATCTCCATTAAGTGGAGGCAGTTCTGATGGTTCATGGTCTTCTACATACCTAAAAACATCGTTAAGAACAAAATAGCCATTGTCTTGTGGAGCAAGAAAGAATGACTGCGCAAATTTTCTTCTCATGTTATCCTTGCCAGTTAAGCATCCAGTCACCAGCACAGTCACCCCTTCCTTGTATGATTTTTGAGCATCTGCAGTCTTTATCTCTGCTTTAAATTCCTTGAAATTTAGTGAAAGAATCTTCTCATTAATGCCCTGCACCATAAACCCTTAGGCTTAGAGATCAACAGAAAGCCAGAGATATATCCACTAAAAATTTACAGAAGCACCATAAAATCTAAATAAATAATGTTTCATCCTTCTAAAAATTGTAAAACACAGGAAAATAGAAGTATACACCATCATCTGCTTTTATAATATAAATATGAAAGAGGTAAAAATAGAATTAGCAGTACATGAAAGTCTAGTAGATAGTATGAACATACACAAGTTTATTTGACTAGCAATAGCAATGAATAAAATAGATATCAAAAGGTGGCATTACATTATATTTGCAATGTTTCTTCTCTTTCAATAAGACACAAGAGGAAACATTTTTAGGAAATTGAAAGAAGTTATAAAGGCACCAGTTTTGTTTCAAGAAACTTACTTTCATGGTTGTAACTGATGTCATCACACCACTGGAATCAGGACGGCTTATCACACTAGAGTCCTGGTAAAACCGATAGACCAAATCTGGTGAATGGTGAAGAATATGGTAATACTGCTCAACAAATGCATTACCAACAACTTGGGCACTGGGAATAGTTGAAAGAGTAGCTGTTTGCAAGGCCATCTGTCCAAAACCAGTTGATCAATATTTGAAACTCAAGAACATCTAGTTACACAAAAATTGAAAAAACTATGTAATTCTATTTATATCTAAATGGTCTCTCCAAAAGAATTGCTTTTGGACATGTATGAGCAGCTAGATTAGGCAAATTGAGACAAAAGGTAAGGCAAGGGTAAGTATTAAAAGATGAAGCCTAACTTAACAGACATTGACTAGCTAGATCAAAGCTGAGGGGATTTCAATACTAGAAGAAGTCCTTGATTAAAGCCTATTGATTTTACCAAGTTGGAGGTATCAACATTTGGACTTAGTTAAACTAGGTGCTAATCCAAGACTTGTTATGCTTCAGTAACTGACTCAGATTATTAAACTTCAATTTTATCACCACTTAAGAAACTTATAGCAATAAGTGACAAATAGTGTACATATAATCTATAAGCAGTCTTCCCTAGAAATTGAATGAAAGAAAAGGAACATAGTTAATGCAGACACTTAACACTGATGGAAATTGGCGTTGACTAATCAATCGTGAATAAAATAGGTCCAAAAATAGAGAGCTGTGAGAAACTAAGAAACACACAATATAACTAAGAAAAGGCAACATAGAAAACGACAATAAGACACCCACATTCTCAAAATGAAGTGAGATCACCTTAATTTATCATGTAACCAAATACATACATTCCCACGAAAAACAATAATCAAAGAACCTAGTTGTATTACCGTACTAGCCTCAGCACATTATCCCAGATCCAAAAAGAAACAAAAACCTCAAATATAAACCCTAAACCGAACTCACAGCACGAAACAAACAATACCCATTTGAGCTCAACGCCCACACCAAACAAATCAATCATTACCCACAACGAAAAATCCAAACTTGGACGAAAAGAACAAAACTTCACAAAAGAACACACTTCACCTCAGCCAACAATAGCATCCCACAATCACTAACAGTCAATAACGTCTGATCAATACTAAGAAAAAATACGAAACCATTGTGCGAACAGCTAAAGTCAGAATTACCCATTTCTCAAGATTAAGGAAACCTTTAAAGGAAATGAGAGAAAAAAAGTGTGGAAATTGTGGAGACCCAATTGCGAGGAGAATAAGGAGAAAGAATGTGGAGTACCTGGGAATGTGGAGGTGGTGGAGAAGGGTTTGATTGTGAAGATGACGGCACAATGAGAGACAGGTGCGAAATGCAGAAGGAAGAAAGGAAGGGGGAAGAGTTTGGGTAGGAAAGCTACCTGTGACTGTGATCAGTTAAATGAAACTAAACTCTCAACTCACTGCAAAGTTATCATTTGGGTCAGGTTGATTCCATACTGTTGATCAAGTTCACCATTTGGGGAACTGCCAACAAAGCAACCTTTGTCTTAATTTGAGGTTAATTCTCACCTTAATACTTCCTTAACAAGAAATTTAATATATTTTATTTAAATTGTAATTAAAAAAAAAATATTTATGATTTATGATTTTTTTTTTCTAAAATTTTAATTTGTAAATTTAAAACATCCTAATTTTAATTAAATATTATTTTATTTTAATTAAATTTATAAAGTTACTTAAACACATTCTTTCTAAATATTTTTAAGATAAAAAAAATTAACCTTTTTGAAAATTAAAATTAATTTAAGTATACATTAAAAATAAAATTTATTTTTTTACAATTTAATTTATACCTAAGTTAAATTTAACTATTTTTTAAATTTTAAAAAAAGTTTATCAAAAGGGATTAAGAGGCATGTTTTTATTAAAAAAATTAAGAATAAGTTTAATATTAATTGGTGTTTTACTCAAGAGAAATATTTAATGGTACATAATTACAATTATTTCATAATAAATAAGTATTTTTAAATTATAAACATTCTAGAATTAAAACATAATAAAATAATTAAATATTTAATAATTTAGATTTATAATAAATAATTTAAATTATTTTACAACTTTACTCTTAAAGTTAAGAATTTTAATTTAGATATAAACATATTTTTATGCTGTCAATTTAACACAATTATGTTTTTAAGTCCTTAATAGAAAAAGATATGCAAAAAAAATGTTTATCCAAAACAATGGTATTGATTAATTTTTGAAAATGTAATTTTTTATTTTTATTAAATCTGACCAGAAAAGGAATTACAATTATATTTTGTTGAGCAATAAAATTTGTTCGGTGTGTACGAACAAATAAGAAAATCATGATATTCATTTATTAGGTTGTGTTTGCATGCTCATAATTTCTATTTATTTTTATTTAAAAAATAAAATTTGTTTCATGAATGAGGATAAATTAAGAGATTAAAAAATTACATTTAAATTTTTAATTTATAGTATAAACGTGTATATACGTGGTTAATGATTTAATATAGTTTATTTTCATCTTTTAACAATTTAATATAATTATTTTGATATCACAGATTTTAAATTACAGCTCATAAGCCACAAAAGTAAAGTATGTTTAAAGTGGAAGTACTTACCATTAATAGAGTTTACCATCAAGTGATGCAAAGTTTCCTTGCTTAACCTAAATTTGGAATGTTCAAGTATAATTAATTTGATTAATATTAGTAAGACACAAATTATATTCTTTTGGCCAAGCCTGGAGTTACTTATAAGCTACACATGCATTGGCCTTTTGCATCTTATTAGATACACCATAATAACATCATCAACAACACCAAAAACATACCTTATAAATTATACATGACATGTTTTTGAACTTAGTTACAATTTACAACCAGTTCTCATAAACTTATATATTCATCTGTGAGATTTCTTTTAATAGAACACACACTTTCACACATTCAATCAAATTTCATGTTTCTAATTCTCGTTTCCTGTCAAATCTTCTTTTGATTCTTGTCACATTTTCTAACAAATTATTTTGGTGGCAGTAGCAGATAAACACTGCAACTTTATTGTTCCAGAAAATGCATGAACCATTAAATGCATCACCATAACTTTAGATTCAAGGATATATCTCAATAAGAGACAAATATCCTGTCAAAGGAGATATTTTGTAGCTTTGAAACCCTGCTTCCAGGAAGAGTTTCTTCCATTCTTCTTCTCTTCTCTCTTTTCCATTGATAAGACATGTCATACTTACATGCATGAGGAGCTTTAGTCCAGTAAGTTCCTGCTCATCTTGCTCTTCGTTTATCACAACATCTATCACAATCACTTTTCCCTTTTTCTCTTTATCAGAAATAGCTTCTTTACAATTTTCTAATATCTTCTTACAATCCTTGTCATTCCAGTTATGTAAAATCCACTACAAGAATACAAAAACAAGAAAACATGGATCATTAGAAACTTGTTAATAACATATCTAAGGCATAAATAAGTATTCTAATTTACATATATATTGCAAAAAAAACATAAATAATTTCATAAAAAATAACATTTTATTATAGTAGTTTACAGATGCATACCTTAAGCAAAACAGCATCAGCCTTGGGAATAGATTTAAACATATCCCCACTAACATATGTCAAATTGTTGCTTCCTGACAAGTTCTGTATAACTTGTTGACGTTCCAACACAATGCATTTCATGTTGGGAAATGCCTCACAAAGAGTCTTGACCGTGATTCCTGTTCCACCACCAACATCCACAATAGACTCCACTCCTTCAAACACCCAATTACAACCTCTTAATGCCAAGTTCATCATCTGAGAATCACTAGCCATTGCCTCATTAAATATCTTGTTAGAAGCAGGATTTTCATCAAGAAATTCCCACAAATCTGATCCTAACGAGACACCATATAGTGTGCGATCATCCTCATAAGTCCACTTCTTTAACTGAGACCATATACCTGATAACTTTGGGTCAAGAAAACCCTCTACCATTGGTGCTAAACAAAGATCACTGCCTTTGACAAGAAGCTCTGATGCAGCAGTTAGAGCATATGCTTCCTTTTCTTCCATGTTGTCATGAACTGGTACTATTTCAAAGAATCCCTTGTATGCTAGGTTGCGCATGAGACTCTCCATACCACTAAATTTAGTTGGTGAAATTTGTAGAATGGACATCAACATTGGAAGTGAAAGGGGTTGACCATGGTTGTGAATTATGTCTGGTATGCCAAGCTCAGTTATCCATTTAAGACTCATAGCATCTATTGAATGGGCATACAAGGTTTTGTACAAGAGAACTTGACCTTGGAAGATTTTACTTGCTGGAGCATTATTTGAAGCCATAATTGCAAGTAAAATTGTGTTTTGTGGATTGGTGCCCTTTGTATAAGGTTTCAACAAGCTAGTTGATATATCAGAAACTGTATAGTTCTAACTTACCACCAATTCAAAATGCGACAACTATATTAAAGCATTGAATATATTCACGATGCTGTCATGTGAATAAATTAAACAGCTTTATGTATTTTTTAAGTCCTCATTTTCTAAAGTTACCCAAAACATTGACTTGCCGGCCTTCATATTTTAAGAAAACGTGCGGACTGGGAATGGCAAGCGTTGACTTATTTTATTTTGTTATTTGATATCTTTAAAATAAATTAAATTAAAATATATTAGTTAGCATATAAACATCATTTTATAATTTTAATTATATGAGATAAGTTAAATTTAAAATTATTTTTATTGTGACATATTTTATTAAAAATGGTTGAATCTATCCGAAATTTTTATATTATAAGATTATCTATAAATGTTTAATTATGCATTTAAATTAAATATATATTATTACTAAAAATTGACCCAGACAATTAATATATATATACCTATTACATTAAGAAAAAAATATATGAATTAATTTATATAGCAGTATCATTTTTTATCATCATTTCATTATATATTTTTTTATATGATAAGTGTATTTTAGTTTTTTTATATCAATATTTATTATATATATATATGTAAAATAAATTTATTATAATCTTTTATATTAATTACTTTAAAACGATACCGTCCAGTTGATTGATTGTAAAAAAATTTAATACTTAAATAACTATAAAACTCAAATTATATAACTTTGATCAAATATACCAGTTTAAATAACTTGTTTAAGTGAATTCTTAATATAGAAGCTGATCAATTTTTTTATGAGAGATTTTTTTATTTCTTTGATTGAGTTAAAATGTTATTCATAATCAGGATTGAACATAATATATGAATAGAAGTATGTTCATTAATGACATTTAACACTTTCATTAATAAGTAAATAAAATAATAAAAAAACATAAATATGAATATGTTGTTGGTAATAGCAAATAAACACTGCAACTTTATTTGTTCCATAACATGCATGCAAAGTAACCACAAAGTGCATCACCATAACTTAGCATTCAAGGATATATCTCAATAAGTGATAAATATCCTGTCAAAGGAGATATTTTGTAGCTTTGGAACCCTGCTTCCATGAACACTTTCTTCCATTCTTCTTCTTTTCTCTCTTTTCCATTAATAAGACATGCCATGCTTACATCCATGAGGAGTTTTAGTCCAGTAAGTTCCTGCTCATCTTGCTTTTCGTTTATCACAACATCTATCACAATTACTTTTCCTTTTTTAACTTTATCAGAAATAGCTTCTTTACAATTTTCTAATATCTTCCTACAATAATTGTCATTCCAATTATGTAAAATCAACTGCAAGAATAAATAAGAAGAAGGAAGATTAGAAAACTGTTAATAACATATGCCATGCCATTCCTCAAGTTTTAATAACATGAAACAAAATAATAACTATGTATTCTTAATTATAAATAGCACAACAAATATAAAAAGTTTCATGAAAATCAACATTTTACAATACAAAAAGAATATTAATTTAGGTTTGTCGTTCTTGTTAAAAGATATACTTTTAGTCTATGCTATCACAGGTCAATATATAACAATAAATCTATAAACGTAACAGATGAAAAAAAAAAAAAAACACTGTAAATAACCAAGAATTATTCAATAGTTTTCAACCACATATCATATTTTCAATTTAAATATAAACATCAAACAAAATAGAGATCTAAATTGGTTTGCAAAAATAATATGAAAAACTATACAGAAGATTAATGCAGAAGCAGACATTTTATTGTTCTCACCTAACCCTGGGCCTAGGTCACTACTTCTCCCGACCAGGCCCAGACTAGGTCCAGGGCTAACCCTACCTCATGTGAGAAATGAGTTATGGTTTGAAATAAATAAATTTGGTATAGTCAAAGTTTAATAAAATGATTGTTTATATATGCATACCTTAAGTAGAACTGCATCAGCTTTGGGAATAGATTTAAACATGTCCCCACCAACATATGTCAAATTGTTGCTTCCTGACAAGTTTTCTACAACACTTGGACGTTCCAACACAATGCATTTCATGTTAGGAAATGCCTCAGAGATAGTCTTGGCTGTGATTCCTGTTCCACCACCAACATCCACAATGGACTCCACTCCTTCAAACACCCAATTGCAACCTCTCAACGCCATGTTCATCATCTGAGAATCACTAGCCATTGTCTCATTGAATAACTTGTTACATGCAGGATTTTCATTAAGAAATTGCCAAAAGTTTGATCCTACAGTAACATCATATAGTGTGAGATCATCCTCATAAGTCCACTTCTTCAAGTTAGACCATACACCTGATAAACTTGGGTCAACAAAACCCTCTACCATTGGTGCTAGACTAAGGTCACTGCCTTTGACAAGAAGCTCTGATGCAACAGTTAGACTATATGCTTCCTTTTCCTCCATATTCTCCTGGACACTTACTATTTCAAAGAATCCCTTGTACGTTAGGTTACGCATGAGACTCTCCACGCCACTAACTTTAGTTGGTGGAACTTGTAGAATTGACACCAACTTTGAAAGTGTAATGGGTTGCCCATGGTTGTGAATTATATCTGGTATGCCAAGCTCAATAATCCATTTAAGACTCATACCATCTATTATATGAGCAAACAAGTGTTTGTACAAGTGAACTTGACCTTGAAAGATTTCACTTGCTTTACGGCCATTATTTGAAGCCATAATGCATGCGAGTTTGGTTTTGTGTTTTGTGGTGTTTCAGAACTTTGGTGCCCTTTATATAAAGTTTCAATAAGCTAATTGATACCTTAGAAAAACTCTAGTTTAACTTTGGACCATTTCAAAATGCAATGAACAGATTCAAAAATGCTCGTAAGTACTCAGCTTGAATGCAAAATCTTTTATATTTAGAGTAAAAATAAATTATAGAGCTTAATTATATCACTTTCTTTAGTGTTGTTGTTTTCTATAGTAGTTATTTTTTAAGATTATTAGAAAAGGACTGAATATTACCGGCCTTTTTTATTTTAAGAAAAATTTTGGACGGCAAGTGCTAACATATTTGGTATGGACTAAATACGATTACTTTTAATTAATTACACCAATTCTTAATAACTTTTGATTTTGTGTTTGGCGTGTTTTAAGAACTTGATCTTGATGGCTTTATATAATGCTGCAACACAACTGCATATGTACGTGCATGGTCCATAACTCCAACAATATAAAGTGCATTGCCTGCTCCTCATCCTAACATTCTCCGACGTTAAGTTAATACACGTGCTCAATCAAATTTTAATACATGTGATATATAATCAGATTTTCTTATTTTATTTTCTTAATATTTATGTTTTTAATATAAATAAGATTAATTTTTTTATTTCCTTAATTTCAAATTATTAATTTGTTTCTTTATATATAACCTACAAAATTTACAGTTTCAAAATCAATTTTTTCTAATATTACTATCAAATATATTCACTAATTTTATTGATGATTAATTTTTATTGAAAAATTTAGATGGCTTCTTTTAATGGAGTATCTTTTCTAATGATGTTTTTTTCATCTACAATGCTCAAATTCAAGATTTATTATTGAATATAGTACCACTTAAACTTTTTTTTTTAATTTACTTCTGCTGTGAAATAAATACAGTAAAAATATTTTACGTTTTCATATAATTTATCACTTTAATAAAATATACTGCTGTGTATAAATAATAACTTATTTATTATATTATATTTGACTATTAATTTAAAATAAAATATTACTACTTGACATTAAAATTATATATAAAAGGTTATATGTAATTTTTAGTTAAATTTGTTCACAAATCCATTTTAAAAAAAATTGTAAATTTGTGCATAAATTAGGTAATAAATAACACTGATCTAAGCATATTATTATTCATTAATATTAAATATGATTTGAATCAAATCAACTGACAATTATGAAGTTAAAATTTCATGGTAAATATTCAAGTTATTTTTGTAAGGTTAAAAATTTAATTAACAGCTGCGAGAATTTCAAGTCTCCTCGATTTATATGTATAAAATGTGATTATTATATTTAACTTAATTATATAAAAAAATCATAATTTATTAATAAGTAATTTAATTTAAATCTAAAAATTATATCTAATTTATTTTCAAAACCAGTTTAAAAACTTATATAATATAATTTTACTATAATTTTAATCAATATGAAATTAATTATTATGTTAGGTTTATGTACAACTTTTAACAATTTCTCAAATTTTAATTTACGATGTCATAAGTCACTAGAGTGAAGTGTATTGATTATGTTATGTAAAGTCTCACAGCATAGTGGCATGCAGATTACACATCTTCTACATTGCAAGAGATGTTCAAGTGCAATTATTTTGGTTAATATTAGTTAGAGATTATTTGTATTCTTTTGCTAAGCCCAGAGTTACTTATACATTGGCCTTTTGCATCATATTAGAACATAATAACATCAGCAGTAACAAATTGATAATTTAAATTTGAAAAAATAGAAAAATCAATCTTATTCATATTGAAAATCCATATAGGATTGTACATATATAAAGGTAAAATAAAATTGAAAGCTGAAAATAAGATAACAGTCGCAAATATTAAGAGAATAAAATCATTATCAAAATAGAATAAAATAATTATAAAGATATGTAAAAATCTGTCATAATAAAAACTAATATGGCAACGTGATCTCAATCATTTCCAGTTTGAAGTTTTATCAGGTGGTTTATCATCCAGAACCCAGTTATTATTACTTGTCAGTGCCTCTAACTCTTGATTCATGGCTATCCTCCAATATTCATGTTTGATGTCTTCAGAATATCTAGTGGGCTGAGGTGCAGTGGTGATGTTCATAACAAAAGGCTGATATAAAGGTGTCAAATAATAATAGGAAGACACTTGAAAAAGAGGATAAAGATTACCTTTGCTTGAAGAGTGATGTGGCAAGGCAGTGGCAGCACCAGTTATAGGAGGATTTTATAGTACTGGTATAGGATTATGTGGTGCGGGTACTATATTTGGTATTTGACTGTGGGATTATTTTGTGGTATTTCAGGTTCTAACTCAATATGTGGTAAAGCATAATCAAAATGTTTCACAGGAATAGAAGTAGGTAAGGGAATATCAGAATCAATAGTAGTTTTAGACAAACTAGAAGAAAAATCACAGGAAAGTTTTTTTGAAATGGTGTTGTGAACAGATGATTGAGAAGACTCAGTTGTCTGTGTGAAAATGTATAAACCCTTTTCTGCTTTAGCCCTACCAATCACCTTGCAAGCATTGGAATCCTGTATCGAACAAACATCATCAAAGAAAGTCAATTTACAATGAAGAGTTTGAGTTAATTTTGTAACTGATATTATATTGAACTTGAATTTTGGTAGAAATAAAACATCAGTCAAAACAAAATTGGATGAGAAATGAATTGTGCCAGAAATGTTGGTTGAAACAAAAATTCCGTTGGGTAGACATACTTTGATAGGTGGTATGTGTTTATATGTAGTAAAGTTACTAAGAGAATTTAAAATGTGATTTGTGGCACCAGTATCCAAGATCCATCTAGATATAAATACATCACCATTGTTTGTTGAATCTGAATCAACACAAATGTTTACATAAGCAGTATATTGTGTGGAATCCCTCTGATCTTGCTGTGGCAGTAAGGCCATTAAATTTTTATATTGGCTTTCAGTAAGATTAAAACGTGCACTTCCTTGTGTATCCTTTCCTGATAAATCTTCTGGACAGTTGGTCTCATCTTCTTTAGCCATCACCATATTTGTAGATCTTGGATTATCTCTGAACTTAAAGCCAGCAGGGAAACCATGTTTCCTATAACAAACATCAACTGTGTGACCCAATTTTCCACACCACGAACATTTCTTGGAAGTGTATCTATTATTCCAACCATTACTATTTCCTTGATTTCTTTTAGATTCTGATGTATCATTACTAGCCGCAATAAAAGCCTTTGGCATAGAAACACTCTCAGTGTTAAACTGTCGTTCCTGTTGAGCAACCAATGCAAAAACTCTATTCACATTGGGAAGATTATCCAAGAGCATCAGTTGTGATCTAACACCGGAATATTGGTCATTTAATCCTTGTAAAAATCTCACCACTTGATTCTTATTTCGTTCCTCTTCAATTTTTTTGATTGCACCACATGAACATTTAGGATTGCATGTACAAACAGGAAGGGGATTTAAAACATCTAATTCATCCCATAAAGTTTTTAATGTAGTATAGAATTTTGAGACAGAGTTGTCACCTTGTCTCTAACTGAAGATTTCCTCTTGAATTTCTGAGATTCTGAATAGATCAGCATGAGAAAAACGTTCACGGAGCTCGTTCCACACTATTTTGTACATCTTGTAAAGTATAGGGATACATGACTTCATTAGCCATTGATGCGCACAACAGATCTCTCCCTCTAAGAGAGCTCTGATACCATAACAGAAGTGGACTTTAAGCCTAACTCATTCTCACCGGCTCGATGAGAAGAGGTTTGCACCCACTTATATACATTAATTTGGTCTTATTTCTAGTTGATATGGGATCTTTAACACACCCCCCACACGTCGAGACGTCCCAATCTCGACGTGGGCCAACATATGGGTGGTCCAACAACAATAACCCGATAGCGGGTGACCCAATAGGGCAAACAAATGGGTTAGGATAAGCTCTGATACCCTAACAAATTGATAATTTGAATTTGAAGAAATAGAAAAATCAATCTTATTCATATTGAAAATCCATATAGGATTGTACATATATAGAGGTGAAATAAAAATAGAAGGCTGAAAATAAGGTAACAGCCGCAAATATTAAGAGAATAAAATCATTATCAAAATGAAATAAAATAATTATAAAGATATATAAAAATCTATCATAATGAAAACTAATATGGCAACGTGATCTGAAAATCTGATCACGTATATTAGAATTTGACTGATTATGTGTATTAAGCAGCGAAAAGAAAAACTCATTATACTAAATATAGTTGATTGCATAAATGATAAAATGACATGATCTTGTTGAACTTGGTTAAAACCAAGTTCTCGTACATATAAACATCCACCACGAGATTCCTTTTAATAGTGGAAACACTTTCACATTCAATCAATTCAGAAGATTTCTTAGTCTTGTTTCCTATCTTATTCTGGTAATTCTTGTCACAGTTTCTAACAAATTATTTTGTTGGTACTAGCAAATAAACACTGCAACTTTATTTGTTCCATAACATAACATGCATGCAAAGTAACTACAAACTGCATCACCATAACTTCAGTATTCAAGGATAAATCTCAATAATGGACAAATGTCCTGTCAAAGGAGATATTTTGTAGCTTTGGAACCCTGCTTCCATGAACAGTGTCTTCCATTCTTCTTCTCTTCTCTCTTTTCCATTAATAAGACATGACATATGTACATCAATGAGGAGCTTTAGTTCAGTAACATCGTGTTCATCTTGGTTTTCGTTTATCACAACATCTATGACAATTACTTTTCCTCTTTTGCCTTTATCAGAAATTGCTCGTTTACAATTTTGTAATATCTTCTTCCAATCGTTGTCATTCCAATTATGTAAAATCCACTGCAATACCAAAAAAAAAAAAAAAAAAAAAAGACAACATAAAGATTTAGAAATTTGTTAATAACATACCTCATGCCGATCCTAAAATTTTAGTAACACGAACCGAAATAGTAAATAAGTATTCTAATTTATAAATATATCACACGAAAAATATACATAATTTAATAATAAATTTTTTTATTATATTAATTAATGGATAATATAATTATAGTAAATATAATGTAGATATATCATATTTTTTATTTAATTATTATTGTGTTATATTTTATTTAAAAATATTTTTTTATTTACTAAAATATTAAAATTTTACTTTTAATATTTGTAATTTGAATTTAGGTTGTGGTCAATTTATATTGATATATCACAATAAGTTAATATTTTTTTAACATAAATTTGTAAATGTAACACACACAAAAAAAACATAAGTAACCAAACAAAGCAACAATTTTAAATTACATATCATATTTTAATTTAAATGAAACAAAATAGAGATCTCAATTGATTTGCAAATATTAACATAAAAATTATGCACAAAAAAAAAAATAATGGACAAGTGGACTTTGTTTTTGTGATATATCAAAGTCCAGAACAAAGTTGACTTTAATTTATGCTGACATAAAATAAATTTGTATATAAAAAAATATTATTATTGATATATCCTAAACCTAGGCAATGATTTATGATTTAGAATAAATAAATTTGCAATAGTTGAACAAGTCTAGTAAATGTTTGTTTACTCATGCATACCTTGAGTAGAACTGCATCAGCCTTGGGAATAGATTTAAACATGTCCCCACCGACATATGTCAAATTGTTGCTTCCTGACAAGTTTTCTACAACATGTGGACGTTCCAGAACAATGCATTTAATATTCGGAAATGCCTCACAGATAGTCTTGGCTGTGATTCCAGTTCCACCACCAACATCCACAATGGATTCCACTCCTTCAAACACCCAATTGCAACCTCTTAACGCCAAGTTCATCATCTGAGAATCACTAGCCATTGCCTCATTGAATCTCTTGTTATTTTCAGGATTTTTATCATGAAAGTCCCAAATATTTGATCCTACGCAGACACCAAATAGTGTGTGATCATCCTCATAAGTCCACTTCTTCAACTGAGACCACATACCTGATAAATATGGGTTAGTTAACCCCTCTACCATTGGTGCTAGACAGAGGTCACTGCCTTTGACTAGAAGCTGTGATGCAGCAGTTAGAGCATATGCTTCCTTCTCTTCCATGTTGTCATGGACTCGTACAATCTCAAAAAATCCTTTGTGTGCTAGGTAGCGTATGAGACTCTGCACGCCACTAACTTTAGCTGGTGGAATTTGTAGAATTGACACAAACTTTGAAAGTGTAATGGGTTGACCATAGTTGTGGATTATGTCTGGTATGCCAAGATCGAGGATCCATTTAAGACTCATACCATCTACTGCATGGGCATACAAGTGTTTGTATAAGAGAAGTTGACCTTGAAAGATCCACTTGCTTTAAGGCCATTGTTAGAAGCCATAACTGCAAGTGAATTTGGTTTTGTGTTTTGTGGTGTTTCAGAATTTGCTGCCCTATATATAAAGTTTCAACAAGCTAATGGATATCTCAGAAACTCTAGTTTTAACTTACGAACCAATTCAAAAATGCAACTACATATTAAACAATGATGATAAGTATTCAACTTGAATGTTTATCTTCTATATTAAGAATACACGAGGTTGGCTAGAGCTTAATCATATGAATTTCTTCAGTCCATTTTCTAAAGTTATTTGATAAGAGTGAATTAAGGAAACATGTGGAGGGAAAATCGCAAGTAAGTTGCTACCAAATTCATTTGATTATTTTTGTCAACAACTTTTTTAGGTTTCTTTAATCCTATTGGAAACTTCTTTTAATTGTTTGTCTAGTAATACCCTTAGAAATAATTAGCAACTGGCAATTCTTATTGGGTTGCCGCCAGAGAAGTAAATAAGTAGTAAAACAACAATAGAACATTAACCAACCTATTGTTTCACTTCATTTTATTTGTCTTATTTTAATATCTCACTCATAATATATTTTTTTTCTTTTCATTTTAAAAAACATTAATTGTCTCATGTAAGAATAAATTAAAGTGGTAAGAAATGAGAAATAAAAAATAGAATATAAGAGAAAATAAATATACAATAACATATTCCTTCAAACATCATGAAAGTGAATATATCTTTATGAATATACACATAGAAATGGACCCAGATGGCAAAGTTTGTTGGTTTTGGTTTATACATTTTCACATCTTTCATACCTAAATCATTTTCTATTTTCACTTCTCAACCATGCATCCACAATCACGAACTGGCTCTTCTTCTATTTCACAAGTCAACTTTCTTCATAATGACTACATCAAAACAGAAATATGAGCATTAGACATCAAAAGATTAAATGTTTTTTACTAATTAACTTTAATATTTATGCACTCATAAAATTTGTTACAGAGGCAAAAACTTGTTAAGATATGTAAAAGATAATATTAATTTTTAATATTGTAAATAGATGAAGGTTAATAATATTATAAAGGAGATAAAAAACTTGAAAATTATATTAATAGAGATTGAGTTGGCTTTATTAATGATTAAAAAACACAAACGGAATATATATTTTAAATTGATAGTTGAGTGTTCTTATAAAATTGGTAAGCTGAAATATAGATGTTAAAATACTCAACTAAAACAAAATTGATTGCTACAATAAGAGTTTCAAATCAAATTCTATAGATTAGATATTTTTTAAAATCTTAAATCATATAAAAGAAATATTATTTTATGGTGTGAAAACAGTCCACTCATAACAAAAATCAAATTCATCATGTACATCACTCAATCTTATGATAGATATAGAATGGACCCAGCAGGCGAAATTTGTTACTTTTGGGATATACGTCTGCACATCAAATATCTAATAAATATCATGCATCCACAACAAAGTCTGCATCCAGTTAATGGCTCTTCCAGTTCACAAGTCACAACTTTCTCCCTTAAAATGAATACCTCTACCCAAAACAGAAATATGGGCAATGATTCAATGCAAAAATAGGAAGCTTGTAAAGATATTAACACATAATGGTTGAGTTCAGAGAAAAACAGGACAGAACAAAATAATAATAAGAAGAAGAATAATAATAAGAAGAAGAAGAAGAATAAAAATTCACACACTTACTTCTTCTCTTCAGCAATATATAGCTCCCTTAGTCAATGCGTAACCCTTCATAAAAAATTGCATGAAACAGATCCATCACATGTTTGTTCAGAGCTAGCCCCACTTCAACACCACCTCTCTCATTCTTGCTTTCTGCCAAACCAATATTTAAACCTCTATCCACCGATGTTATCTCCACCTTGGCAGGCCTTCCCCAACCAAAATCAGTTTCATAAACACCAAATCTGTTGGAACCCGCAACACTCATTCCCTTAACTCCCTCCGTGAGCATAGCTATAAACCTAGGGATAACTGTGTCTATTCCTTCAATCGCTCCCTTATCAAGAATTTTTGTTTTACTCCAAATCCTCTTGGCAACAATAACCACCCCATCTTCCTTTATAAAGTCCTCTGGTTGTGTATCCACTATATGTGAAGCCACACAATTGCCAAAGTAATTCTCAGAGATTGGAGGTTCTAACCGGGCCCTGCAATTAACAGTGAATGCTAGAGAGAATTTATGTGCATTTTGAGCTTCATGAGTGGCTTTAGCAATGCAGACAGACACATAAGCACAGCAGGTGACAAAGGTAGACAAAGTGTTTGGTTTTGAAGAAGCTGAAATTGGTTCTGCTTCTTCCTCCACTAACTCCCACTTGGATAACACCCTTTTCTTTATCTTCTCCAAGTCTCCTCGTGTGAGGTCGAATGTGGCTCGAACTAGGTTTTCCATGGTTGGTAGTGACATAATCTTTAAGCTTCGCCCGTTGGTTGTATCAGAAGGGTCCATGTGATATGAGATTTGTTTCCA
This sequence comes from Macrotyloma uniflorum, assembly GCA_016859785.1. Classification (NCBI taxonomy): domain Eukaryota; kingdom Viridiplantae; phylum Streptophyta; class Magnoliopsida; order Fabales; family Fabaceae; genus Macrotyloma; species Macrotyloma uniflorum. The sequence continues at coordinate 2,001,625 of BDMB01000008.1, read as the reverse complement.
GGTATTTATGAACATAGTTTCAAGACCAGTTGGGTCTTTGATGAGATCCCTATCAAATAAAGGCTCTAACTCCGGCATCAAAGATATTGGTGATTCTTGTTCGAGTGATTTACATGCATAAGCCCAAGCCTTGATGAACATGGTTGACGATTTTCCATCAAGAACGGCATGGTGAGAACTGATGCCTATGGAAAAACCCTTGTTTGGAAACAACGTTATCTGCAATGAGATAACTGAGGCAAGAGAATCTGATGATTCCAAGTGGGGTACCAAAGTGCGAGCTTCTGAGGCATCACGCGGTGAATTGTCCAAAAAGTGATTAAATTTTGCATCGTTGTTATACTGTGCTAGGACCAACGAAACCCCATCACCAGGGTTGAATTGGATGAAGGGTTTGGCCGAATGAGAAGGCCAAACGATGTTGCCGGCTAAAGGGGTAAAGTGATGAAGGGTATGAGAGAGTGAGGTTTTAAGATTTGGAAGGAGTTTGTGAAAGAAAAGAGAAGGGTTAGAGAGAGGAAGGGGAAGGGAGTAGAAGAAGATGCGCTCAACTGGATGAAATTTCAGCCAAGTAAGGTCAAAGAAGGTTAAAGGGAGAGACAAGGTTGTTGCAGTTGCCGAGGACGGAGCGACGAGACAGTGCTCATGGATTTTCACGGAGTTGTCGGTAGAACCCATGTCAAAACCAATCACAAAATGGAGAGAAAAAGCTTCTAGGTTGGTGCTGCCCTTGCTTAATAAATATATATATTTAAAGCAAATACTACTTTAATTATATGTAAATATATAAATAAAAGTCAAAATAAACTGTTATTATTATTATATTTTATCATTTTATAAGAATCGATTATTTAATTGAGTAGATTAAGAAAATTATTAACTTTAATAGGTCATATTAGAATATATAGACGTATTAAATTAAATAAAAAATTATATTATGTCCAATGTTATTATAAAATATTATTGATATCTATCTCGCTTGAATAGTTTTAAAATTGAAATTAATCATTCAAATCGTTTAAAATCAATTTATTAAAATAAGATTGGAAATATTTACCATTAAAAATAAATGTTTTAATTCTAATTAATATTTTTAGCTAAAATTAAAATTAATAAATTATATTAATTTTTCATATTATACATTTTTTTTTTGTCTAAAATTCCATTATAATTAGGCTTGAATAACTAATTTTCATGCCATATACCTAATTAACTGATCAGGTCATGTCACTCTTATTCGGTATTTGAAAACTCAGTTAGCCTGATAAGAAAAATAACTATCATTGTGTATGCAAAAGAAAAGAAAAATAATATAAGAAGGTAATAAGTAAAAAAAGAAAAACAAATAATTAAAAAATTAAAAATAACTTTTTTAGATTCAATGATTTAGATAAAAAGAAAAATTGTATTATCATTATTATTTTACCATATTATTTAACTTATATTATTTATTAATATTATATATAATTTTTTTCTTATTTATCATCAATATTTTATAAAAAAAATCTATCAAAATAATTAAATAACAAAGTAATAAGAAATAAAATAAATTTTTTCTAAAAAAAAATGTAAGAAGTGCCAATAAAAATAGAATATAAGAAAATCAGATAAACATACAAACCTTTTTAACTGAAAAAAAAAATCCTTCAATAAAAAAATAAAAGGTGTCTAAGAAACAAAATTTTACTAAAGTTAGATCTTTACTAAAGTGAACAATATTTTAATTATCGAAGAAATAATAGATAATTTTTTTAAACAAAATTAAATTTTTATAAAAAAAAATTACCTATAACAACTCCTTATGTACTTTAATAATGAGAATAAATTATGTATTTAAAGTAGATAAAGTTATATACTTCTGCAACCTATATTATTAAATTATAACTCCTTTTGAAAAAATAATCAAAGAATCCAAACTAAACTTCTTTGATTCAATATTTAGTCATATTTAAATCTAACTACTCCACTAATATAAGTTTATTGCTATTAAAATAAAGTTTCATATAATAGTATTAAAAAATACTTTAAAATGCATTTAAATAATGTTCTTTACTTTAGTTTTACAGAAATATATTTATTGTACCATTGTATTTGTATTTAGTTTTGTACACATCATTAAATACATTAAACTAATTAACTGTATTATATATATATAAAGAATTCGTTATATATCTAATTTTTCAACTTTATTTTACTAACTTTGTTTATAACTTAATTTAAAATAAATAAAAAAAATAGTATTCATCATATTTATCTTTTTTATATAAAATTTTTACGACACTTTTTTAATATATCAAAGTTTTTTCTCTTTTCTATCACACATAATTTTATACCAATAATTTATTTAGTATTTCAATGTCTTTCATATTAAATGACTTTCAATTACTTCTTCAATTCATCAATCTTAAAAATATATTTCTCAACATTAAATATATTATTCATATATAATAATAAAAATAATAAAATCATCAGAATTTTTTTAATAAAATTATAATGATAAAAATATAATATTTTTTAATCTCCTTAAAAAAACTCAAACTTATTATATATTATCTTAGAATATGTTTTAAATCATATAGATTAGTTCTTAACATATAGATATTCTTTTTTACCTTAAACAACAAAATCATTAGCTTATTTTAAGTAGATTTTTTATTGAAATTATTATTAAGAGAAATAGATTTCACGATAATTTATTTTACCCTAAAATAAGAATAACAACTAAACAAAATTTTAATGAATAAAATTTTCATAACAAATAAAATCTTATTAAAATTAACAATTTTTTTAATATAATCTTTCAGAACTAATTAATTTAGTTTTATATATCAATAATAAGAAATAGAATTATTTTCATGCTTCGAGTTATAAATTATCAGTATAAATCTTTCATTCTTTAAGTAATTTAACGAAATAAAAAAAATATAATCATCATATAAATCTTTTTATCTCATCCTTTAAACTATTTTTGTTTTTATTCACTTTAAATAAATTACTTTTTTTTTTATAATTAGTACTTACTAATATGTTTATTTCTTTTATTTTTAGTCTCTATAAATGTTTTTTATTTATTTTGGTCACTATAAATATAATACTTTTTTTTAATAGTTATATGTTTATGTAATTTTTAATGATATTTGATAATTTTCACTTATACGATTATAAGATAAAGTTGTTAATGTTAATTTTACTGTTCATATTAATACTATAAAAGATTTAAAAAAAAATCTTATATTTGTCACAGAAGAAAAATTTATTTAAACCTATCTTTTTTAAATTATTTTTTCTCTTTTTCTTTCTGTTTGTAGATTTGTTTTTGGTAGCAATAGTATAAACTCTCTCTCTCTCTCTCTTTTTTTTTTTTCTTATTCATCATATTTGTTTATGATTATTTTTATTATTTTATTCATCATCTTTCTTTTATTTCATTTTCTCAGTTTTTTTATACCATTTTGTTACACATGTATCTGATGATTCAAGGAACATGCATTCACTCCAATTTGGTTTTTGATGAATCACATTAATCATCTGCACCAATTCAAACAACGTAATGAAAATAAATACACCTTCCAGAATGAATCATGTCAAGAACCAGTCATTCCATAAATGTGAACACAGGGAAGAAAAGTACAAGTCTTGAAATGTTTGTTTTCTAGAACAAACGCGACAACAACAGTAGACAGGTCAACTTTTGCTTGTGTCACCCAAATTTTTCAGAGAATCTTTACAAAATTATTACAATTAGTAGCAAAAAATAGCAAAGAATATAGTTTCGTATATGAGTGTATAATTTTATTTTCTATTTTTTAACCATTAATAATAGTCTTCAAATAATACTCAGCTCTTATTCAATTTTCTCCTTTTGCCGTCTCTGACCGATCTAGGAACAACACGACAACTCAAATTTTAATCATCCCTCACGTCATTCTACATAAACATTTTTTTTTTATCACTATTTTATTTACGTAAGATGATACTAAATTTATATTATAGGTTTTGATTATAATATTATGTTCCTTCAATTAACATTAGCTTAATTTAATTTAAATTTTATATTAAATTAAAATCATTCTTCTTTCTTAGTAATAATAATGGTCACTTTCTTGCAAAATTTGTTGGTTTACGAGATGTATTTTCATTTATCACAAGGAAATATTCCCTTGTCCATTTCTATATCACGAGTCACCAGTGGAACCACAAAACCAAAGCTTCTTCATTCTTACCTTTTTCACTCTTGAAAGAAACACACTCACATGGCTTCCCACAACATCAAAATCCACGAACACTGCACCGTTGCTCCTCCCTCTGCACCCCAAACAACCCTCTCTTTCACTTTCTTCGACCACTTCTGGCTCAGGTTCCACCCTGTGGAACGCATCTTCTTCTACACCCTCCCTACACCCCTTTCAGACCCACCCATTTTCTACACCCAAGTTGTTCCAAAGCTCAAAACTTCCCTCTCTCACACCCTCCAATACTTCCCCCCTCTCGCCGGCAACGTCATATGGCCCGACGGTTCCTCCAACCCCGTCATTCAGTACACCCCGGGCGACGCCGTCTCAGTGATTCTTGCAGAATCCGAAGCCGATTTCGATCACCAGTTGGACAACGCACCCAAAGATTCATCAGACTTACGTTCTTTGGTGCCACAGTTGGAATCCTCTGATTCTCGTGCCTCTGTTGTCGCTCTCCAGATCACTCTGTTCCCTAACAGAGGGTTCACCATAGGAATCAGCACCCATCACGCTGTCCTTGACGGAAAATCTTCAACTATTTTCATCAAAGCTTGGGCTTTTCTGTGCAAAAACTATGATGATGACTCAGAGTCATCACCATCTTTGGTTCCAGAGTTGAAGCCTTTCTTTGACAGAACAGTCATCAAATCCCAGAGTGAGTTAGGGCTCAACTTCTCAGCCGATTGGGATGAGGCCTTATCCAAACTTTTCCCTACTGAAAATGGCGATGTAAGATGTTTGAAGCTTCTACCATTCCCTCCAAGACTGGAGGATCAGGTTCGAGGGACATTCGCGCTCACAGGAGCAGATTTGGAGAAATTAAGGAAAAGGGTGTTGGCCAAGTGGGATAGTTTTGACATAGTTGAAGCAGAATCAAACTCAAAGTCGAATGGTTCTTCAAAACCAACCAAACTGTCGTCCTTTGTTCTAACATGCGCTTATGCTGTGGTTTGCATTGCCAAGGCCTATCACGGAGTTGAAGAGGAGAAAAATAAGTTTTCTTTTGCGTTCACTGTGGATTGCAGGGCAAGGTTGGAGCCTCCAATTCCTGAAAACTTTATGGGGAACTGTGTGTGGGGGCATTTGCTGGATGCTAAGCCATGGGAATATAGAGACGAAGAAGGGTTTGTTCGTATTGCCAAAAGTATACATAGTAAAATAAAACAGATGTTAGAAGAGGGTGTTTTTCATGGGGCAGATGGCGCGGCTTCTAGATATGCAAATTTGGCAAAAGAGGGAATTGAAATAATAGGAATTGCGGGGTCCAATCGTTTTGGGGTTTATGGGAATGATTTTGGGTGGGGAAGGCCTTCCAAGGTGGAGATAGCATCGGTGGATAGAGCCTTAACAATTGGATTTGCAGAGAACAGAAATGACAAAGGTGGTGCTGAAGTTGGAGTTGTTCTGAAGAAACCTGTGATGGAACTATTTGGCACTTTGTTTCGTGAAGGATTGTCCGATGAGTGATTCAACACTGGAATCTGTCATCTGAAATTGAAGAAGGTGCACACAAACTTGCTGTTTTGGTATTTATCACAACATCAAAAGTCAACTGCATTTGCAAGAAACATTCTCTTGCTGTGAGTTTTTTTTATCATCGTATGTTTTACTTCCTTCTAGTTCATTTTTGAATTGTCTAAATTCTAAAACATATTTGATATTTCTGCATTACTGCATAAAAAGTGAAGCTAAACAATCTATACTTAATGATTGATATAATTATTTTATGTGCTTAAAAATTATTAGTATAAAAGTAACATTTTCCTCGATCAGAAATGTTTGTGTATCAATATCTGGGGTTTTCAATTGGATGGGTTATTATTATATTATTAATCAATCAGTAATGCTAGTGTACCGAATAATTGTCGATCCTGGGTAGATTTCTGTCAATCCTTACAATGTTATTTATATTTTAAATAACATGTTTATAATCTTTGTCGATATAGAAATGCTTAAAAATAATCTTTCTATGTAATAACTTTTCTACTGTCTAATTACACTAAAAATAAATATAAATATATTAATAAATAGATCGTATGAAACTTTTTTTAAATGGTACAATAATAATAATGATATCTCTTTTACGTAACAACGTTAATATCTATATATTTATTTATCAAGTATTTATATATCCATATTCGAATTCGAACTTTGTATTTTATTGAATTTGAAAATGATATTTCATAACACGTTTATTTAACAAATTAGTAAAACATAAAGAAAATTTCCGTAATTAGAGGTATTTGAAATAACCCTAGAAAGAAGAACCTACACAAACTCTACCATTATTAACCCTAGATCTTAAAATTTACCATTAATAACACACACTCTACCCTTCCTCAATTTCGGGAGTTGTTTTTGTTTAAGGGGTGTCTATTTAATAGGGTTCATGGTGATGTGAAAATTCTCCTTCTTAATCCATTTTCAAACATGTGATAATATCTTTAGAAAAGTCAACAACGAGAAACAAAAAGTGATGGAATTCCATAATTAACAATCTCCCTTTCCATGTTTTCCAAGTTCATACCTTGTTCTTATCCCCATGTAGGTCCCACTACATCGCAAATGACTCCATCATTAACTATATTTTTTTAGTGTTAAAACGTACCCTTAATTGTACATTTAATACTTTATTTAGTTATTATTTGGAGACAATACAAGTCATTTCTATATTACAAACGAACATCATCATCATTATTGTCTTAAAAAGATTGTGCCTTTTGTCTTTAACTAAAGCTTACATTCATTAAATGTGTTGATTAATGTGTTTAAATTGAATTTATTTGATAGAAAGTAAAAAGAGAAGAGAATTAAAAGATAAGTAAGTTCCAGTTTTTTTTCACTCTCATCAAATCAGGACATTCATGATTTTCTATTGGAGGCAGAACATGGTTGGTGGGTAGAGGCAGAGGAGTGGCCCAACCGTACGTTGTCTGGTTCATCTAATTAATGAAATCTTGTTTCTTCCTTTAAAAGTAGGCATGATGAATCCGAGAACATCCACATATGTTCCTCATTCTCTTTTTATATGATTCCATACATTTTGAAAATACACCCACAAAGATCTTAGAGTCAAATCACCCAGAAAAAGAAAAATATAGTTTGAGTTATTGACAAATTTTTTAGTGATTTCAAATCTAAAATTTTAAATTAACAATCTTTATAGTGACATGATTCAACTATATAAATTTCATTAAAAAACAATTTTAACAAATAATCATTCAATTAAAATATATATTCAACATAACATACAAATGGATGATATGACCAATGATCTATCCACAAACCATTGAAAACGAAAGGTGAGGTCACAAGCTCACAATCGTCTCGAACGAAAGAGATGGAATACGATAAGATACAATTTAAGAGAAAAATAAATAAATAAATAAATTATTCTTCTCATCTGATAAAAATAAAAAATAAAAACAACTAACCTGAGGAAAGAGGAGAGTCTGAAAGATTAAAGGGCTTTGGCAAAGAGAGATGCAAAGGCTTCGATTGTTTTTTTCTTGGACACAAAACCTATCTCAATTCCATCACCATTTCTGCTTTCTGAAAGACAAAACGCTGCAGTTCTGTCAATGGACACCATCTCCACCTTCTTTGGTCTTCCCCAACCAAAGTCATTACCATAAACACCAAACCTAGGTGACCCTGCAAAGCCAATCATCTCATCATCAGCGCCAAGAACATCAAGCACCCACGACGTCCATTTTTCTGCTCCGTTCAGAATACCATCTTTCTTCACTGATTCCAACATTTCACTCAGTGCTTTCACAGCCACGATTACTCCCTCCTCCCCCAACAAGTCTCTTGTTTCAACACTAGTAATTCTTCCGCCAACACAGTTTCGAAAATATGTTGGAGGAATAGGTGGCTCCAACCAACGTCTGCAATCAACGGTCACACCCAAAACCACTCTTTTACTTTTAGCTTCTTCCTCAGCCTTAACTCTGCAGACCACCGCATAGGCTACGGATAACACAAACGTTGACAAGTGAAGGCTGACATTATTCCCTTTCTGCTTTGACACCACAAACTGCTTCAGCTTTTCAATATGTGAACGAGACAATTGAAACAAGCCTCTGGTTGCATCTTCTGGAACTTGCATATCCCAGACCTTGAGGCTTCTGTTGTCGGGTCCACCATGGTTTAACCAATCACTGGCATAACTTGCTCCTAGTTCATTGGGGTCTTTCACTACTTCCCTGTCAAGAAGAGGACTCAGCTCAGGTGGCAAAGAAGAGGCTGATTCTCTACAAAGATAAGCCCAGGATTTGATAAACGATGTTGAACTCTTGCCATCTAGAACAGCGTGATGTGAGGTTATTCCAATGGAAAATCCAGAGTTTGGAAATAGAGTAACTTGCAAGGCTAAAATATTAGCTTGTTCATAGGATGTGGTCAAGTGGGGTAAAAGATGGTGGACTTCTTTAGCTTCAGCAAGATCTGTGCCTGCTAGATGGTTGAAATCAGCTTCAGATTCAGCTACAATGAGGGAAAGAGTATCACCTGCGTTGTAGATGACGAAGGGCAGGGTGGAGTGAAGGGGCCATGTGAGGTGTCCAGCAAGAGGAAGAAAGTGGCCAAGTGCAAGAGAGAGAGAGTGTTTAAGTTTGGGAAGAAGGGTATCAAAGAAGAGAGAAGTTGGATGAGGAAATTCATAGAAGAAGATACGTTGAACAGGAGGTAACCTTAACCATAATATGTCAAAGAAGGTGAGGGAAAGGGATGTTTGAGTTGGTAACTCTCCTGTTTCCAAAATTGGCGCTACACTCAAAACTTCTACTACTTTCATGGCTTCTACTACTCAAAACAGATGAAGGAGTTTTATATGTCTATCTCATTCAAACCTGAAAAAGATATACGAATTCGTAGGTTTAAAGTTTTGGGTAGAAGGAAGAGTTATATATATTTATTATTTATTGGTGAATTTTTTTTAATATTTTTCTTTTATTAAATATCTAACTTAATATTTTTATTTTAATATAAATATTTTTTTAAATGGTTCCTTCCATTTTTTTGTTATAATTTTAAAATAAATATTATAAAAATTAACAACTCATAACGTATAAAACATATATACAGTTAAAGAAGTGACATATTTAAGTCTATTTTCTAATCCAATCCAAACACACCATAGATGCTACTGAGGAACCATTTTGTCCATGTTCTTTTCTCCCTCACTAGATTCTGGACACTGTTTCCTTTCTTTGCCAAAGGGTCTTTGGTTGTTGTGATTTGAATTCATCACACATAGAGGATAAAAGTGGGAGATATGTTTAGTTTTGTGAGTGGCTGTAAGTTATTGCTTTATCCAGAGAATTTGGGTTATGATAAAGAAAAGTCTTTAATTGGTTTTGGATGGGACCTTATGTCATCTTTCTTCAATCAATTGTTGACCTAAAGATCATAAAATTCCACCAACTCTCAATAATTATTCTTTAACTCACATGTACATACCACAACTCTCTAGTTACTTCCAATTATTCCATTATGAAACTTTTATCATAATTTTTTATTAATAACTTGCTTGTTAATTTATAATTTAATTAAACTTGTAAAATTAATAATTTTTAGTTTTTTCTTTTAGAAGTTAAAAGTTAAAAAACTAAAAAAAAATATTTTATTTAAAATATGAAAATAGCTAACTTCATACAAATACATTATAAAGATATTAATTAAAATAATAAAAGTTACTAGTTAATTTTATTAATTATTATATTTAAAACGTTTTTAAATACATTATATATGATTTAAAATTGATGATCACATAATTCTTTTTCTCCAAAATATTATTTTAAGGGAAAATAGAGGAAAAGAAATTATTTTGAAGAAGCAATTTGTGGAGATACAGAGGTTACAGGTTTGCTGAGAAAGCAATTAATTGGAAAGGAGAAAAATGTGTTGATTGGTTGTTAAATGAGTGAGATGATGGAAAACCACCATGTATTTTTTTATGGTTGGAAGAAGACTTTGACATGTGTTGCATGTGTTGTTAAAATTATAGATAATATTTATAGATAAATAAATAATTTTTAAAATTATAGATAAATAACTTTAAAATAAAGTAAGTAATGTAATTAAAATTAAATATAAAATAATAATAAAATTAAAATTTTAGGATTTCACAATTAAAATTATTATTTTAAAAATAATTAAACATATCATTTAAAGTAAAATTTAATTTTTACAATAAATATATTTCAAAATTATAATTATAAATCCACAAAATTCAAGTACACGTAGATGTAATATTTATAAAAAAAATAGATCCTTAAGTTGAAGTAATTACAATTCATATTTATTATATGTTGATTTTTAATTTACAAATTTTCTATAGTTAACCACTTTCATTGTTTGAAAAACAACAACAAATAATAATAGATTTTAATATATTTAATATTTTTAAGGTAAAATTTATTCAATTAAAAGTATAACTGATCATCTTTCTCGATTTTAATATAACTAAATTTAATACGTGACTAAATATTTTTAAACTTAATTTTATTTATGTACATATATTTTTTAAATAAATACTAAAAATACATTTGAAAGATATATATCATAAATTTATTTTAGTTATTAAATTTAATGAATATAGGGTTTAATACAAATTAACTAAAAATATGTTTTCGAATATTTATAAACATACTAATACAATAATATTAAGTGTTAATCTAATAATATATATGCATATATATATATATATATATATTTGTTATTTTAAAGTATTTAATTCTTTGTTGAGTAGGCAATGATAATTTGTGTCCAAATAATATGCAGTTTGATATTTGATAAAATCGCACCTGTTTCATCTACCAATCTTTTTTCAGGTTCAAAACTTTGCCCTTTTCAGGTAGAAAACTTTGCGTCTTAAAGATTCACATTAGATTATTCTTTGTTAGTTGGAGGTTAGGTGACACACCCTGCCACACACTCACATGAACATCAAACAAAATTGTACATGAAAAATGTCTCCTTGCAGAAGTGATCTATATCGGACCAATGAATGAGGGCAGAGGAAAAACTGATAGCACTGTTACTTGTGTGGTTCAAGAACCAAATTTCAGAAAATGATAAATTTATATAAGATACGATGTGAAATAGATAGCTATTAAAGATACATCAATTAAAGCTCATGACACCACCATAACGTTTCGGATTAAAGGAATTGTTGATCAAATGATAGAGCAAAAGATAACAAAAGTTTTCATAACAACACCTGCTCTAGCTTTACTCTTGCTTTGCCTCAACTTTTATTCATGAGAAAAGAAACAAAAGTCAAGATTGAAGGCCACTGAGAAAGAGAGAAGCAAAGGTCTGCATTGCTTCTTTGTTGGTCACAAAACCTATCTCAACCCCATCACCACTTCTGCTATCTGATAAACAAAATGCCCCGGTTCTGTCTATAGAAGCCATCTCAACCTTCTTTGGTCTTCCCCAACCAAAGTCATTACCATAAGCATCAAACCTTGGTGACCCAGCAACGCCAATTATCCTCACATCATCTTTGAAACCTTCAATCAACCACTTTGCCCAATTTTCTGCTCCACTCAGGGCTCCCTCCTTCAGATTTTTCAAACCCTCATTCACTGCATCCACTGTCACAATTAGTCCATCCTCCCCCAGTATCTCTCTTGTTTCAGCAATTGCAAGCCTCGCCCCAACACAGTTCCCCAAATACGTTGCGGGAACTGGTGGCTCCAAACGCTCCCTGCAATCAACGTTCAAAGCCAAAATAACCTTTTTATTTTTTGTTTCCTCAGCTCTCACCCTGCAAACCCAAACATAACCAACGACTAACACATACGTTGACAAGCGAAGGTTGCTGTCGTTCCCTTTCTTCTTCGACAACACAATCTGCCTCAGCTTTTTAATACCCGAACGAGAGAGATGAAACACGCCTCTAGTTGCATCTTCTGCGACTTGCAGATCCCAAACTACGAGGCTTCTGTTGTTGGGCCCATCCTGGTTTAACCAATTACTGAGATATATTGGTTCTAAATGACTGGGGTCTTGAACTACTTCCCTGTCATAAAATGGAGTAAGTTCAGGTGGCAGAGAAAAGGGTGATTGTGATTGATCTCGACAAAGATAAGCCCAGGATTTGATAAACGACGTTGAAGTCTTGCCATCTAGAGCAGCATGGTGTGAGGTTATTCCTATAGAAAATCCAGAGTTTGGAAATAGAGTAACTTGCAAGGCTAAAACAGTAGCTTGATCATGGGATATGGTCAAGTGGGGTAAAAGATGGTGGATTTCTTTAGCTTCAGAAAGATCTGTGCCTGCTAGATGGTTGAAATCAGCCTCAGAGTCAGCTACAGTGAAGGAAACAGTGTCACCGGTTTTGTAACTGATGATGGGCTTTTGGGAGTGAAGAGGCCAAGTGAGGTGTCCAGCAAGAGGGAAAAAGTGGCCAAGTGCAAGAGATAGAGAGTGTTTGAGTTTGGGAAGAAGGGTATCATAGAAGAGAAGAGTTGGATGAGGAAATTGATAGAAGTAGATTCGTTGAACAGGTGGTAACCTTAACCATAGTATGTCAAAGAAGGTGAGGGGAAGCGTTGCTTCAGTTGGTAACTCTTTTGATTCTGAAGTTGGAGCTACGTTGAAAACTTGTACTACTTTCATGGCTTCTTCTGTTGCTTGGTCTAAACCAGAGAAATGTTATCTTATGTCTAATTTTCTACCTCTGACTCGCTTATGAATATTCCACAAATGCTTACACTTAAATAAATAATATCCCATGATCAACCAAGCATCCTCTATTCATTATTTATTCCACCAAATAGAGTTTATTTAATTCACGCACCCATCATTAAATAATAATAATTTTTTTCTGATATTCATAATTATCAATTTGTTTAAGCACAAATTTGTTAAAAATTATGTATTGTAAATATATATAATGAATCAGTTATAACTTTTTACATAATTTCTCAGTACACGACAGTGCTTACGTGTTTCAATGATTTTGTGAGTAAAGAAAAAAAGCCAAAGATGCCGGTGGTGTTGGTGGGAAAAGGTTTAAAGAAAAGGAAGAAGAAGAATAAAATCCAAACACATGTTTGATGTGAGGTTGAGTGGTGTAAATTTTGTGGAAATATAGGAATAATATGTTGTGTAGAATTTGTGAAAATATAGAAATAACGTATTATTTCTTAATAAAAAGATAGATATATAATAATTTTTTTTTAACTCAACTAAATTTTAGTTATTGTTCAAGTTTAAAATTTGAATAATTGTTGAATTTTTTAGAATGATATATGAGTATAGATTAATTATTTAATAGAAAAAGATAATTATTTAATTAATTATTTAATTTTTTTTATATTTTTACTTAATTATATCTTATATTATAGTTTTAATGTCAATTTTTGAAGAGATTTCTTTCTTTCTGTTTTTTAATCGTAAAAATATATTACATTTATAGAAAGTTAAAAACATCATAAAATTCAATCAATTCATTGAATTCTTTTTTACATTAAAAAAATATAAAGTATAATCTTATTGTACTACATTATTATTAATTTATATTAATTTTATGAAATTTAAAACAATTTATATTAAAAAATATTTTATGATATTTATATTTATTATTTTTTAAAATTATTTTTTGTATAAAAAATAAATCTTAATTTAAAGAAACAAGTGTGTTATTAATATAAAATATAAAAAATAAATTCTAATAAAAGATTTATTGAAACAAACGACTTTTCAAACTTGAGAAATTTAAACAATTCTTTTATTAAAAATGTTTTAATTTCATAAGATAAAATTAAATAAATAAAAATTTACTCAATAAGTAGTTTTAAAGTGATATATTATTCATAATTTTTTTAATCAAGGATATCTCGTAATTAAGAACGAGAGACTATTTTATTATATTAAGATTCATAAATTTTTATAATTTTTAATAAATTTTGACTATAATTATTTACTAAAATAATTAAGAAATATTACTAACATTTTATCGTTAAGAAACATACTTAAAATATTTTTAATTAAGAATTTTTTAGAATCGTGTCACATCATTTTTTTAAGTAAATCACATTATATATTTTAAAAATTTTCTTCTAAAATCAAAATTTTAAAAACCAATATTTTTATTATTTTTACTTATATTTTAATTCTTTATAATTTAAAAAATTAATAACTCACTTAAAATCAGTTTCTAAAATTCATATATTACACCAGTTTGTTCCTATTAGAGTCTTTTATAACATCTCATATTTAATTTTAAAAACATTTTTAAGACGTTTGTATTTGAGAAGTTATCATATTTCACACGATAAGTTAAAGTTTATGCACGTTATCATTCATATGACATTAAAGAACTTTAAAGTTATAACAAAATTGAATTAATCATGTGAAATGATAACTTATGGACCTACCTGCTATTATTTCCAACAACCAATAATTTTATTTCTATTTTTGTTAATAGAGGTGTTAAAGAATTAAAGAAGGTGGTAACCAATAACTTTATTTCTAATATATTTTATATTGAGTATACCGATATGATAAAAATAACTATCTTATTAAAAAGGATTTTAAATTACTTTTCTAATAAAAAATCACATCATAAGACTTTAGTGTCGTTTAAATTATTTTAACTTTTTGTACACTTTATTTTCTACACATATTTTATATTCTTCTATCATTATTTTTTCTTTCTCTTATGTACGTTCAACATTTATTATTTCAGTAAGTTATATACATCTACGCATTTTACAGTTTTTATCATTCTTTTTTTCTTTATCATTGTATTATGTTCTATTTTTATTATTTTGTTAATATATTTTAACTACGTGGAAATCTATTATATGTTAAAATGATGTGTTATATATGTATATATTAAAACTTTGCGTCTGGAAAATTATCATTATTCTTTGGTTCACAAAGTTCACGTAATGACACAGATGAACATGACATGTCATCTGTACTTTGGAAAAAAATGTTCTTGAAGATATGAATTTTGACTTTGTTAAACATGTGGAATAGAGAGTAGAAAAACTGGAACTACTAACTATTACGTGTGAGGCTTCTTGAGAAGAAAATTTTGAAGATTCAGCAACAATACATGATCTTGACTAATTAATAACCTGACAAACCAAAATCATTTTACAAGTTAATCTATATTTTATACTAAATTAGTGGGATTGACTCATGGAACTCCATGTAGATAACTCTTTAATTAATAAAACTATTCACCATAAAACGTATTGGTGTGAATGTTACTGCAGGCGTCGGTTGGAGCCACCTTTTCTCCAACATATTTAGGAAATTGTGTTGGTTGCACAGTTGCAATTTCTGAAACAAGATAATTGTTGGGGGAGGATGGACTAATTGTGGCTGTGGAAGCACTGATGGAAGCTTTGGAAGCAATGAAGAAGGATGGTGTTCTGAATGAAGCAGAAATAGGGTGAGAATGAGGCCAAGAACTAAAGAATTGAACGGATAATATAACACACAAAAATGACTTGCTAGGTTTTTGAAGGATTGATTAGAAATGGAGGTGTGTTGTTTTGACTGGATTCTTTGGTGGAACTGGAATCATTGTTTCTCAGCGTTCTGAACTGGCAAATTCTTCAAGAAATTGAAATGAACCAGTTCAATGGACAATAATTTGACAAGTCAAAGAATCAAACAACATAAACTGATATAATTCAGTCGAGGCTCATTTTTGCAATGCAGAAATAAACTTTCAAACATAACAGATGATAAAATTACAATGACTAAATTGCCAATTAACTACTTGACCATGTTTCTTACACACATTTCAGATCTTAGGCAAAGATTGACGGAAAGAAGAGACTAGAAAGATTTTGAGTAAAACACGAATACACTAAGCTATTTAAATGGAAAGGATGATACACATTCTTCATTTGGAACCACATAAGATGAATCGAGATTTGTTTGTCTGCTTCTGTTAACTTGCTCACAGCATAATCTTATTTGTGAGTTTATGTGAGTATGGCATTACACAGTTTTCCCGTCAAGATATCTAAAGATTTGATATCAAGGAAATTGTCATCGAAGGAATTTCTTGAATTGCTGGGTTGAAGAATTGAATTGTTAAACTAATGTGTTATCGAAACAAAAATAAACTTAGAAGAAGTGAAAAAGCAATAGGAACTGCACAGGTCATCTCGTGATTTCCGAACACGTACATTGAAGGTGGGAAAAATTTTGTTATAGAATTGACACGTACAAAAGATTTATCCAGGAAATGACACCTGTGAAATGCAGGGAAGAAAATCTATTTAAGTTTCAATTAATAAGTAATGTCAGCAGGTGTGAGAATCAGGAGACATAAGCACCTGCATCAGTTTTCTTTTTCTTTTTTTTCTGTTTAGACCAAGCAACAAGAAACAAACCATGCATGTGGTACAAGTTTTCAGTATAGCACCAACTTTGGAATCAGAAGAATTACCAACTCAGATATCGCTTCCCCTCACCTTCTTTGACATACTATGGTTAAGGTCACCTCCTATTCAACGCATCCTCTTCTACCAATTCTCTCACCCAACCCCACCCTTCTGCCATACTCTTGTTCCCAAACTCATACACTCTCTTTCTCTTGCACTTGGCCACTTTTTTCCTCTTGCCGGCCACCTCACTTGGCCCCTTCACTCCCAAAATCCCATCATCAATTACAAAACCGGTGACACCGTTTCTTTCACAGTGGCTGAATCTGATGCTGATTTCAACCTTCTAGCTGGCTCAGATCTTTGTGAAACTGAAAAAATGCATCATCTTTTACCTCACTTGACCATATCCCATGAACAAGCTACGCTTTTAGCCTTGCAAGTCACTCTATTTCCAAACTCTGGATTTTCCATTGGAATAACCTCACACCATGCTGTTCTTGATGGCAAGACTTCAACATCGTTTATCAAATCCTGGGCTTATCTTTGTAGAGAATCACAAGCATCCCCTTGTTTGCCACCTGAACTATGTCCTTTCTATGAAAGGATATCAGTAAAAGACCCCAACCAAGTAGGGGCGAAATTCGTCAATGAATGGTTAAAGCAGGGAGGATCCAACAACAGAAGCCTCATGGTTTGGGACGTGCAAGCTCCGGAACAAGCAAGTGGAGGCTTATTTCAATTGTCTGGTTCAGATATTGAAAAGCTGAAGCACTTTGTTGTGTCCAAGCAGAGAGGGAACAACACCAACCTTCACTTGTCAAAGTTTGTGTTGTCTCTTGCCTATGCATGGGTTTGCAGGGTGAGAGCAGAGGAAATGGAAAACAAGAGAGTTATGTTGATTATGACTGTGGATTGCAGGGATCGTTTGGAGCCACCTCTTCCTCCGACCTATTTCGGAAACTGTGTTGGGTTAAGACTTGCAATTGCTGAGAAAAGAGAATTGTTGGGAGAGGATGGACTAATTGTGGCTGTGGAAGCACTAAGTGAAGCTTTGGAAAGTGCTAAGAAGGATGACGTTCTGAATGGAGCTGAAAACTGGTCATCGTGGTTGCTTGATGGTGTGGGAGGTGAAGCTGATGTGAAGGCGATTGGAGTTGGAGGGTCACCGAGTTTTGAGGCTTACAGTAGTGACTTTGGTTGGGGGAGACCAAAGAAGGCGGAGACATTGTCTATTGAGAGAAGTGCAGTGTTTAGTCTTTCAGATAGCAACAATGGGGAAGGAATTGAGATAGGTTTTGTGTCCAAGAAAACAACAATGGAGACCTTTGCTTCTCTCTTTGCTAAAGGCCTTAAATCTTGAGTTCCTTCCAGTTTGGGTACATCTTGTGGTTTTTCAAGAATAAGATTTAATCTTTTGTTCTTGCATGTAACAGCTTCTTATTTGAAATGTTCTGTCCGTGTGTAATAAAAAGAGTGTTTTTGGACTCTGGGTTGAGAGACACAGTTACTAATGTAAACTAACTAATGCCTATGGGAACCTAACTTACACCAAACACTTTCAATCCATAATACAAAGTGAACAAATTTCAATGTTTCTAACACAAAAATCTACCACCTATGCAGCTTGCTAGTGCCATAAGGAACTTGCTGTTCAGCAGCACAAATACTCCACATGAACATTTGTTTTGCCACTTTGGTTAATGCAGGCCCTGCAAATTGCACTTTCTAGAGTGCCAAATGGATAAGCATCAACATTGATTAATTGGGACAATTGCGAATTCCTTTGAACAAAGTATGTGTAATTCGAACACACCTATGATCAAAATGATTCTGTTTCTCTAAAAATACTGTACAATTGCACAGAATGAAGACTATAATTTTTTTTTCTTTTCTTATAACTACAACATAAAAATTATATTTAACATTATATGCATCCGTTAAACTCCAATTTAAGAGTAAAAGCAATCTTAATTCTTAGCTTAAGTTGCAGAAGATTGGGTCAATATTATTGCAGAATAATAACTTATTAGCCCAACTTATTGCTATTTTAAACTACAGATCTAAAATTTGGGCCTACTTTTCGGGGAAAAATTCACACCATAATCTGTTTAAATTTAGTGTGTTGTTCAAATTACTTTAAAATAGTTCTATTACAATTACAATAACTCTTCTATTGATGATGAAGATAAAAGTAATATATTTCCCTCACAAAACTCTCTATAAGAAATAAAACTGTTCCTCAGCTTGATGAGTTCATAAAACAATTCAAATGACTTAAACTCTTTTTCTTTTACAGGTGACCATTCAAATAGATTATAGTTTATATGAAAAACTAAGGTAGAACCATTAATGTTAACAACTTTAAATAATGAAAACAATTAAGTCATTCACTTGATAATTTTCATTAGTGTTTCATCTTATTTATCTGAATCCTTTTAAATTGTGAAAAACATGTTTCTTGTTTAAAACAAAAATATCCCACACGGCATATCATGTGAGCACCAACCCAACTCTTCTATAAATTAAGGTTGTGACGATTGTGATGTGTGGTGAATATTAAGTAAAAATTCACAATGTGCCTCATATCATGTCTGTTGTTGGTGAAAATTGCTAAGGATTTATTGAAGTACAAGTAAGGAAAATAAACTTTTTAATCAAGATACAAAAACACTAGGGTTCACTTAAAAAATTAAAACAGATTGTAAGAGAGATACATGATGATGTCTAAAACACTATGAAGTCATGACGATGTGTGGAATAGAACAAAGTCGTCTATGAACATAATATATATGCTGCATGTAAAAAAAATACATATTGATATATGCTGCAAATCTGTATACTACTCTGTTAACTGATGTTATATATAGATTTTACATCAATAATAATAACTGATGTTATCTACAACTCTCAGTGTCTTTGCAAAGTAGTTGCCAACATATTCTCTAACTTCTATATGTATTCAAACTTTAAAAAGAGCTTCTAACTAAGCATTCTTTAACTCTATTTGTATTACGATACTTTTCTTATGTCTTTAGTATGTCCTTTCTTGCAGATGGTGGTCTCAAGAATAGACCAGTTAATTACTCTAAGTAAGTGATCTTTGGTTTTATCCTTTAGTCAAATCTTTGCTTTAACTATCCATGAGTCAAGGTTGTTTCTTCCTTTACTTTTGTAATTCCTTCCTAATTGGTGTCAATGTTTCTCTGATAAATGATCATTAAACTTTAGGATTGATGGTTAATCTGCAAATGCTTTCTTTATATCTCTCTCACCAAATTTTTGGAATAATGTATTTATCTTCTACCCATTTTCTCTCCTATTGAATCATTTTTGGATCACATATCAGAAAACTATTTTCTGGATACACCTCACTCAGATGTCAATGCCAAGATTCACAGAAGATTGAAGTTTCCAATAATAAGGCCTTTTCAAAGTTCTAATGCCAATTGTTGAAACGAATAATAAATCATAAATATTCAATTAAAAGAGAACTGATTTTGTAATTTGTATCAGTACCTCTACTCAAAATGTGAGGTATGACATTAACAATCTAACCACCCTCCCTAAAGACTATATAAAAGAAATTTACTAACAGAGGATAAAGCAACGAAATGAAGAACACACAAACCTACAAACTTCAAAAAAACAGTTTATGCAGATAACTATTTTTACTTTAGATGATAATTACAACTACATTCTATATTAAATTAGTGTTTAAAAAACAAACAGATATGAAAACTTTATCTGTCAAAAATAAAAGCAGTCGACAAATGAAAGGGCATGCGTATGGTCCGACAAAGTAATTTATGGAAGACAAAACATTAGAAAGACAAAGCAGTGACACATATCCCAACAAAACAAAGCATTTGTTACGTCATGAATCTTCTACTACTCAATCTCACGAGACAAAACCTACTGTTCTTTTTCCTTTTCTTTTCCACAGAAATTTCTTTTACATTATCAATCTGCATTCTGTGTATAGTAATTGCATGGCACGTATAAGTGTTGAAGTACTGAAGTTTAATATAATTAGTATTATTTTTTTGTACAAACTCAAATACATATTTAATATTTCCTAATATAATTTTAATAATGAAAATTTTGTGTACTTGGAAGTCTTTTCATTTTTTTAAAATGTCATTTAAAGTTGTGGTATAAAAATTTAAAATATAATTAGTATTATAACTTTTATGAGATTTGACAAATAATTTTTTTGTATTATGAAGCTGATTTATTTTATTATTTTTTTAAGAAAATACACACATGAATTCATTATTAAGGAAATCAAACTTGTTAAAACGTCATCAATGCAAAAATAGTATAACTGTTATATGACATTTATTTTATACTAAAATGTATGTCTAATTACCTGAAATAAAACTAAAATTTAACTGCAATTAAATTATGATAGGAAGTGTTATTGTTTATTCTATACATAACTGATATCACTATAAAAAAAATGAACTTTTGGTTTTATGTATCAATTGTAAAACTTTAGCCACAATTTTTTTAATTGTGATAATTTAATTCTCACGTATTCAAATGTACAATTTTTAGTTTTCAAAAATTCAATTGCACCTATTGAGCTTTCAGATATAAAATTTGACAAATACAACATATAAAATATTTATTAACATAATTAGAACATAAGATAATAAAATCGTATATTTGAAAAATGTGATTCTCATGGAAATTAAACCAATACGATTGCATTACTAAAACAATTTAACAAATTAAAAGTTTAATTAAAACTAAAATATAATTAGTGATTGAGAAAAAGTAAATGACAGGTCCTCCACTTATACAGTATATTTGATCATTTTATTTTTTGAATACTTTAAAATTTAATCTCAAAATAAGAAAAGTATAAATGAGATATAAGTTTTTTGATAATTTATTTTGAATTTCATTTTAAAATAAAATTTTTCCTTTATATTTATTTAAAACTAATTGTCTTACTCAATGGGAAAGATATTGATAAAAATATAAATTAAATTTAATTAATTGATTCATTTTATAAAAAATTACATAAAACTATTAAAATATATATATATATATATATTTAAAATTACTAATTATAAATTTTCCAAAAATGATTTTAATCAAAAAATTAAAGAGGATTTGTAAATATTTAAATATATATAATATCAATTAAATAATTTCAATATTTATTATAAATCATTTAATAAATAATCCAAAAAATATTTAGTAAATATAAGTTTTTAATTAAGAATTAAAAGCATGACTACAAATTCAAAATTTTAAAGTCTGAATTCTAATTTGAATTAAAAATAATAAAACTTATAAATATTTTAAAATATAAAAATTTTATTAAACTATATAATTTACTCATTTTGGAATCATTGTTTTATTTCATCCGATGAATATATTATGCATTTTAATTTTAAAATTAGTTTTAAAGATGGTTTTCAAATATTTTGTTATATGGAATATTAACTATATAAACTTAAATATTAATTACAAAAGATTAAATATTTTTAAAAAAATCTATACAATTATTCACTAATAATTTTAGAAGATAAAAGTCAAATTAATTAAAAAAAAATCAATAATTTCAATATATACTAAAAAATGTTTAATAAATAATACAAAATTATTGGACAACTATATATATCGTTGTAATTAATAATTCCAAGACATAAATAGAAACTAAATTTATGAAATGAACTTACTTTTTTCTTTGGAACTAAGTATTTTTAATCCTTATCCCTTAAGAAAATGACCTAACTTTATAAATACTAATGCCGAATGCTTTATAGTACAATATACGATTAAAAAAAATGAGGAATTATCTTGATTCTCTCAAAAAGAAAAATATTTATAATTTTTTTTCTTAAATTAATAATTATTTCAAATAGAGGAAGTATATCTTTTAATTCCCTGGAATCAAGAGTAAACTAGTTTGGAGTTTGCTTAACGTCTCTTCTACTTTTTGTCTGATTGTAGTATTAGGATGACTTAGGATGAATTTTTTCATAAAAAAAAAAAAGTAAGGAAAAAATATGAAAATATAAATAAAATTAATTTATGTATAAATTAAAATGAGAAAAAACTTATGAGATAAGTACAGCTATTATTGAGATTTGAAAAAATTGCAGTGACCGTGATTAGGACGCGAACGTGATTCCTTGGAGATTTAATACAGCGATTGGCATTTGAGAAAACTGTAACATGATTGGAGTGGCGGTGCCTTAGTCCGAGTGGTTTGGCAACTATTGTTTCATGGAGGTTACTATCTCAACTTCTATCAATTCTGGGACCAGTCCCTTTCATCCACAAATGCCTCCTTTCTATCATTCTTCTACACTCACAAAATTAAAACCTAGACATTAGGTTTTGCATTTAATTATTACAACTCAGTTCTTCTGCTGGTTAATTACCGTAAGAGGAATGATATGACTGAAAATTATGCAGCGATGAAGCTTTAACTGCAATCTGTTTACCGTTGTAAACATCCTTAAAACCTAGAGGATGTGAACAAAACTGTTTTTTAATCATCACATAATCCATATATACATCCTAATGGCTTTTTCATTTTTCTTTATCTTTCCTATCATCTGTATATCACATCCATGCTTCTTTCTGTGTGTATAGATCGACATGTGTGTGATGAGTCATTTTCATTATAGTTACCATGGTTTAAATTGTAGTTGTGCTTGCGATTTTATTGTGTTCTATACAGTTGCAAAAGTGATCGCTTTTTTATATTACAATAGATATTACAGTCGCATATTTTTTAAAACATTCCGTTAAATTTCATTTAATTTTTGTGAGCTTAGACTGACATGCTAAATTGAAGCTAAGCCTTTGACAAAGACAAAAGATAATGTTACAGCTTACAGATGCTGCTGCTTCTGCTTCTGATGCATTGTGGCTATTCACAAAAGTGAGTGATTAGTCACGAGCTCCGAGTCTGACGTAGGGTTCTGTTACGAATCTGGGGACCATTTTTTGGACCATACTGTTACGGTTATTAGTCTGTTTATCATTTTTTTTCAGATAAAACTCTCTAGGGATGCCAGACACTGCTTGTTTATAGTCTCTTATAGCCTCAGATGCCCTCACGGATGACAGAGAGGAACCCTCTATTACAGTTTAAAGAATGTATGTATAATCATTTTCCTTTCTCCTTTCAGAAAGAAGTAGCAACATCGTTTTTTTCTTCCTTTTCATCACCTTCATCCTTTCGTTCATATTCTCTTGACCGTTTTCTTCTTACTTCTTATCCTTTTTCTTTGCCATATTTTGTGTTTTCAAAATTAATGTGTATATATATATATATATATATATATATATTAAGAGAGAGAGAGAGAGAGGATGATTTAAATAGCCTTAACGAAGCAAATTTATGACTACTGTTTCGAAATATTTGGCTTTAGAGACTGTGGAATTACTTAAGCCGCCAATGGCTGATACAGTTTGCAAATTCATCCATCTCTTTCAGATAAATCTCTCGAACCATGATGTCTTTTTTTTTTTAATGTATGCGTGATAAAAAGGAATTGGAGCCAAAGAGTCGCTTGCCTTTGTTCTTTTTGTAGAATTAAAAGAAGGCCCACTTCTTTTTCCTTGGAAATTAAAGAACATTGTATCTTTAGGAATATAGTCTGCTTTTTTTTTATTTTTCATGCTTTTACATGTCAAAGTTATGCAAACTAGAAGATATTTGTTTAGGGCATTTAAGAACTTCACCATAACAGTATTTATCAACCATAGAGTTTGATTAACATGTATCTATTCGTAAAGAAAAATCAGGGTGATTGCTGCATTTTTCAGAGCTTCTTCTTGTTTGTTAGGTTGAGTTTATCCACGTTAAACAGTGACAAGGAAAATTCTGATGAACGATACTTGATCAGATATGGCTTTCTGTGTGTGGGTGGGTGGGGGGCGGGGGAATTTTAGGGTTTTGAATTGAAGGCTAATCCAATTCGAAAGGTGAAATAATATATTTGCAGTCTTTGCCAAATGAAGAAGAGTAGAAACTTGGCTTACGTCTCTGCATCTCACATATGATTATTGACTTTCTTTTGATGAAAGCATGCGCCATAGGGTTAATAACCGTGTCAGTGTCAGCTCAATGAAAAGCCTCAACTTGCCTCCCATGCATATCTCTCTGCAAAAGTTGTGTGGTCCTGTTTGTGCTCAGTGGGTGTACGTTTCAAAAGATATCATAACATAATTGGTCCCTCACTTCCAGTACCTTTCCCTTCTCCGAAGTAGCTATCATACACATAGACATGACAATGCCCTTGGACAAGGCACCACAACTTTTAAGTCTCGCCATTACTTATCCAAAGTGGATTTCTCTGTTTGTCTTCTAAATCCTCTCCATGTGATGCCCTTATTTTTTCTGTTTTATCTCAATTTTTTTCCTTTTTACCTTTTCTTTTCCTCTCTGAGCCAGGAACTATCAAGATCCCATTCTCCAATATAAAATAACTGCAGAAGAAAACAGATAATTTTAGCCCAAGAAAACTGATCAAGTGAAATCATTAAGGATGGCATATCAATGATTTGTTTATACAAAAATCATTATGGCCTTTTCTTTTCTTTGTGCACCCAAAATCTCTTCTGGTCTAAACTGCTGATAACTATTATTTAGAAAATACAAACATTTATTTAAGAAACTATCTTCAATTTGTTTCATTCATGTATAACTTACGACTCTTGGTAAAACAAAACTTGGGATTGTTGTTGCTGTTGGGTTGTCCAAAATTTGATTGATCAATGATTTTTTATGCTGTCATGTCCTTTGAAACTTTTCATGTTAAAGATTCTAAGAATACGTTTGTAGAAAACTTCTTATATATTAATATATTAAGAATTGCATATATTAGTTAACAAGGCTTTTGCCTTTAATAAGAAGAACATTTTTTGTTGATGCTATTTTGGTTTGCTATTTCCGTGGATCCCCATGTGATGTGCTCAGTCACAAGACCTTTTGTAGTTGTCGATAAAGTGTAAACAGCCGTTTTAGAAGCGTGTAGCAATGGTCCCCTTCTGAGATTATAAATTGTGTTCATTAGATTAAACCCTCTGCACTAATCCTAGTAATTTTTTGTTAAATTAAGACCCAAACAAATATAGGGAAAACTCTTTTATACAGAAGTCAAACCTGTTTCCTTTTATAACAAAGTAACAAACCCTATCTTGAACACTTCTACCTACCAAGAAATTAAAGTAATTTATAACAATGTTATCAGTTAATGTTTGACAAAATTGTTTAATTTCCTCACACAGTACTCAAGGTTTGTGAGAACAAAATATCAGGATATATAATCCATATACAACTACTATAATAAAGGAAATGATTGCCCATTATGCCTGGCCAAAAAATGATAAGACAAAGACTACCATACTTATTTGACCAATTGGGATGTGTGCCACGTGGCAAACTATGCGCCATTGCTTTATCTTTCAGCGTGGCGTGGTTAGTTGAATTCCGGCATCTTCCTTTTCCAAGCTGCGGACTCCAACTTCTACACTAAGTTTATTATGTGCAATCAAAGCCAAGTCAAGTTCAATTGGAAACATCAAATTTTGTTCTAGCTTGGTATGCAAAAGCACAGTGCAAACTTCATCCTTCTACCTTCAGGTGCATGCCTGGTATGAGAAGAGGCACGTTTTCATGTGAGTTTGCCAGACACGATCAATTCTAACTAGGGTTAGTATAAGTTAAATTTTAATATTCAAGTCTAATTGCATGTTTAGCATGTGAACTTACTTGAATATTGCATATTATTATTAAATAGTAGCATTATTGTTCCTGTAAGTTTAATTACACCCTTCCTGACTATGATGCAGCCTTTTGCTGCAGTTTTCTTTATGTATATATATGATAGATGCCCTTGCTTCTAATTTCTTAATGATTTTAGAGTTTTTTAATATATAACTGCATTTGATATTGATTCTTTTCTGTATTTTATATAAATATTCTTTAATCCCCTCAAAATATTGAACTATATTCTATTATTTATAATAACATCCATTAGTTTGCTGCAAGTCAGCGATCTGTGTCATGAAATCATCTGTTCTTCATGCATCTACTTCCGCTGCCAAAGGGAAACAATATGGATTTTAAATATTATTTATATTTGATTTCTTTAACGCCTTTAAATTTGAGTAAATTTCACGAAGAATCATCTTCCTCCTATTTCCTATTATTTTATTTCATGTGTTTCTATGCAGATTCCTAGGATCTAGAGACAACCCGTAAATCCGCAGAATAGACTTAAAATTTAGCAGTTTCATTGTTGATGGTACCGTGGAACAGAATTTTGACAAGCATAAAGTGGAAGGACAAAACTCTGCACCTGGCAACCAACAATGAGATACATAAGATCATGATTAAGAGCCCAAAAGAACTGGATTTTCCGTTAAAACAGGAGGGTAGTCATTCTCAACCAATTAGTGATCCTGAAAAAGCAAAGGCTTCATCAAGCTCAGCAGCACAATGGCCAAGGTTGAAGGATCCAAGGATTGTTCGAGTATCTAGAGCCTTTGGAGGAAAAGACAGGCATAGCAAGGTTTGCACAATAAAAGGGTTAAGAGACAGACGGGTGAGATTATCAGTACCAACTGCTATCCAACTCTATGATCTTCAAGATAGGCTAGGGCTCAGTCAACCAAGCAAGGTTGTTGATTGGTTGCTCAATGCAGCTAAGCATGAAATTGATGAACTTCCACCACTGCCAATTATTCCTTCAGTGAATAACTTCACCCTTGGTTATCCATCTGCTGTTACTTCTACTAATGAAGCTACAACCTCTCATTCTCAGCATAATGAACAACTTCTTAATATCAAAAGTAGCATTCAGTGGCAAGGTTCAAACCAAAATTCTGCATGGAAATTAAAGCCTAAAGAAGTTTCAGGAGAAATGATTAGCACTGACAAAGCAAATTGGATCAATAGAAGGGAAGAGGAAAAGCAAGGAAGCAACAATGAAGGTCCTAGCACACATGTTATACCAAATAATCTCTTACCGAGGGCAAACCATCCTTCATTCTTGGGCCTGCTAAATACTATGCCACATGGTTACCAATGGGAACCTTCAGCTGGTGATGTTTCTCATCAGTTGGCAAACAATGGATTTTCAAACCAAACAGACCTACATAGCATTAACGTTGTACCTTTCCCAACATCAACATTGTCTTTATCAACTGGGAATTCTCAAATCATGCTATGTCCTCCAGGAGCAGCACAGCCATATTTCCCTTCACATTTTACAGCAATGGACATGGATCAGAGGCAAATCAACCATTATCAGATGTTGAGTTCAGGTTCTCAAAACCCATTGGCGAATTCTCTCAATCATTCTTTCAGCTTGGCTATGATGTCTCACAAACCTCTCCATTCACCCAACAACAGCAAAAGCCCATCCCACAAAGACTAAGATTTCCCTTCCAAGTGATACACAACATACAAAGTTTATCCGCTTCTCCTCTCACAATACGCATGGATCATGAAGACTGTGAGAAAGCTTCTTCAGTTACAAGATACTCCACGTTACGGCGGGTTTGAATAATCATTTTGTTTTTGAATGCATGTTTTGGATTTCCTTCTATTTCTTTCAGTTATAGGTAACCCTTAAATTTTCCCTTTAGTTTTTTGAGTTCATATATTCCATGAAACGGTCTAACATGAATGGCTTTATGGGTACAAGACAATATAAGAGCTCTTCTTTAAGTGATAATGAATAGCTTAAGAATTAAGAGAATGCATATATTTTGCAGATCTTTAACTCGTGTATACAGTAAGATTTTTTCTACTTAGATTATGTTAAAGGAGTTGGATTTTAATTAGAGGAAGGGAAAAAATCATAAATTTTCAATATCTTCATAAAATTAAAGACATAAAGTAATACATTAACGTAAATTCAAAGCCTTAATCTTTTAATTTGATTTTATAAATCATTACATAAATCTCTTAATTTAAAAATAAAAAGAACACATGCAAACCTTTAATCAAGTGTCATAGCTTATGTCTTATTGTCCTATTATTCAGCCTTTTGTTCGTGTTGTTATTCCATGAGATGACATAAAACGAAAGACAATGGTTCATGCGCGGTCGCCAGCGCAGCGATCTACCATAGGTTATTGTCTCAAAACCGTGATTGTGACTTTCCCCGCCAGTTATTAAAAGGTAACACATGAAAATAACGTATCTCTAAAATTGCTGCAGAAAGCAAGAAAATTCAAGAGGAGATTGGTCTGCATTATTAGGGAATATTTTGATATTAATCACATTATATGGTACTATATGTACTTTAAAGAAAACTGATCAAGAAAACAGAAGCTCAGAGTACTTCCACCTTCTGTATACGTTGTCTCAGAATAAAGCTTAGGCAGTGTCTTTCGAAAAAGTCAACTTGGAAATAAGGATAAAGTAATACTACTAAGAAAAAGACGATAAATCTTAATCGAAGATAAAACAACACAAGGACGAGTGTTATGGCTATAGCTACTTCATTTAAACGTATATATATATGGTGGGGACAGCTTTTCAGAATGCAACATGCATTTCTTCTGGTTATTTCAAAATCAACAAACATCTGTTATGGTTAGTTCCAAATGAAATACATTTGTTCTGGTTATTTGAACAAAATCAAAATTGTACTGGTTATTCAAAAATCAATACTTAGGGGTTTTAATTAGTTTATATGGACAGATATGTAGATGTTATACTGTAAATGTTTTTTTGTTTTTTTACAAACAAGATACTTATAAGTTGAAACATGTAAGTAATTGTAATGACGAAAAAAACACTACAAATTATTTATAAAAATGTCAAGTGTTGGTTGTTATTATTGTAAATCATAACTAAAACCCTAATCATTTGAAGCATAGAAGCTCATATACCAACTTTTTAAACTGTGACATTAACCAACAAATTCAAATTATAGTGTCACATCTTTCAAACCCTTCAATTTTATCACCAAACAACATTAATTCTAGTTTGATTAGAATGCTTTCCTTTTTAATTATTTTATATCTGAATTAGAAGTTCGACTCATGAATCTAGATATTATTATATGCGTCTTAATCCTCAAAAATATTAGTAATTTGCTATGCATGTAATAATATTTTGATTATTCATTAAATTTAAAGTTATAAAACTGCTAAAATTTGGATTATTTTCTACCATAATTAAGAAAAATTAGAAGAAATGATGTTCTAAGAAAAAGAATGATAGGTGTAAATGTGAGAATGAAAATTACATCAATATGTAAACATTTATATTTTTGTCAAGAAAATGTTATTTTGCATTTAATTTCTGTAATTTTTTTTTTCTTTTAGTCTTTACAAATGTGCTACTTTTGTTTTTAGTTATTGTACACATAATTTATAGTTTGAGTTCTTAATTAATTCGACATTTTTATAAGGGAGACAGACAACAGGAGCTAAAAATATTTTGAAAATGTCAGGGACAAAAAACACTAATAATACATGGATAAAAAAATGTTTAATGAAAAAGTGTTTGATAAAGAGAAATTCATGACTGCCATAATAAATAAAATAATTATTTTGTATAAAAGAAAAAACCTAAATATTTCCTTTTAATTTCTCTAATATATAATATTTTTTATTTTGGCTTTTATATTTTTCTTAAGAGAGGAAGATCTATTGTTATTTACAGAATACGAGTTTCAAATTTACAGAATATTACAAAAATATCCTTTTGTTTTGCTTTATTGATTTTTAAGTGCGGATGGACATATCAGTTGTAATATTTACGAGAAGCATTTATTAATGGGCTCCGTGTGTTTTGAAGGCTTAGTTGATCTTCTTTCTACTAAAAGGGTTTTGCTATTTACACCTCTCATTTTTCTTCAGTTGCTCATAACACTTTTTCTCTTTTTCATTACTAAAATCACATTTTCTATTATAACGTATTAATTTTTATTGGGTTGAATTTATTTTAGATTATAAATATTTTAAAATTGTATTATATAAATTTAACTATAGATGAAATTTTATATTATATTATATATAATTAATTTATATCTATATCGATGTAATGAATATAATATCAGTCTGGAAAATGTTTCATGTAATGGGATATCCAATTATATATTACTATAGATTATAAATTATAATAAAGAAACAGAGAAGCATTTATAAATGAAAATTTTAAAATTTTGTTTTAAAATATAACAGGTCTATTTTTGAAAAAAAAATAAAAATAAGATGAACTTTTATATAAAAAAAATGCATTCGGTTCTTTGGTTTAAAATTGAGTTTGCATCGCAGTAGGTTCTGTCTGCGGTTGATACGGCGTCGTTTCAAGGAAGTATTCAAAGTTATAATTCTTTCTTCTGTGGTGATGCCCCTACCCCAATTAACCTTGATTTATTATGAGGGTTCAAATCTCGAAACCCCATCCGTGTCCGTGTAATCCTTCTTCCAAAATTTTCAAATTCCCTCTGCTTCTAATGGTAGAAGTCTAGTATCTTTCGATCCAAGGGTTTCCCAGGGTTTAACATAAACCAAAGCTTAAACCCTAAATTTCGTAATTTCTTCTCTCCATCTTCTTCTTTCTCTATCTCATAATTGTCCACACATATTCTCTCTGTGTCCCCAGATCCAATCATCACCCTCTTATCACTGGTATGTTTTTCTGTTTTTTTTTTTGTTGTTTTAATTTCCATTTGTGATAATATTTGTTCCCGATTCCTCCTCCCTTTTTATTGGACAAGTTAGGGTTTTTGCTTAGTTAATAAAATATTGTTAGTGGCAAACGCGAAAATTGTGATCTTGGCATTCAACTCAAGTTCTGTGAAATCTGAGACTTGTTTTTTTTCTTTTAAATTATGATTCTTCTCAGAAGGTGAGTGGCGTTGTTGGGGTGTGGTTCTTGGTGGGTTTTGGAATGATGAATGATAGTGATTTGGGGCCTGTGTGTTGTTGGGTTTTCAAGTGATATGAAGTGCTGAATATGAGCAATGGCGGTGGGAAGACTGGAAGACAGCTTGAACAGCCTGGCACATGGAGAAGGAGGAAAGTGGGTGGTGGTGACGACTTTGCCAGGGCGATTGCCAAGATTGCTGTAGCGCAGGTGTGCGAAAGCGAGGGGTTTCAGGCTTTTCAGCAGTCGGCTCTTGAGGCGTTGTCTGACGTTGTGGCTCGGTACATTTTGAACGTTGGGAAATCTGCGCACTGCCATGCTAATCTTGCAGGAAGAACTGAATGCAATGCTTTTGATGTCATTCAAGGGTTGGAAGATATGGGATCAGTGCAGGGGTTTGCAGGTGCTTCTGATGTTGATCATTGCCTTGAAAGTTCAGGTGTTATTCGGGAAATTTTTCATTTTGTTAATGAGGGTGAACCGGTTGTATTTGCACACCCCATTCCTCAGTTTCCTGTTGTGAAGGAACGGGTTCTTAATCCAAGCTTTTTCCAAAAAGGAGAAGAGCCTCCTGGGGATCATATTCCTGCTTGGTTGCCTGCATTCCCTGATCCACAAAATTATTCAGAGTCACCAGTGGTTAGTGGAAGAGGGACAGAACCTCGTGCAGTAAAATTTGAGCAAGAAAGAGAAAATGGCAAGGGGGAGTGGCCTGTGTTGAATTTGAAGCAGCAGATGGTCTCTAATATGTTTGAAAAGTCTGCCTTGGTTGATCCTGCTGATACTAAAGCAAAGAGAGTAGCAGCAGAAGGTAACCCATTCCTTGCTGCTCCGTTGAAAATTGAGGACAAGGAAATTGCTTCTGTTCCCCTTCCAGCTAAGCTTTTTAAAGATGTGGCTCTTGATAATCCTGTTGTGGAAAGTTTCGTTGAAAATGAACCAATTTCAGCATTGGAGACATTTGCCCCAGCAATTGAAGCGATGAAAAGCACATGCTGTGATTCTAAGGAAGACCAGACAAAAAATTTTGTGAATGAGAAGCCTACTGTGCGTTTTAAGATTGGGATTAAAAACAAATTGTTAGGAAGGTCCATTGGTTTGATCCCACAAACTGAGGAGCATAACAAGACACTGCCATGGTTTGCAATGGAAGATGAGAAGGATGACAGGAAAAGGAGGGCTGAGAAAATTCTAAGGGAATCCTTGGAAAACCCAGATCAGCTTGTTCAGTTGTAAATTAGATTTTTCTTTATTTAGAATCTGTATACTTGATCAAGAGAATGTCAGGATAGCTAGTTCTGGGATATTCAAATCTTGGTAACTGTCTGGTTGTGGGCATTATAGGATGGATGTTACTATTTTGCTCTGACATGTTCTCACTTTAACAATCTTTCAGGTATGTGCATGTCAATTGTTTGGTAGATCAATTTATGATTCTTTTTATTGAAGTCCTTTGGCACTGTATGATCTTATGCTGAATATAGCATATGGAAACATCTCTACTTCTGACTTGTGGCAGTTACTCTGAATTGTGTACTCTACCCTTTTACTTTGTAGTTAATGTTACATCCACAACTAAATTCCCACAAAAAAAAAAAATCCTACACACTGGCGATAACACTAAATTAATTCCCAATGTTTCAGATCACTTGTTATTTTAACTAACAATTGAGAGAAGGATTCATTTAGTTAACAGTGAAAGATAATCCTCTAGACATTTTCATTGTAGTATTCTTATGTATAAACAAGTAGTACCAAAACCTCATGCCCACATATTATATTATTCTTATTCAGCACCCTGCTGTTTCAAATCACGTGTTATATTAGCTAATACTTTAGAGGAGGACAATACATAATATTAGGTTAATAGTTACTGATAATAATCCTCTGCACGTTGTCATTGTAGCATGTTCATGTATAAACAAGTAGTATCTGAGCTTCATGCCAAAAATATAGAGAACTATTTGGTTTGGTTATAGCTTTTGTATTTTCCCTTTTTTCTTCCTTATTAGCATTATCCGTTTACTATCTTGGAATGCCCACATTTTTGCTTGTACAAAGAAATTGAGTTTTGCACAACCATTTATTGTCATTTTGCATGTTTTAATCCATTTTTTCCTTGTTTTAAATCTATAGTTATTCTAGTCCTAAAGTATAGTTGCTATTTTTTTTTTGGATTTGCTTTTAATACTGGACATATGTAAACCTAGCAATACTCTTTTGCAGTGAACATTAGGTGGGAAAGTACTAACAGCATAAATAAGTGTAAAGGAGATGATATTGAGATGAATATCTGGGCTTGCAAGAAAAATTAAGTGAGGTATGAAGGTAGTCAGGTTAAAGTAGTTGCTAATGAGGAGAATATGACATGAATTTGCCTACGGAAGTTTGTATTAGATCATGTGAGGAGGGTCGAGAAAGGCTTTCGGGTGAGAAAAATGGATCAAACAGAAGATAGTTCAACTAAAATGGTACAGGAGGATCCAGTAAAAACTCAGAAGAAATCATTAAAAATTACTTCTATCAAATTGAATTCGTTGAAATTTGGTTTTGGATAGAGCCCAATGACAATTTTGCTTCATACTGCTAACTTCATCTAAGGCGTGGTTGTCATATAGTTTTGTGATTGTTTGTTATCTTAATGCTTTGCTGGTGATTATCAGTTGGGATAGGTGTTACGCTTGCAAAGACTTTTAAATTTTGGAGCTCAGGTGTTCTTAAACTGTAGAACTTACTCATTGCAATTTTACTGATATCTTCAACTTCTGCATTATCTCGTGCTTCTCAGATCTTGATTTAAATGTGATGTTGTTTGCAACGTCAACTCCAGTAGCTTTGCAAGGATGTTTTAATTTATTTTTCGGAAGCTTGCTTTATGCACCATTTCCCTGGCTTCTGATCACTGAGTTGTCATATGAAATGGTCTTTTTTACAATTCTTTTAATAAAATATTTTCTTTTTAGATAACAAATTGATATGAAATGCATGTTCCCAATGTTTAGATTTAGACATGTAAATGCAGCTTGATGACAAATTCTAAATTGGAGCAATTTGTTTTTTTTTTTTTTGAAATGTCGTGCTAGTACTAAAATACAATTTCAATCATTGAATTTGTTCGTACTGTGCCTTGTCTTGTTTTCTTCATATCATTTGGAACAATATGAATTGTCTATATGTAGGATCTTGTCTTGTTCGATTGTTGTTTTTTTATTTATTTCCAAGATGTTTAATGCATTTAATTTTTCATTTAATAATTTTTATAAAGTTAGTAATAATATTTGTTAGAAGGTATATTACTTCACCGTTGTGTTTCACGTACAGATTAGAAAAGTAGAAAAAGAAAAATGGGGGGACTTTTTCCAGAAAAATTTATAGTTTGTACTTTGGAGTGAGGGAAATATTCAGTGGGGGTTCCTCAGTTCGTGCATATCAAATTTATCCTGTAAAATTAAAAGTGTGTATAGACGACGAGACTTGTATGATTTATAGGTAGAACGTTTTAATCTTAAGTTTATGGGAAGGTTACACTATCTTCACATGAGATGCAAATTTAGGGCTGAAAATGACTTGTGTCTGTTCAATTGGAGTCAAATTTTACACAAATTATATTTTTTCAGCTTAAATTTTGACTTGATTTAAGTTTGCAAACAGTTTGGCCCAGTTGACTAGTTCATGTGCTCAAGTCCTTGAATATAATTAATTCTAGCTTTTTTGTTTAAAAAATAGTTGTTGAAAATGAAATATAAATACAATCAGAGATTTTTGGTAGAATCAGGGCTCACAGATGAATAAAAATCAGGGCTTAGAGTGAATGAATATTTGGTCTGGGTTACTCTTCAGTTTTTGTCTCAGATGACTCGCATGACTTAAAAGTAGAAACCTAGTAATGATGTTTGTGTTAAATGCTCATAAAGCAAATGAGAGAAGCTAACCAATGGTTGTTTACAGACAAATGAAACCATTTCTTTACAAACTTTAGGTTTTCATATAATTAGGCGACCTTAATAAGTTAGTAACCTCACCGTTTTAAGGAAAAAGTAGAAACATAAGACAGAAGACTCAAATCACTCCTATTGTTTTTTCAGCACTCAAATTTTTGAAAACAAAATTGCTTTTATTTATCTGTCATTTTTAAGACTTAAAATAATATTACTCAATTATAATTTTTACTTCTCATCTAACTTTTAATTAATGTATTAAAAGTAACGAATTAATATGCATGTATGGTAGATAAATGATCTTATTTTATTTTATTTTCTATAATTATGTATGGACCATATATTCCTCAACAAATTTTAACCATATATTCATAATTATGTACAATTATGTTTATTTATTCTTAACTTCTAGTAAAATAAATTTAACCACATCTCTTGATGAATGTCCAGTGTAAAAATTCTGGACGGATGTTTATCTTTTTCCATTTGAATAGAGGTATATGAAAATAAAAATTAATAATGAAGTTTGAAATTGGTAAAATATCAATAATTTTTAGTAAAAAGAAAATGTTAAAACATTATTTTTGAATGGGAAGAGAGTAAATTATATAAGTGATGATTATATTTATTAACACTATTTATAAATCAAGAATGACTTTTCTTACAAATGACTATGATATATATTGTTAATATCAATCCATACATCAACTTACAGTATGGAAAAATGTGTCTATTTCATTATTAGACTTCATAATAAATTAAATGTATATTGCTGTAAAAAAAATAAATTAACTGTATAAAATAAAATTAGAAATATATTTAAAATTTAATCTATGTTTCTTATAATTAAGTTGTCATTCTGTTTATTTTTCATATAACATAAGTAAAGGAATATTATCATAACTCAATGATTATGTATTTTTTTGTATAAAACAAACTACATTACCCTATCAATAAAAAATTACTGTTGATACGATTTTAAAATAATTCTTATAAAAACCAATAAAAAAATGTTTATAATTAAATGATAATATAAAATTATTTTACACTATCAATGCATTACGTTTTTTTTTTCATATTATTAAACTAAATCATTGTTGTATAGAGAAAAACCTTTACGCTGCTAACTAATTAAAATCGCCCTTTACATAATTTTTAAAATAAATATTAAAATCAATAAATTTATTATAAATGACAAATTTTTATTAAATCACAGTATTTGTACAACATTTTTTCTTATTTATATCAATAAATTCCAAAATAGTGATTCTTTTTTGTTAGGATTTAGGTTGAATTTAAAAAAAAAAAAAGTGATTCTGTCCATAAAGTATACAGAGTTAAGGTTGATGGAGGATCAATTTATATGTAACAGTCGTAGCATATTTTCAACAGCCTGTGATAGTCCATACTACTGATATACGTTTATCTGTATTTCTTCCATGTATTTATGAACATTCACTATGTAAATACATGAAGAAAGACAACAAAGGTAAACATAAATGTGCAACAATTTATAAAACAAGTGAAACTGCCAATTAAGCATTTTATTACCCATCAAACTATTTCATATGATGCTAGATTAGAAAAGTGAAATATGAAAGACTACAATTAGATATATTTTCTTTTACCCGCAAACTTTTTAACTAAAGTTCCTATTTGAAAACACTAGTTGCCTGCAATGTCTACCAGGATGGTTTGCTACTTCACCTCTCACAACCTCACTTATCAAATCTTTAAAAATCAAACGTTCTATATCCAACACAATATTTGGTATCTCATTGCAGCAGTTAGTCCAAATTGCATGGTAATGCTTCAAATTCTCATCCTCATGAACTAAACTGACATTCCTATTTTGAGGTTGCAACAGATTTATTTCTGTGCACAGCTCATCCAAAAGCTGCTGCCCTTTTGGTGTTGTGCCTGCTAACTCATTTGGTTGGCACCACAATGCAGAAGAACTATCCAATATCAGCTTTTGAACTAAAATGTCATTGACAACATCAAATATGAGTTTTCTTTGCATCTGGGCAGGATTTATAATCCTCGCAATCTTCTTGGCATTGTCTTCAATGTTCAAATGTCTCTTCTTTGTCTTCATTTGTTCAAGTGCAAAGAACAACTTTGGATTAATCAAGTGACCCGGCGAATGAAATATCTGGCTAGAGCTGTGGCCACTGAGCAGACCTGATGCGAACAGTATTTCTATTATATACTTATGATCAGGATGCTTACTGTTACTGAAATTTATGATTTTCTCTTCAATCCAGTCAATTTGTTGAAGTATATCCGCTGAGTTCTCTTCACTATCATCATCAGTGCTTAGAGCTTCTCCTGCAGCAGAAAATTTGAAGAAAACCAAAATCCTACTCAAAATTCTTCCCTGTATTATTTTTATAATGCTACTAAAATGTTACTTGAAATTGATAAATGATTTAAAATTATACATGCTTCAATCTTTGGTGCTTACCTAAATATTTTGAGATGTCTGATTTCTTTTTCACGGGAGATGGTGGGTCATCTCTATAGAATGCAGCATCAAGAACAGATACAGGACTTGGTTGTTCTGCAGTAACCATTGTCTCAGCCTTCCTCAACTCTTCAAATGCATTCTGATCAACAAAAGAATGTTAGATGCATTTTGATCAACAAAAGAATGTTTAACCAATTGATTTAGATGCAAAATGTTACCATGCAAGGAAGAAATACTTACATTTTGATTCATGCAACTTAGCTGGATGGAGGAGCTAACGATCTTCCCAGATTGATCAATTCGAATGACTTCAATCTCACTATGACTGGCCGAGCTGCTTTTATCGTCAAAGTCCGAAATGACATTAACATGGTGCTTAAAATCCCTCACGTTACAGCTAATCTCACTGAAACGTTCATTTCTTTGCTGCAAACTGGAGAACCTATGTCTTGGTGTTGTACTTGGAGAAGACAATTCCGCAGGTTGCCTATTGTTCTCTCTTCTGTTAACGCCGGAATCTGATGATGGACTGGTTGGCTGTGAACACCTCTCCAGACCAAACTTCTTTTGTAATCTGGGGCTCCCAGTCACTGTTATATAACCAGAATTAGTTGTGCATTCTCCAGTGCTGTCTTGAGAAACTTTCAAGGATTCCATCAACTTGGAAGTTCTCATGTTGTTTTTATATGATGGAGGAACTTGTTGGCCAAAAGGATCCTTGATATTTTTTGTTGAACTTCTGCCTTTAGCACTTTGCTTGTCAACCAATCTTCCATTTGGGGGATTACTAGGGGAACACTTGCTGAGCCCAGATTTACCATGAACTGATAATTCTGTAGGAGAAGGATTATTGACTTTTCTAGTCACTTTCGCAGGTTTCATAATGACAATTGGCAATTTACCTCCCCGGGTAGAATTTGGCATCTCAACCGTGACAGATGCCAGGTCTTTTTGTCGTATTTGTGGGCTTTGTAAGTTCGAGCTTTCATTGGAATTAGTACCATTCCTATTGTCGGAAGGAGAATTTGAAGCCTGATCTCTAGCAATGTCTAACGGATCTTTACGTCTCTGCATTGCTTCAAGAATCTGTTTAAGGGCTCTGAGATCCTTTCCAGACTTTTTGAACTCAAGTTCTGCCACCCTTTTCTCAATTTCGCCATATACAGTGAGAGAGGTCTTTGAGGCTTTTATATCAGATTCACAACCCTTGGAAGCTTGTAATTGAGAACTTTGGATTGCATCAGGTTGCCTCCAAGGAGTTGACTCTAATGCAAGTCGTGAATATGGCTTCTCATTTGTGATTGAATCAGCCTTTCTATACTGAGGCAAGGTGAATCTTTGGTGCTGTTTATCTTCATCACTTGTGCTAGATCTTGCCAATAGCTCATTCTTTTTGGTAGAGCAACTAGAAGTTCCACTTGGACTCCCACATGTTTGTGTAAACTCCGGGAGGGCTTCCAGTCCCATCAACTTAGCTACGACACTGGAAGATCTTTTGGAAGTTTCTGGTTCTTGCAACTGGTTAATCATTGCGCTAGAGTTCTTTGCATAACCTCTCTGTTGACCCTTCAACAGGTTGCGAGACTTGTTTCCTTCATTGGAACCTCTATTGGACCCTTCTCTGCTGTCCAATGAAAGCCTTGGGAATTCCTTATGCTTTGTGGCAGATTTGAATGTTTCATCATAAGAGAGCCGTGGTGAGTCCCAAGGTGTTTTCTTGGACTTGGCAAGAGTATGTAATGGTTCACTGGCAACTGTAACTCTTGCATTGACAGATTTGTGTGACCGCAAAGGCCGGGGAGAGTCTATGAGCTTCAAGGTATTAGTCTGACCCTTCTTTTCCTCTTCAGCCACAGTTTTCACAGACAATCCTTCAGCTTCTCTATGCATTGAGTCTTTGACAATATGATGGAAATGGAAGGATTGTTGGCGCCGGGTTTCAAGTTGCTTCTTTCCTACTTTTGAATTTGTGTTTTCAGGAATTCTTGTTTGATTTCTTGATGAAGATTGCATCTGAATTGTTCTGTTAAACTCAAGGGATGACATGCTAGATGAACAAGAGGATGAAGACAAAGAAGTTATGGATGACTCTGTGGAGAATTGTTGCTTTTCTCTAGCACTCTTCAGATTCTTTGCCTGCATTGATACAAATTTTTAACTGATTTTTTCTAAAATTCTTTAAAGAGTTGAACTGCTGCAATCTTACCTTAGTTTTCTGTATTGTACCATTGAGCTCTTTAATTTCATTACTGCTTTCACCTGAGAAGTGAAGGAAGTTTTACTTTGAAGTTAGTTGGAAGTAAAATCTAATATTTTCTCAAAGGTTAAGTTCATCTTTAAGTTATTTTTTCTTCAATCCTTTTTCAAACATGTTGAAGCTCCACGAGTTACAAATCAATTTTATAACTTTTAAGGATTTGAGCTCAGAATAAATCTGGAAGATGTTTTGTGAGAAACAAAGATGTTGAGACACAAATCTTTCAAGTATGCATGGAAAATTCAAAACCCAGAACGTTATATGATGTGCTACAAAAAGTTATATGAAGGACACTATTAGAACATTAGAAAATTTTCATATAAATTTTCAAGTTTCGTACAATGAAGTGAGCATCTTCCATCTTAGACTTCAAAAGGAGAATGCGTTATGTAGATTACAGAAACTACAGAGGAAATTCCCTATAGAATTTTTATAAGCCAAATTCAAAATTTAATTACAGATACTTGCATTATCAAACCTAAAGTTGTCCACTAAATTTATATATAGAAGATGAAATATAAGAAGTTTCACCAAATGTGATTCTCTTAGATGGCAACCACACAAATCCAAGTTAAAGACTTGGAAACAGAACGGAAAAACTACCATAATTTGAGTTGAAACCACTAAATAAAAGAACTTTAACTACCCATCAAAAACCAAAATAGTAATGAAGAAATTAAAAAAAAAAAAAAAAGAGTTCTGTGCGTGAACAAGTTTCTGACAAATTGAAATAGCATCATTGTTTCAGAACATTACAGTAGGAGAATGTGAATTCTAATAATAAAAAAATATAGTGGTAATGCGTACAAAATTTTAACATATACTCCGGACACTACGAGACGCAATCGAATCAGTTAACTTAAAAAATTTCTCAATCTGAATATATATGAGATATCAGAGAAATTGTGTACGTACACCTAACACTTTTATTTTAGGGTCTGACTAAATTACAATGTTATGTATTTAAACACTTTTAATTATTTAAAGACAAATTAAATAAATTTTATGTTTAATAAAAAAAAATACTTTCCATATGTTAATAAAAAAAGCATTTGTTAGGTTAAACATTTACCTTAAGTTTAATATGCATGTCAATCAAATTTTCTCAATTACCCCCAAAATCTACCAAAAAATTGAATAAAAATATTAAAAACTAAAAAAGTACTAGAACCCAAGGTAATAATTTGACTGCAACATCAAGGATTTTTCAGTGTTCAAGTTTATAATGGTATTTGCATATATTGTATTTTTGCAATTTTTCATAATATGAAGAAACGTGGTCAGAACCTCGTTCTGGATTTAAAACCTTGTTAACATCATTATATCACTTTCAAAACTCTGAACAGAAAGAAGCATATCTCAGAATACCTGAAGTAGGCCTGTGTTGAATGTAGGTGCCAGAGCGTTGGCCTGTGAGGAAACGGTGGCGGTCAAAGAGCTGAAAAAATCCAGCGATGCACCCAATTTGCTTCTGCAAATCTGGGTTTTCATCCTTCAAGGATTTCAAAGCCTTTCCAGACATTTTTGCTTCCTCAACCTTCAACTTTGCAGACTCCACAAGGCTTATTATGTTAAGTAGCAGCAGCAGCAACAACAACAAGAACCATGTCCCTAAAAAGAGAGAGATCTTGTGTTTCTAGGATTCGGTGGAGGCAAAAGGATATGAATTGTGAAGGTGACCCAGCACAAGACCTGAACCGCAAGAGTTTAAAGTTTCAAAACAAGATATAGTAACAAGAATTTGCATATTATATGGTGGAATAAGAAGACTTGGTCATGCAAATTTCATGAAGAGTTGATTTTGTGGGTTACATGTGTGTGCATGTGTACAAAAGAGAATGTCCTTGGAGAGAATCAAAGGGAGAAGAATG
Organism: Macrotyloma uniflorum; assembly: GCA_016859785.1. Lineage (NCBI taxonomy): Eukaryota > Viridiplantae > Streptophyta > Magnoliopsida > Fabales > Fabaceae > Macrotyloma > Macrotyloma uniflorum. The sequence continues at coordinate 1,959,617 of BDMB01000008.1, read as the reverse complement.
AGATGTAGTGAAGAGAATATTATCTACTGCAGAATGCAGAAGCAGATGGAACAAAAGAGAAGAAGTGGAAAGAAAGGAATCGCAAAGTGCTACCGCTAGCATCCAGCTTTTAGTGAGTAACAATGCAGAAAGTGAAGAGAGAAAATTGAGGCACCCAAGAAGAGAGATGTTTTGTTAATTTTCTCTGGGTTTGCCCACAGAATAAAAGGATTGCTTTTGTTTTTTTGTTATCTCAGCAGGTGCAGAAGCCAGAGTGTGTTGTGTTGTGTTGTGTTGGGTGAGAGAGGCGTTGAGGTGTTGTAATTATTATATATGAGGCAAATGTTGAAAAACAGGTTGCTTAATATAAGAAGTAGAGACAACCTTTTAATTACATTACGTAAGAGAGAGAGGAAATGGGTGGAATTTGGGGTATCAAAATCTGAGTGTCTCAGAGAGAGGAGAGAGAAACTCTTTATCAGTTTCTAACTTATTTGAAGAAATTAGTCTATAATCTCCTATTATTATATGTTTATGATTTGTATACTTTTATCTGATTTATAGTTATATTTTATCAACTCTATTTTATAAATAAGAGCTGTAAATAAAAAATTATAATTATGCTATGTAAATATTAGTAAAAATTATGAAAATGAAGTATTTCTAGATTATGCAATAATTTGAGATAGATTAGGTGGAAAGAAAGGAAGATAAAAAATAAATAATAATAATTTTTAATAAAGTTTCTTCTTTCAAATATTATTTTGATAAAATATTTTTATAATTATTTTTTTATTATTTATAAAATTGAAATATGAGATATTGATTTAAATAATGGAATCCATATTAGGGAGAATTATTGGTATAATGTAAAAGTAATATTGATATTTGAATATATAAGGAAGATGGTGGAAGGGTAAGTGGGATAGGCGTGTGTGAATGTGTGGGACAGATTAATGAGGTCTGGTCTTTGGTCATTTCCTAGCACTTCCATGTGGACAAAACAACGTGGGTGGGACTGTGCCTTCAACCTCTCTCCATGACCATGTGGAGTTTGTCAGAACACAAAGAAAAAATAATATGTACTACTCAGGAAGTGGATTTTGTACCAAAAGAAAAAAGCAATTTTCAAACTCAATACAGATATTCAGTGAAAGCCTGCAGGATCTAAACCCCTTCCTCAACCATTCCCATACACAAATATCCCACTTTTCACCAAATTGCCCTTCATCCCTTCTCACCTTTTTTCTCCATACTTGGGACCTGACCTCAAAATGGACCTGATATCATATTTATTCACTTTCCCATCCAAAATGCAAAACACCCTTTAACTTTTGTTTTGCATACCCAAGTATTTATTACATGAATGTCACATACACATTACCTTGGCTCTGGGGGAATTGCATTGCACTTGCAAGTCACAAACAGTGACATAAATAAATATGTCTACATTGATTTCTCTGAAAGGGTTGTCACATATTTAACCTAACACATCATCAGACACGCATCATCATGAAAATGGGAATTGAAGAAAGTTATAGGAGATGGATTCTTCTTCTTCTTCTTCTTCTTCTTCTTCTTCTTCTTCTTCTTCTTCTTCTTCTTCTTCTTCTTCTTCTTCTTCTTCTCATTATTATTTATTATTCAATCTGTTGCATTTTCTAACCTAGAAAGTAACAAGAGTGGTCACTCCCAATGCAATGTGGTGGGTTAGGTGCTTTTTAGTTGATACATTTCAGCACAAATGTGGTCCTGCAACAATGTGTGTGTGTGTGTCACAAATACTATCATGCAGAACTAGACAGTTACAAAGTCTAGGAATGTATTTGGACCATTAGCATTTCCAGAAGAATGAATATGGGAGATTAGGATAAAATCTTGAAGGAGTCCTTTTGGAAACTGTAGTGTTTCCGCCGCAAAGTTTTGGTTTGTTGATGCCACATTGCTGATAGGACCACGTTGTTAGTGCATCATCGCTGTCATTGGTACTGCATGAGTTAGACTTCACTTAGCTATGTGTATTTTTTCTTTCATCAAATAAAAAAGCTATTGGTCAAGCTGCACCTATTAGGATTAAAGAAGAGTACTAGTAAAGAAATAGTTGAAACAGCTGATTTGGATCTTTCTCTGTAGTTTCATTAATTGTTACTTTTCTCAAACCAGTAGAAAACACTTAATATTTTCTTCCCTGTCATTTTCATCGAGAAGATCATCATTTCCTCCCTAAAAATGTAATACATTATTATATCAGTTTCTAAAATGAAGATTTTTTTTCTTTTAGCTATTTGATTATACTTTAAATGACACATTTTTAAAATTTATATTAATGAAAGACATTATATTTCAAAGACTTATTTAAAGTTGTTTAGTTTCAGAAACTAATATGAGGGCGTTATAAACTAAAATGAAAATACATTGTTTTATTTTCTAGAAAAGCAGGAAAACAAAAATAGGTCCATTGTTGAAAGAATCCATCTCCTTAATGGATGAGATAGATTTCGTCATTTATCTATGCTATGTGCATATTTTCTTTGATTAATAATAATAATAAAAAAAACTATTGTTCAAGCTACTGCAGAATTAAAGAAAAGTATTCGTAAAGAAATAGTTGAAGCAGGTTATTGAAACCATTCCCTTCTGGAGGTTTCATTGTTTGTTTTCTGAAACTAGTACAATGACTTAAAATTTTCTTCCCTACGAAGCAAATGCAAACTAGTAAAACCAGGAAAAAGAAATAGGTCGAATGCTGAAAGAATTCATCCCTTCATTAACATGGATTGAAGCACCATCATGGAAATGCTAACGTGTGATTATCCTTCATCACCATCTAAATCTGGGAAATACCACCCATCAGTTTCTAAACTCGATAGGAGCTCAAATTTTACGTCTTTTCTTCGATCTACTTAAAAAGAAATTGGCATAAAAGTGGCTGATATATATACCTAACCTAAAATAAATAAATATATATCAATCATAGTTATTTTAGTTCCTTATAGGAAGAATGCTATATATCTGATATTTAATCTAGGATGCAGCTATATAGAGTGTATTGAAGAAAATACAAATTGTTCTTTATGTATACTAGATTTGAATATCTATAATGTGAGAGATTACGTAAGAACCTGCAGTGTTATATATATATATATATATACTCCTTTCACATGCATCTAAGAAAATATATGGTTTACATGTGCGATATGGCTTTTAATAATGTAAGATACGTCCTATGCTTCAGAAGCACAGTTGTAGAATCGATGGTTCTGATATTCTGATTAGAAATATATATTGGAGAAATTCTTAGACCGCCAGATCAATGTCTTATTCCATTGATATAGTTCAGAATTTAAATAGAATGTATTAATATTATCATCTCCAATTATTGATTTTTGGAATAATTATTTTGAGAATTAGGTTAAAAGCTTTTACAACGAGAATATATACAACTTAAACTCTATTATTAACTTAACCAAGGACACTAATTGGAATGATTGAACAAATCAGCAAGGCTAACTTTAAACATTCACGATCTCAGGTCTTTATTTATTAGATTTCGAATCATATGTACGGGAGATACAAAAGATTAATTATCGTATTAAGAACTTGTTTCTTGATAAAATTTTAGCAGAAATTGTTGTCTATAAAACATTAGGTGAGTATATGTAAAACTTATATTTTAGCTAAAATTGATTTCGAAGTGAATAGATTTATATTTGAATGTTTTTATTTCAAATTTAAGTTTTTTTTATATTGAAAATTTAAAACTGAGTTAATAGTAAGAGTTTATAAAAAAAAAAAAAAAAGTTAAATATTCATCTAAAATTAAATTAATTGATATCTCAACCTTATATTAGATTATGTATAGTGTGAATCAAAATATATGAGCACCCCATATGCTTATAAGGTAAAGTGTATTTGGAAAGCTTAGCATTCCAAAATTTCTGCATAGTATAGACATTATTATGACATTAATGCTTGAGAGACACTTGCTCAAGCATCACAATGGTGCATTTTCTATTTGTGGTGAAAATTATTTGTTTTGTCGCTGAACTAAAAGTGCTGCCTGAATATTCGTCTTACGTATGTAATGGTAAAATTTGGCTAAGAAATAGCCTTAATGGTGCTGCATATTGATGGTTTTAGACTATTATTAGTTGCATTCACCTAATTAACCAGTGACCTATATGTTATAGGTTTTTGACAAAGAAGGTAACTACTACATATATGCTAAGTTCTGTGCACCTGAGTGCTCTTCATCAAAAAAGCATATGTTATATCTCCATCAATGGTATTGTCCTGTAAATTATAAATGCAACCATTTTCATTTTGGTATATATAACTTTGTTTTTAGCATTGTAAATTAAAGATGAGAGGGAAAATGAGTTTTCCTTGACAAGTTAGAGTCCTCCAGAAAGAGTAATTTCTGTAGTGATCATAATTTTGCAGATACACAATGGACGAGTAGCTTCTAGCTTAAACCAGAGATCTGCACACTCTATCTGTGAAGGCAATAAATGATAGTCTTTCACTAAAAATGCTAATACAATTAATTTACAATCATGATATTTAGATACCAAAAGGTAAACCAGACCCAATACAAATTTGACTATGTCACATTGTTTAATTAATGATCAGTAGTATTGTTATATATTCTTAGAAGAAAAAAAATAAAACAAAAGCGTAGAATCAAAACTATAAGAGCTTGAAGACTCATCTCTCTAAGAGTTAGCATCAAATAGGTTCAGTCAAATTTAAACTCCAAAAAGTCCAATCTGTAACAAATATTTATATTAAATGTTGGTTAAAAAATTGGAGACCAACAAAAAAAATTAATTTTGATTGATGAATAAGTTCAATGAACTGATAAGTGAAATCTTAAATTAATTTTAGGTTGGTCTAATTATTGGCAATTCAAAATCGAAGTAGCAATACCAAGTGTGACTTGAAATACACATGATGATGTCTAGAGTCCAATTTACGATAAATGGTGGTTGGGAGAGGATTGGAATTTGGAAAGCATAATGGTCATCTATGAAATTGGAGCCTCTATATTTTTATGTGTGGAATTAATGAGTGCATTCAAACTAAATATAGAACCCTAAAAACACCTTCAAAAACAATTTTTTATATAAAAAATATATTCAAAGTAGTTTCTGATTTTAATATGAATTTTATATTCTTTTCAACTTCAACTAAACCCTAAAACCCTAAAACTATACATAAAAAATGGGTTCAGTGTGACAAAACATCAAAATAAGTCCTTCCGGAATATCTAAAATTCTTCTGAAACAAAGACATTGGATCACACATCATGCGCAGTGGAACATAAACCTTAGTTTGAAAGGTACGAGGGTTGAAGTGGAAGTTTGAAAAGGGATGCAGAACCACATGCAAAAAGTGGAACATCACGAGCTACCTTACTTTTATTCGCCATGCCCATCCACTAACTAAGCAATCTACATCATCTTAATTCCAAACCAAGCTTCCAAACACAACTTTATTCTCCACATGATCCATGTCTCATCAAAGTCTCCACCAATTAATATCATCTTAATTCACCAAAAAAATTAGCTTCATTTTAAGCTAATCAGAACCAATGCTATCTTAGACTTGTCACACTTATTTCAAGGATTGTTGTCATGAAATCAAAGTGATATTAATGAGGTGAATCCTATAGTATTCATAGTTTATGTTGTTTAACAATGAAAAAGAAGAACTAGAGAGGATCATTTGGAAGAATGAAAGATATTGATCTTAGTTGAAAAAGGAGCCAAAACTAGAATCTTATTAACATTTAAAGGAGTGCCCAAAAAGGGTGTGTAGATGATGTAACCATTAAAAAAGGGACAGAGCATATTGTTAGAGAAATAATCTTGATTCTATCTTATCCTATTCTCATATCATATCACATGAGAGGACAGGCTTTCAAATCTACCATGTGGAGCATATACTTATTAGCCATTGAAATAGAACTCATCTTATTTCTCTTACAAGTTTCTTAGTCAATTCCAATAATTGAATGATTCTGAGGGGAAGAAGATGATGAAGAGAATGAATGAGCTTCGACACTTGACAAGTGGTAAAATAAATACCAAAATAATCATACGTGGAGGATTCTGGACCTAGCTAGGTAATTCATCTCTCACTTCTCATTTTTCTGACAAATTCTTTTTTATACAAAATGAGAAAGATCAAGACCATAAAGTTCATCTCAATAATAGCTCTCACGTGGAGTAACTATTGCTTATATTATTGCATTAAACAAATGTTTCCATTTAATGCGATGTGTTCAAGAGTGTTAGAGAAAAAAATAAACAAAACTTTTCATAATGATATATATGTTATATAGTAAAAACTTAAAAGAAATCAAACTGCACAATCTACAGGTCATCAGAATCAAATTTCTTATTCACATGCCCTAACTACGAAGGTCACAATATTTTTGGCTCAAATTAAGAAGATTCCATTCTGTTTTCTGGTCTTGTCATTTCGATATTCAATTTCCCATGTGATATATTTTTGTGTAAAATTTAATCATAAAAAAATAAGTTCATTATATAAAAAATAAAGATGGTAATTAAAAAAATAAATGATTTAGAATGTGGTCACTTTTCCTTGTGCAATTGGTGTTTTGAAGTTTGATTAACTGACTCAAGGAATTATGTTTTCAAATGCAATTTAACAAATAATTTATATTTTTCAATTAATTTCATTTTAATAAATAACATGTTTTACTAAAATTTCAATAATAAAACAAGATATTTGTAAATGCTTAATTAACTAAAATTTAGTATGCAATTAAAATAATATCAGGTGATTTAATTGTTAAGTTGTTAAATTTATATTTATGAAAATATAAAATAAAATAAGTATTCAAACACTATTCTTATAATTCTACATGATTAAATTATTCTTATAATAAGTAAATCGTTTTTCCAATTATACTCTCTATTCCTGTATATGCACACTATTGTTGTTCATGAATTTTAGGGTTATAATCCTATCTCCAAACCTAATTGTGAATTATATAACATCTCGATGAAGTTAATATTAAACTGTATTAGTAATATTAATCATGTCTTCAACTACTTATATTAATATGGTATTAAAACATGCTAAAGAATGTTACCGTTGTAAAAAAAATTAATATCTTCAGAGTGAAATAATAAAAAGTTATGGGAAAGGATTGTAACAAAGAAAGGTAGAGTGATGGGGTGTGGCAGAGATAATGATTTGGAAAATGGTACAAAGGCGTGCTCTAAGGAACTCATCAATTCCTGCTGCAACTTCAAGCTGCCATCATCATGGCCAACGAACATACCTTGTGCACAACTCATTATACTATAAATAAAATATACTTTTATTTTTTTTGCACTGCCATTTGATCTTTAACTCTGCTATATATCGATGAGAGGTTAAATGCAGAAAGTTTCCTTTGTTCATGCCAGATATTATTCTTCGAAGCTCAGCTAAAAGAAAGAGACAAGTTCACAATAAGATAGAAAAGTTATTAAAACGATTGAAAGAAATAAAGAAAAGTAACATTGTTACAATAACATACATTAATATACATCTAGCATAACTTTTTTCTGCAGATATGTAATAAATTAATTTGTTTGGTATTTATGTAGTGTTCTTTTGAAGTAGTCTTTTAAAAAATAAATAAAAAATTAAATTTAAAATGGATAAAACGTATCAGTATACCTTACTGCTTCATATACAATAACATAGCCAAAATTGTTTTCTTTACAGAATGTGACGCGTTGGTTGGTTCTTAAAAGTTAAAGCTCCTATAAATTCTGTTTTTCTTAACTGGGGTTTGGATTTCATTCAGTGGTAATCTTGAAAGTAACTAACTTCAATCTGAATTTTTAAAGCATTCGGCTTTTAGTTGTACATTAGCTGAAAATCGAAACATTTTATTCGATCACGAAATTGCACCAAAATGTGTTAGAAGGTGACAGTCACATAACAAAACTTGGCTACTAGTTATTCTATTCGGTTGAAATAAAAAGAGTTGGGTAGTAGCTAGTAGTAGCTAGCTAGATTTGTCAGAGATAAAAAGATATTCACGTGCAGAATATTAATGGAAAACAAAAAATGATGAAGCAGGAGCACTAAGACTCATTAATCATACTCTCATTTACACTGAAACTTGTCTCCTTTCCTAACCATGCTTCCAATTGACTAGGGAATAGCCCTTACCATCATTTCCCACAAACTGATCCACATTAAATAGCGAATTCCGTGCCTTCGTCCTATAATTTAATGGGCTGAAAGTTTCCAATAAATTTTTGGCCCATTCCACGTGAAGTGGACCAAAGAAACTTTAAGGCCAGATATGATTTGACCAATCTTAAGAGCCCTAACGTGACATATATAACTCCAAAGTAATTTAGAAACAGAAAGAAATGAGGAAATCAAGTATATTAAAGCAATTACAAGACTAAAGACGTCAGAAATTTTAAGATTTTTCAGCTCTTATACTTTTAGTTCATCAAAATTTAATAAACATGTAACCATCTAATAAGGTTGTTGTCTAATGTTTATTTATGAATAAGCAGATGTTCCTACATCAATATAACCACTGTATAACCAATTGAAAAACACTAATAAACAAAAAATTAAAATTCAATGATACATTAAAAAAACATATATTCCTTTCAATTCCAATAGCTTTTCTTCCTCGTAAAATGTTTTGTAAGATGTTCTAAGGTTAAAGAATGGGAAAAAAGAGTCTGTATGATTGAGAAAAATAAAAGGAAAAGACTACTAGCTCCGTTTCTTTAGAAAACTGTGACTCTTTTAGTTGGCAGAGTAAACATTGAAATCCAATTGGGCAGACACCTCGTTTTCACTTTTCAGGGTAACAGGTAGAAAGACTATCGAGAACTTTGCGGTAGAAATTCCAAGATTGACTTTTTTCATTTATAGCTTTTTGACTAAATGGGTGTTGCTCAACGTACTTCTGCACATTTTCAGCATTTGCCAATCCATTCAAATATCGTCGCAGATCACCTCCAGCAGCTGTCATAATTCATTTATGTGATTAATTAATAAAGAAATAACCACAAGAAAATAGTACTTCAACGAGAAAACAAATGATCCATTAATGCAATTTTTGTGGTTGCAAAATAATAATCCACCAAAAGGACTGCGTCTCATTAAAAGAGAAAACTTGTATACAAGCTATTACCTATGATACTGTTGATATTGTTGTCGAATCATATTTAATGAATACTTTGATAATATGTAACGCATTTAATAAGATGCATATTATCAAGGTAAAACTTCAAATATAATGGAAGAACAATACCTACACTGTATTTAAGTTTTTGTCCTTCGTTAAAAGCCTAGTTTAAGTTAAAGGGGTATAAGGAATCACTTGATAATGTTTCTACGTATGTATGTATGGTATACAGATCCTAAAATATGAGTTCAAGCCAAATGTTAAATGAAAGCTTAAGAATGTAAAGGTTAAGTTCACAGGAGAATAGAGCAGCGCTACAGAACAAACATAATCAGACAAATCCACTTAGTCCATTAGCAAAATCTAGCCAAGCCTCAAGCAAATATAAATTAGAAGGTCATTTTGTAGTTTGTACATACCTAGTGAATTGTCGCTCTGATTCTGAAATTTGAATGTGTGCGGAAACACGGAGTTGTATGGCTAAAATAATTTATTTAAACATTCAAGAACAAGTTAGTAAAAAATAGAGAAATATGCATATGCGGGTGATTTAGATATTCTTGAATGAGAAAGGGGATAAGGAAGAAAGAAAGCAAGAAAAATAGTAAGAAAGCAAGTAAGCAAGAAAACAAGAAAGAAAGGAAGGAAAAAAAAGGGAAGAAAGAAAACAACAAAGAAAGTTAGAAAAGTAAGAAAGTAAGAAAGAAAGAAAGCAATAAATCAAGTAAGAAAGCAAGAAAAAAAGAAAGAAAGGACGAGTTATTTACGGGATTAAGTAATGCCTTGTATGGAGAATCATCCAACAGCAACGTATTTGATTCATTATAGTATCCCTTCTCCCATGGAAGATTAGAATCATGCTTCTCCCAAATTTTCCTCAAATCCTTAAAAACCAATGGCTTGTACTTGTTTTCAAGAGTTTTGAAACTTGTTTCAGTACAATAAGAAAGATCCTACCAAAGTCAAGAACATTTAATATGAGATGAAAGTAGGTCATTATCTAAAGATAACTCCATCAAAAACAAATAAGTAGGTCGAAGAACTAATAAAACAAGAAAGAACGAATTACCACACCATTGCATGATAAAATAACATCCTAAATTGTGAAGTATAATGCTGACAAGTTAATGCAATCTCATGCCTTGTACAAAACAAACACCCTAAAGGGGGAAGAAGAGAAAATTAATCTTTAAATTAATTTCCACGCGTAGTGGCAAGATCACTGAGGAGTAGAATTGTAAACAGAAAACCTGTATGATCCCTAAAATTGAAATATGTATGAAATAAGAAATGAAAATTAATATTTAAATCTATAATTTACACGAGGAGTGGCAAGATCACCGACGAATAGAATTGTACAACAGAAAACCTGTATAGTCCCTAAAATTGAAATATGTATGAAATATACTAGCAAGTACATAAGAAGAAAAAGACTTAAAATCCCAAAAGCCTAAACATATATAATATATACCAAATTTACTAAAACAGGTTCTACAGAGGACAAATTATTTGAAAATGAGGAACAAGTGTAGCCAAATGAGTTCAGAGATAACGGATAAAATACTTACCCAACAAAAGAGCAACCTTTGTTTCATATTTCCCATCAAATAATCAATTGCAGTATCGATATTTTTCCTGCAAAACAGTAACATAAATTTTTAACACGCCACAGACAAAAAAACCATAGGAAAATGGGGGTAGCTACTGAAACGATAAAAAGTAAACACCATAAGTTTTTAAGTGACATTTCAGAAAGATGATTGAAGAATACCTGGTTCTTGAAGACCATACAGCCACTTCAAAATTCTCAAAGCAGAAGTTCAGGAAGTCAAGATAAAAAGGCCTCTTGAATACTGAAATTAAACACAACCTATTTAGTAAAGAATGCATAAAGCACACCCTCTTAGTATAGAAAAGTAGAAAAACAGAGTTGTTTCTCACATGCTTTCCTTCCTACGAGTGCATCTACTTTACGATGCTTTGGAGGGGGAGAAACTATGTCCACAAGCAGCCCATTTACATCAAGAACAATAAGTTTTTTCTTCAAATATATAATTGATTGTCCAACTAAAGAAATTCGCAATGTTTTTTGCCTATCTTCTTCATTTATAGTAGAAACAGAAAATTTCCTCATTTCATCACTGGATGAAACTTGTATGTCACTGTTTGCTTCATCTAATACAGTTGACTCAGTATTCATAGTATTTTTTATATCTTCCTTTGGTATGTCACAAACTACTCTTTCGTTTTGCTCTCTAAGGGGTTTCATCCTATATATCTTTAGTTATTTAGGTAAAGTAACGATGGAAATAACACTATAATCGCAGTATAGATAACAGCAATCTTAATATACTCGGCTCCCAAGGTTGATTATCCTCTACTGATCGATTGTCTTTTCTCCAAATGAACTCTGCAAATGTAGACATCAAAGGATTCAAATGATGTATAGAATTATATTTACAGAAAAATAAGTCAGTAAAAACAAATATAATTTCATAATAGTTCTGGATTACAAAAAAGTCTATATACTACTAGAAACAAAAACTCAAATAGGTCTAACTTAAGTAAAAGGAGACCAAATAAAACCTCGTAATCTTCTATCACTCTAGTATGGGAAGCTTCTTCAATATTTGAAGCATGCAAAACCCTTCTCTTTAATTTCATTTTTCACTTTACCAACAACGAGTCTACACTCTCGATCCAGCTGCGCATTCATCCACTGGAATGGAGAAGGCACTTCAAAATACCAAGTTGTTACGAGCAAGGATAAGTTCAATATTTTAAACAAGTTTTAATTCTGTTGTTCTTCCAACTCTAGCAGCTGGATAGTTTATTGAACTAACAATCTTTACAAAGATGCCACTTGCAACTATGGAAAGCGTAACTTTCCTAGTGACGCTGTGGATGGTGTGCTTGGTAGCAGAGCTAATGGAATGCAGAAATAGGAAGATATGAGAATGGCCAATAAGTATATTATTTAATTTCTGTCATGAAAAAGTGAAATTAAAAGAAACTTCGTTTTGTACACTGCAACATGGATTATTTAATTCTGTATAGCAAATGCAATTTCCATCCCAAGTTTTCTTGCTCCCAAAGAAATAGCATGAGTCTCCAAACCGTAAATGGAAAAAAAATATGATTACATGATTCAAATTGTTTTGATACAGACAAGATATATTTTCAAATTCAAGACTACTGGTTAAGAAGGAACAACTGCATACCAGTTGATCCGCATGCTCAATGGTATATGATTAAAAATTTGATTTGTATAAAGAAAAAGTATCCACGAGAATTAAAAAAAAAAAAAATAGAATATCAAAACAAACACCATATCCTGTTTGGCTGCTGAAAGTTGAATTAATAAAAAAATGGAGAATAACATGGACAGAAAAATTCCAAATGAGCAAAGTCATGCATATACAACGTATAATTTACAGATGAACAGCTTAAATGGGTAAGCGATGACTATTTTGGGAAAAAAGAACACAAAGTAAACCATAAAACAGTGAATAACAATAGCAACATCTGGCTGCCAAAGAAAAAGAAAGAACGACAAAACAGAAGGGCAGAAGTTTGAATATAGTGTAATTCAGGTTAAGCAAATACCGATGAACAAAGCAAGGTCCCGAGAACACTGCAACTATGGAAGATAAAAGGTAGAAGAGAATGGTTTTTCTTCTTTTCCTTAACGTGTAACAGAAGAAAAAGTAAGCTTAAATAAAGAGAAAAACAATGACCATTCAACTTCCAGGGCCGAAAAGGAATAAGAAAAGTTTTATTTCATGCGCATATATATTGTAATAGAGGCTGAAAGAAAATTTTAAAACACGGTGCTGTCTACAATGTTTAAACTTTAAAGATTTACGTTTAGATTGATATGTTAGAAAATGCAAGAAAAGAAGAAAGATATATAAATATTTTATTTGCATCTGTTATCTTTTTTTTATCTATTTTTTCTTATTATATTATATTAATTATCGTATCTATATTTTTTTCTATCTCCCAATTAACACTTAAGTATGGTAAATTATTTCCCAAAAAGAAAATAAGGTGTGCCCTTTTCAGTTTGGTAGTACCATGAAATAAAGTATAAAGAAAAAAAAATTAACATTGAATATAAGGATTAAAAAGAAACTAAAAGAGTGACGATTTTCAATACAATAAAAACTTGAATTTTATTTTCATGTAGTACAGAGATTTCTATACTACAATCATTTTTTTACAATAATTATTATAAAATTAAAAATTATTATTCTGATAACATATAAAATTACACAATTAAACTTATCATATATTTATTTATTCAAATGATTTTATTTATTATTCATCTCATCATTCTTTTTTTTGGAAATCATTAAATCAATTATTGAAAATCATTTAAATAAATATAAATCATTTGATAAGTTATTGGAAATCGTATATTGACGGTTCATTTCATGATTTAGTTCATAAAAATCAAATTCCAATATTAAATATTATAAACAAATTTTCATAAGAAAATATTTATTAATATCTATATATAAAATAAAAAATTAATTAATTATATTATTTAGATATATATATATTTAAATATTTAAATATTTTTAAATAAATATTATTATGTATCTAAATGATATGATTAATTGAATTTTTATTTTGTATAAAAATATTAATAAAAATTTTAATTTTAACTTTAATATTTTTCTATGAAAAAGATTACAATATTTAATATTAAAATTTGATTTCTAATAAATAAACAATAATAAAATTAACCGTAAATAGATATATTAAATGATTTTAAAAATTGAATAATAAATAAATTTATTTAAATAAATAAAGATAGAATAGGTTGTAATTTTTTTAAAATAATATTATTTTTGAAAAAAAAATTCACAATATTTTATTAGATATTTATAGTGTAAAAAATTTTACATTGTTAACGTTTCTATTTTAAGTTTTACTTTTTTTCATTAAATATATTTTATCGCTATTTACTTTTACATTCTTTTCTCCTTATTCGTTTTCTTATTTAAACGTATATTCTTTTCCTTAAACTTCTTTCTTTTTATTCTTTTTTAAACTAAATAATTTGTTCAAGAATAATTTTTAAAATATAAAGATTAAAACAAAGTATAAAATATTTTTATACTATAATCTATTTTTAATTGACATAAATAGTAATTTTGCCATATTTTATAATAATCACTTTAAAAAGTCACATTTCAAATAACTTGTACTGGTTAATGATATAAAAATACTTATCCTAACAATACAAAAGTTAAACTTTATGTATGTAAATAGAATTAATATAAAGATTAATGAAATTATATAAATATGGTTATGGTTCACATAAAGTTTAAAGAGTGGTGTGATTTTATTTGAATAATAAATATTAGAAAAGTGATTTGAATAAAAACTTTTCCTTAAAAAAATCACTTTTCTATTCCAGTTAGATATATATATATATATAGTAATAATTTGTGCACTTCATCCTAATTATTAAATTAAAAAATATATACGCAACATTTTTTTTTGACAATATATATATATATACTATTTTAAAACTGTTACCAAAATCAGATCCTCTTGAAACACTTTGTATAAAAAGTCTTCCTCAACAAAGTAATCTTATTTAGTGAAATTAGTTAAACAGTGTATAAAATTAAATCAATATTGCTCAAACGATTCAGATATTGAACGATACAAAATTGAACTCATTCTATTCATCTACTAACCTGTCGCTAGACGGAGCCTTCCGTCTCTCTGTCCTCTGCGGCGGCGCTTGGGTGCGGTTCAAACCGTCCTTGCTCCTCTGTGGTCTTCGTTGTTTTCGTGGCGTCGGAAATGGTGGCGCGGGTGGTTTACGTCAGTTTCGAAGTTCAGATCTATTGAGTGTTTAGTATGTTCCTTGGCTTTTAGGGCAAAGTGATGCAACGGTGACCATAGGCGTCGCAGATGAAGTGTGAGCGGAAGAGCGGCATTTGAAGGAGATTGATGGATTCGTGTTCTTAAGATTTTTAATATGATGAATGAATGATGATAACTGACTCATAAGTAGATCTAATGGTCAACCGTAACAACATGGCACGAGAGGAACGCACTCGCTCACTTCAAATCCAATTAAGTATATACATTAACAGAGGTAAAAGGGTTTTTTATGAAATTTATTTACATGTATAAAAAGACCAACATAAAACTAAATTAGTAACATTATCTTCTTTTCATTGCTCACAGTTTGCACCATTTGCATTTTCAAGCCCCATTGTAGGTTAATTTTTTCCTATTTGTTTTTTTATACATGAAAACAAATTTTCATATATGCAGATTTGGTGTATAACAAAAAAAGGGTGGGAGAATAACATGGGCCAATGAATAGTAATAATACATTTGTTTTGGGCTTGAGTTTCTGTTGTTCTCCAGCCCAAGGCCAGCCCTAAGTGCAACGGCCCGTGCTAAATCCTAAGAACGGCCCTACGAACACACAAATTGTTGTACAGAGATTAAGTTTATCTCTTATGGTAATGTAAAAGGTGTAAAACAACATTAATTATTGGCAGCACCCAACTTGAAGAAGTACATGAAGGTGGAGGACAGTTAAGAAGAATGAAAGCTAAAAACTTAGCAGCACATGATAAGAAAAATTCTTCCGTGCATTGGTTGGTGCATCGAATATTGAATCAAATAAAGTGAGTTGTATTATATTATGCAGAGAAAAAAAATAGTATAAGGACCAATATGAAGATTATGGATGAGAAGAGGGTTGAGTTATTAGAATGATTAAGGATGAAAGTTGATTAAAGGAAGGTGGGAAAGTACTTGAAATTGCAGAGAAATAGAAGGAAAACTAATGATATGATCTGATCCTTCATCTGATGCATCATCTGCTGCTGTGCTACCTACCTAATAACTTCCTCTGTACCCACCGACATGTCCGTGAAATGAGTTTCCACCACACACCAAATCACACAACCACATTTTCATCCAAATTATTTTCTATTGTAAGTAATTAAATCAACATAATTTATATAGATGACAGTTGAATGAAGTATTTTTTTCATACCTGAGTCTTCTTATAATTTATTACCTTTTGATATTCTTTTTACTATGAGATAGATAGTATATTTAACAGATTGATAAAGGAAGGTGAAGATGTAGGCACTTATATATTGGAAAAAGAAAAAGGGAATGTTCACCAAGAATTAAATGAAAGTGATTATATAGCTAGGTACAGTGAATGATTGCAAGAATAATGCAAACAGAAATACCCATCCCTATCTTTAAAGTTTTGTAGAGAATCATAATCATATGTTAGAAAAGCATTTCCCAGAAAAAGTTATCATATGTGATCTAAATTACTTGCAGTCTTCATTGACCAGATCCTTAAAGTTAATTGGTCGTGTCAATTAGTTGCAATCAATTGTAAGTTGCTAGTTGTTACTTTGCAGAAGGTTCACTGGGATCATGTGCATATTTCATGCACGCCATGATTGTAGGTTCACATGCTTGCAAGAAGATACAGTGTTCATCCAAGCTATTGGAGGATTGTGATATATGAGCTTTTTTTATGGCCCTTTTGATGCATTCTTCAGCTGAAAAGTTACAAGAAAGAAGTGTGATGTAGTGGTCCTGATCGAGAATTAGATATTTAAAGAGTGGTCCTAGTGATTTGAAATCTGATAGAAATGGAATTGGTTTGTGTGTGGATTACTATATTCAAAGAAAATAGTATATGCTGCTAAGCATGTTTGCACATTCTTCCTTAACAGTTTGATTATGTCAGTTTGCTCATAGCAAAGTTGAAAAGCTTTGCTTATTATTATAAAATATGTGTGTATATGAAACATAAAATATAAATTAGGGTCTTTTTTGTTTTTATATTTAGAAGTTTGTGTAAAGAAGTAGTTGTAACACAATGAAGAAAGAGAAGTTTGAACAGGACAAAGTAACAAACATCATAGGTTTGCATGCAGTGAAACAAGGACATGATAGGTCTAATAAGTCTTACCTTTGGTCGAACTGGTAATTAATGGTGATGAAGATGTGGCAATAAACAATATGAATAGTGTAAGCTTCGTAGTGCTAAGTCTTCTTGCATTAATTCTCCATGGATGGCTTTTATGTTCATGTCTAGAGAGGAAGGGAAGGATCAGAAGAAAGGAATGCTTTATGATTTTAGAATGTGATATTAATATAGAAATGGTACTTCATTCATTAATAATTTTAATTCATTATATTACTGTTTTTTTTTTTTTTATATTTTTCTAAAATTAATTACACATTGAATAAGGTCAAATACTAAGTTATCATGATCAACTAACCACCATGAAAAGTTCCATGTAAAAGAGAATAAATATCACAATTTTTTTTTCTTAAAAAAGATTGAATTTTTTTTTAAGGAAAAAAAACACAAATAGAATGGAACACATTAATCAAACATGGATAAAAAAATGACCTCAATTTATAGGCTACTAAATGAAGAAGACTCTATTCACATTAATATTTATGTAAAGTTAACAAAAAAATCACATTAACATTTATGTAGTTAGATAAATTTGCTTATCAGGTTCAACTAATTTTGCTAGCCCTATTTATTCTAAGGGACATGATATATATTCAACTTAGTCAACTCTTCATTGTTTCATAGAAAAATGGCTAAAGTTGGTGGGAAAAATATTCATGAGCTGACACATGCTATTAAAATTCAATTGCTACGCATCATCTACATTTATTAAGGAATTAAAAATAGAAATATATTACTTTTTCTTACAAATAATAAAATAGACATATATTAATTTATCATTCACCATGCAAAGATTTTATAGTTTCTCATAATTATTTTAATTTGTTTTTGTAAGTTTGTTAACATGAATTTGATGAATTTTATAATTTATTTTAATCAATCTCATGGGAGATGTAAAATTAAAAATTAATCCACATTTTGTATGGTGTTGACTTTGAAGAAAAGTAATTCCTCTTCGGGATCAGAGATTTTATAAAGTGGAAAAGAATGTGTATAGGGTTTGAGATTGAAATCCTTGTTAATGAGAAATTTATAGAAACATGTTCTCAGAAAATTTTGTTTTAAAAAATCGAAACAGCTTTATTAAGTCAAGATTTTGAGCAATTTTGGAAAAAGGTTGTGTTAACGCGAATTACGTTTTTTTACCGTGAGAAAACATTCTTTGAACTTTTGAAAAAGTTAATAAAGTTTGGTGAGAGAGGAGAGTCGATTGGGTTAGATTAGACACGTTTCACATTTGAAAACGAAATTTCAAACTATCAATTCGCGAACATAATTGTTATTAATTGTTAATATATTTAATGTTGAATTTGGAAGAAACGTATTTGGAAGCGTACGTCGTCAAACAAACAAACAAACAAACGTTATTTCCTGTAAACAAACAAAGTCTCTTTTTTCCTGTTGCTGCCAACTCCGCAACACCTGACTGAAACTTCCCAATCCCCACCTCGCCACGCCACGCTTCGCTCCACTTTCTCTCTCTCTTTTTTCTCTTTCCTTCTTTTATTTCACAATCTTCTCTTCTCTTTTCTCTTCTTTTGCATGCGCCACCGTCACCACCATCACCATCACCATCGAATTCATTTAATTCAATTTCGATTGTTACAATGGGTAACATCTGCGCTCGTTTGAAGGCCAAGCCTGCGCCACCGCACTCCTCCGCCGCGAAGAAGCGCTCCTCTTCCCGCAGAGAGAGGAAGCTCGACGACGCCGCAATTCGCGAGCAGGCCATCGCCGCCGCGATTCTCTTCAAGCAGCATCAGCAGCAGCAGCAGAACTTCGATCGCTCCACTTCGCTTAGGTACCCGAATGGAGTCTCCAAGAAGAGTAGCAACAGCAGCAACACCTTGCCGAGGAGTTCGAGCTCCAGGGCCAGGTCCCTCACTGATCCTCTCCTTCAACCGCATCAGCTTCTCAATCAGGTGAACCTTTTTTGATAGCTTAAATGAAAAAGAAAACTGAAAATTAACGTTTTTGTGATTTTTTTGTTGGGGGGATGCAATCTCAAAAGGCAAAAACCTTGACTAAATCGCAATTTAAAAACTTTGAAGAAAAAACTGAGTCTTTGCGAGTTTTTTTGAGGAATTACTTTTACTTGGATGATTTGGTTTGTTGTTGGACTCATATACGGTGATTTTGGAATTTTTGAGAGTTTAATTAATTTTGGTGGATTTGGTTTGTTGTACTCGTGATTTTTTTTGGAAATTTTGGTGATTAAGGTAATTTTGGAGTAATGGGGGTTATTGTTTTCTGGTAATTAGATTTTCTATTTTTGTAATTTTTAAAAGCCTTTGTATGAAGTGAAAGGAGGCATATGCATGTTGTCGGTTTTGATGTTTACAGTATTTTTTTAAAATCCGAATTCGGGCATTGGTTGTAGATATGGTGTTGATAATTACTTGAGGGGTTTTCTATGATGATGTGGTTTCTTAGAGTTAAAGTAGATGAAGATGTGGAAAGTGGAATGGAATGTTGAAGAAAGCGATAGAATTTTGGAATGGATCGTCTGTGATGGTCAGTTATTATTTTCTTCTGCCCCCGAGACTTGTATCGGAACAGTGTTGGGAAATAAAATAATTTGTTTCATTTGCATCTATGTTATTATGAGTTAGAGAGGCAATTGTGATGACATGTGTTAAATGTGTTCTAGTCTTGAATAATGGGAGGGCGAATGAAGGAGGTGAAGTTTGTCCTTTTGAAGTGCTTTTTACTGGAAGTTTGGTGTAGCTTTGAAGGGAACCTTGTTTTGCCTCTTTCTTGTCACAACATAGATGTCAGGGTTTCTAAACTGACATTGAAATTCAAATGGATCTAGTAGACCATTCTTTCTGATTTGAAATTGCATATGTTGTGTCATTTTCTTAATCGAACTTTTATATTACAAAATTCCCTTCTACTTTTGACTCTGGTATGGTGTTGCTAAAAACAGGAATCCATTCTTTTTTATTTATTTATTTACTTATTTGTAACTCTAGCAAAAAAATGGCAGCTGTTAACACTTTCATGTTATCTTTTGCCAGTTATAGGGTGAAAATGCAAGCACGTTATTGTTCTTTAGTTCAAATATTAACTGTTCTTTATTTCATCCTTTTCCTTGTCATCTTTATTGGTGTGTTTCCGTTAGCTTATACTTGCATCTTTTCAATTTGACAGGATGTGAAGGTTGATGATCTTGAGACAAATCATATTGTCCTTGTGCATGGAGGTGGCTTCGGGGCCTGGTGTTGGTATAAATCTATCGCACTTCTAGAAGAAAGTGGTTATAAAGTAGCTGCAATAGATTTAACTGGTTCTGGAGTGAGTTCATTTGATACAAACAGCATTACAAGTTTGTCACAATACGTGAAGCCACTTACTGACTTCCTTGAAAATCTTCCAGAAGGCAAAAAGGTATGTACGCTGCTTTCCATTTTTTGTAGCTAATAGACTGATCTATTCTATCTTTATTATTTATCTCATTGGCTCTGTTGGTTTGGAGTATTTCAGTGGAGATATGATACTTGACTTTTAGCATGTATGATATTTTTCAATCTTTGCCAACTTCTGGTGAAAGTTATGGCTTCGTTACTTGCCACTCCCACCCCCTCCAAAACACTTTGTATTGTAGCTATGAATTCCAAAGTACATTAATGGTCTAGGAGAAAATAAGGAACGTGTATTCTAATGGCTAAAAATATCCTATATGTAATATTGTAATTTAAAATTAGAGGATTTTGATTAAATTGTGGAAAAAATTTAGGAAAAGAAAGAGGTGCTGAAAAGCAAAGCAATTGTACTTATAGCAAGAAAAAGGTCGAGAGAAAATTATTGATGATTTGGATTGAAGTTTGCAACTGCAATTGTAAAAATTATAAGGCTTACAAGTTATTTCCCGACTTGTGGTCTAGATGGGGAAGGAAAAATTACGTGGTCATCTCAGTTACTTCTGTTAATATCTAATTAAAGGCAATTAGAATTATAACTTGAAATTATCTATATTGAAAAAAAAAATAGTAACTTCCCTGAAACTGCTTAGGATATGTGGTAATGGGTAACATTGTTAACAGTGTTGCAATTTAGTGTTTTTCCTCTACATTTTTCTGAGGGTTAAAATGTTTATGATGGCAATGATTTTACCTAATTGTATTTGGAAACAGACTCAGATTTAGTTTGGGGTAATTATGTTCAGTGTTACAATTTTAGTATTTTTCTTTTAACATAGTCTTAATTTGGTCCAATTAAATCAAACTTCGTGAAATGTAAATGTTTCACCCTCACTTTGCTCCTGGGAGGACACATAGTTTGGGTCATTCGGCATTGTTGCTTGCTTGAATACAATATTTGGTAGTACAAAATCTAAGTCTGAGCTCACTAGGAAGTTTCTTTCCATATATTTCTTACCTTTCGAATTCTTATGAAGGTGATTTTGGTTGGGCATGATTTTGGAGGGGCATGTATATCATATGCAATGGAGATGTTTCCTCTAAAGATTTCCAAAGCTGTGTTTATTGCTGCAGCAATGCTGACAAGTGGACAAAGCACTCTCGATATTATTTCTCAACAGGTTTTTCATCTCCTGCTAGCCTTAAGATTGATGCTTCTTTATTTTTACCCCGTCGGTGATCTGAAAATCTGTACCAAAAAATTTTACGCAAAGATTTATGATATCACCCTACTTTGGAGTAGAATGTTTATATTTTAGAAGGGACTAAGGTTGAAAACCGAGACAGAGGGCATCTGAATTATTTTATAATTTCTGCTGGTTATATATGTGGTTAAAATTTCTATAAATGAAGAATTCTTCTATTCTTTTACTGATGATTTGCTTGTGGCTATATGTTGCAGGCAGGTTCAGATGATCTTATGCAACAGGCTCAGATTTTTATATATGCTAATGGGAATGATCGTCCTCCCACTTCTTTTGATCTGGACAAGTCATTGTTGAAGGATTTGTTATTCAACCAAAGTCCCTCCAAAGTAAGTGGTTTAGGGGGTGGCCAAATTTTCTCCTTTCCTTTTCTGTACATGAGAACTTTTTAAATTTAAATGATTGTACTTGTGAAAGTGACTCATGATTACTTCATATCCAATCTCTTATTTAGTTGAGTTGATATAAAGATTTGCAAAGTATTTATTGTTTTACATTTGATTACTTGATTTTTATGTGTACCGTGTAGACCATTTAATTAGTTAATCTTTAGATTTATTGGGGACTCCACTCCATGCTAATCAGAATGAGAATTGACAGAAAATATATGTTGGATGATAATTGAAATTGTGCAATTAGTTGAACTGCAGGCAACTGCTTTATCAGTGCTTCATAATTTTCAAAATGGATAGTTTTCAATGTTGTCTGTTGAACATGTAGCATTTTCAGAAAGATTTTGCTGTCTTTTATCTGTCTTTCATAACACATAAATTAATAATATATTTTGTAATACAGTCTTTTGTCGAAATTCTTGCTTTCAGGATCTCTCCCTAGCTAATAAAAAATTGTCTCTAGCATTAGGGGATGCATTTGCATTTGTAAATATACGGACTGACTACTATGTAAATATACATTTGTTTATGTGATTCAGAATCTAAGTTTTGTTTCTGTCCCTTTTCATAGTTTACGAGCTTGTATTCATTTCCCTGACTCTCCTTGTTTCTTGTTGAATGCAGGATGTTGCATTAGCATCTGTCTCCATGAGGTCTGTACCATTTGCACCAGTTTTAGAGAAGCTTTCCCTTTCAGACCTGAAATATGGATCAGTTAGGCGGTTTTATATACAAACTCTTGAAGACAATGCCACACCCATTTCACTCCAGGAGAACATGATAAATGCAAGCCCCCCAGAAAAGGTTTTCCGTTTGAAGGGGGCTGATCATTCTCCTTTTTTCTCAAAGCCTCAAGCTCTGCATAAGTTATTGGTAGAAATCTCAAAGATCCTCTGAGAACATTCATTGGTTAAATTGTTTGTGAAGCCCTACCCACGTGAAATAAGAATGTGCATTTGGCTTATTATTTAAGTCTATTATTGTGTGCGAGTTACAGGTTTCAATCTTTCCCTCTTTTTTTCCCTCTATCTGGAGTTAAATTTTGAAAGTTAGCTTGTATATCGTGTAATTTGTAACAGGTATTACTTGCAACATAAAACTCATGTTATATTGCAAGTATTACTAGTTAAAAGTGTCGGTATCTGCTGATTAATGTTGCAAGTTACCCTCGAAGACAATTAGAAAAGAAAACCTGTAACTTGCCACTGATCCTATGGCAACACTGCTTTCACCGTAGTAAGATATCATGACAATGCAGAGGCACATTACAAAGAAGGAGTCCTTGGCATCAAATTTGTCTACATTCTTTTGATGTTCCATTGATACTGCTGGCGGATGGAGATTTACGTTTTGAGAATCCTGGAGACTCCCCAGAGCTGCTGCTTTTTGTTTTTCTCTACACCCCGTACTTTTTGCTTTAGCCAGTTTGCTCCAATATTTCCAATTGCGACTCTAATAATAAGTGTTTTCTACCTTTAGCAACATGAGTCAATAAATTCCCTGAGCTTTCCCAAATTGTAAGAAAGCTAATATGTTGTATGCTTTGCTTAATCTCTTGCCAGTTTATGGTGATTCTGTTGCTATCCAACATGGACTTGGAGGAGTTAATGATAAAATTTAGGAGGAATAATCTTTAAATCCTGCTTAGAGTTGTTGCATTTTATAAATGAAACTAATATTGTTGAATAAATACTTTTTTTTTTCCTTAAAAAGTATTGGATAAGTAACAATGAAATTGAACTTCTTTTCTCCTTTGCACTTTGGTTAGACGAGAAAAAATGAAACAGGGAAAGAAGAAAATTTGAATGTTGAGAAAACCTAAATAAGAGACTTAGCTCATACATGAAAAATATTACATCTCCATAAAAACATTAAGAATCTGGTCGGTAACAGAAAGGTTTTTATAAACGAACACCAATACAAACACTGATAGAGGAAGGGAGGATGCAAATGCAATTAAAAGAATGATTATATTTATATTATTAAGAAGCAACATGGCAGCTGTTGCTCATTGTGACAAAAAGTAACGTTTGAACAATTAGTTAAATACAGATTTTAGGATTTCGGAAGTTCATGGTCTTGCCACTCTCACAAAGTTGGGATATGGAATTTTACGTTGAATTAGATCCTTTTGACAAGTCATGAATGAAAGCCTCCTCGTGTCCAATTACTCGTTATTCGTCAAAGTTGACGGCATAGCTTGTGTTGTGAGGATTGATTGCTTTTTAGACGAACTTGTATGCTTTGAAAACTAAAATTCCAGATATTTGCGAAACATGATTCCCATTATATTTTTATCAGTGGTCAATTGACAATGAATATTCAGCTAAACTAGTTTTAAGTCTTCGTTTCTAGTCTGATTTGAATATGCATCGTGAACACCAACACTCTATTTATGACCAAACTCAAAGCGTTGATTCTCTATTTAAAATAATTGCTAAAATTCTCATCTATAATATATGTTTAATAACTTCTGATGTCTCTTTCCAAAGTTCAAGTCTAGAGTTGCTTTCTTTTTAAAAAGGAAAAAAGATTTCTCAATCAAAATTTTATGTCATCCATAAGAAAAAGTATGTCTTTAGGAACAATTTTTGGTATATTTTTGGCAAACACATGTAAGGCTAGAATAAATAAGTAAAAATATGAATATATTTTTATAAGTCCTTTATGTCGTTTTGAAGAGTTTTGTCACTGGAAACCAGAAAATTGATAAATTGAAAGAAATAACAATGAACAGTATAGTACACTTCCCTTGTTTCTGAGCTAATACAGAATAATGCAGGCAGTAAATAAGATTGTAATAATTTATATGCATATAACTATAACATTACCAGATTATACAATGCATTTAAAAAATTATACACGAGGGTAACACAGGTCTCTCATAGTGATGGTTTTCAGAAAATTCAAAGAGGAAGAAGATGGTCACAAACATTGAAGAAAAACCGATGATGGTCTTGTGTCTTGAACTTGGTTATGATGCTCTATTATAAGGTAAAGAAAGGTATAATCAAGTTCTTTTTTTTTTTATTTATTGATATATTATTTAAAGGATTTAATGTGATAATTATCAACTAATTTTAGTATTATATCCTTGTGAAATCATTTATCTAAAATTTTACGATCAAATAATATTAAAAGTTTGTTCTAAATCGATATTATTTTCCTACCTGTTGCTCGACCTTGGGTCTAATCATTAGTTTTTCTGATATCTTCACCAATTACTTCTAGTAGAGCCATACCAAAACAGAAAATAAAAACCATCTTTATTATTTTTCAAGTTTAAACACTACTAAAGCCATATCCATTAGCTGTCTTATCACGTGTGATGAGATTTCTACGAGAAAACTATCAGTTGAATTAGTTGGTCAAATTCTTAGAAAAACTTACAACATTGAAAACTTACTAGAGACTAAGCATTTAGTGACGATAATGGCAAAAAACTCAATTTCATTCTTGAACTTCAAATCCCTTTTCCCATGATTTCCTGATTATTTGTTGTACTGTGATTGAATAACGAGTTTCATTGTTATCATCGAGACAACCTTGGTAGTTCCAACATCCATAAGTTTTATTTTAGGCTAAAGATGTGCCTAGTGCCGACTGTAGTTGAGGATTAATTAATAATAGTCCTAGATAATAAGGCATAATCATCACAGGTATTTGTTATATCCGCTTCTTCCTGCAGTGACAGAGCATGCTTGAGTTGAACCTCCACTTCACCCATTGATGGTCGCTCATTTGGATCAACCTTCAAGCATCTTTCTGTTATATCCACAAATACTTCCCAACTCTCTGATGCAATCTTTCCTTTGAGATTTAGATCAATATTCTCCTCAACAGGGTGTTTCTGCCTCTTCTCAACATTGTTTAGCTTGTCTTTGCATACCACTTCTAGTAGAACTACACCAAAGGAGTAAACATCGCTTTTTTCTGTTAATGTATTGTTTTCTGAAATCTCAGGAGCCACGTAGCCATATGTACCTATAAGTGAAAGTATTCTTTGGATTATTATTAGTAAACTTCTTTTCAATAAACTAGCAACAAAACAAAAACAAATACCTATAAAGCCATCTTTTAATATTATTGTCTTTGGCTTTTGATTTGATGCATGATGTGGTCCTGTTATGGAAAGCCGGAAGTCTGAGAGTTTGGCCACCATGTTGCTATCCAAAAGAATTTTATAAGGTGTTACGTCACAATGAAATATTGTTCTCTTGACACCTGTGTGAAGGTAGTGTAGTCCCTGTGCTACTCCTATGCAGATCTTTAGCCTCTGCTTCCATGTTAATGGTTCCATTTTCATATCACTACAATATAGGATTTGATGGAGAGATCCATTGACCATGTACTCATATACAATATTCTTCTCGTGTTTGTGGTCACAAAATCCTAATAGAGTGACCAAATTTGGATGCCGAAGCTGGCAGAGCAACTCAATTTCATTCTTGAACTGCTTAAGTTCATTCTCAGTGCTCCCACATATTCGCTTGATTGCAACACATTTGTGTTGGAGAGAACCTTTATATACCATGCCAAGGCCTCCACTTCCAATTATTTGGTTTTCTTCAAAGTTGTTCGTAGATTTCCTAAGATCGGCTAGAGAAAATTGAGGGCATAGCTCTTCTATCACTGTTGGATACTGTGGTTGAGACGAATTTGTATGTTTCAAACAGAAGAAGCTCAAACATTTAATAAACATTGTCCACTACCTGTTAGAAAACATGATTCAGAGGAAAAAATTGGGAGAAAAATATGAAAACTGAAATGTGATTGTATTGATACGAGTGAAGTGATTTTACAAAAATAGTCAGTCTAAACAAATAACCCTAACTATTTTCTAAATGATTTAACTAACCTATAACTAGCATTTGATATCTCTAATAATACCTGTTTTGTTTTCAATCACAATAAGTTCAACTTTCATTCTTCAAAGCTAGCTTTATCTGAACTTAAATACATCATCATCATGAACACGAATACTAATCTTTTGGAACCAAAACTAAAAACAATTGAACAAAACTCCTTTGGGGTGAGAGGGGTGAAGCAACTGAAATTAGTGCATAAACTAAACTAGCTCTTGTATGATCTTTTACAATTTACATACTTTGTTAATAAGTATCCAGCTTTTGATTTGTCTGCACGAGATTAACATTTCATGTTCTGATATATTGATTATTCAGGAACTGCTATAAATACAGAATATAACCATGTAGTTCACACCAAATTCTTTCATGGGGATTATTTCTACATGGACCAACACAGAAGTATATTTTATACAACTAGACTACATTTAAAGTAGATACTTGTCCAGCTTCTATGCTGTAAGATGTAAAACTAACAAAAACCAATATAGATACCTCAGAAAATTAAAATACAATAAGATAAATGGGAGTTTACATATTTTTTGGAAATAGAGAATATAGATATCTTGAATATCACATAAATTTCATATAGGTTGGAGAACCTGGAGATGAAGGGAAAGGCAGAAACAAGATTGTGTTCAGTTCAGGGACCCTATGGCTTCTGTATCTCCTCTGATTCAATAAGCTTGCCAAAGATTTGACCTCAGATAATTCCCTCTTTTATAAGATAATTAGGTGTCCTGAAATTGAATCTTTTATTCGAAAAAATAAAGTTGAGTTGTGATACTAATATGCCACATAGCAGTTTTCGCTGAAGTACTATGCTTTATGTGCTTATTTTAGTTGCAGAATTAAACTAAGCGTGTTTATTTTCAGGAATTTTCTTAATTTTTTTCATACACTTTAGGAGGTATGTGAATAAAATATTAGTTTGGATTTCTATTAGCTAAACTTGTGGATCAAGTGAGTTAGAATTAACTACAATTTTAATCTATTTAAACTCATTTATTTGACTTTATGGGTGAACAGATTATATTACAAGTTGTTGGAATAGACCATCGACCAAATATATATATATATTTTTTTCATTTAGTTATTATAAGATTATAACTTGGTATTTACTTGAGGTTATTAAGTATTAGAAAATTATTATTTGGTGTTTGATTAATCTACATCTATTCCTTTACTAATATTGAAATGCTTATATTTTCTTGATGTACAAAAGTTAAAGATATTAAGGGTTTTTTTTTTTTTATGTTTTATTTGATGTTTGGTAATATAGAAAAAGTTTATTGAGAATTATTTTAAAATTTAAAGATAAAAATTATGTCTTGTTCTCACTCTTCATTGTCTCTTAATAGTATTGGAATAAAAAGTAATTATTTTAAATTTACTCTTCATATTATCACTTCTTATAAAACACAATAAAAAATTATCTGATATTATAAAAACAGATTATGGTTTATAACCTTATTTAATAAATTTTATGATTAAGTTTATAACTTAAATTCATATGCGATAGATGTTTATTAAAGTACTTAGTAAAGTTATTTAATAAAATTTAAAAATATATAGTAGATAAGTCGAAATAATGTATTTAAAAATTGCCATTACTTATTAAATTATCATATATCGAGTGTTAGTATGGTACTTTCAGACACAGTTCATTTGACACTTTTTCTTAACTTTATATTCGATGCATAGTTAGATTCATAATCTAAAACCATATTAAAATATTAATTAACATAATTTTGGATAATGTTTATATATTTAATCTTATATTAACAATTAATTACGAGTCCAAAATAAGTTTTAAATTACAATTTTATAGATAATTTTTATATTTAGTAAAAAATTATAATAGATGTTATTAGATTAATATTTAAAAAGATTGTACTTAATCACAAACTATTTTATTGTATAATTAATTTTACTAGAAATTATTCTTTCTAAGAAAAAAAGCCAAAGGAGACGCATTTTCCTGACGTGTTTTTCTTATTATATATGCATTAATATATCAATGGAGCATCCAAATTCCACAGTACCTTCGTTGCAGAACCACTCAACAGATTTGGTTCAACAAATTGAAGGTATCTTCTTCTTCTTCTTCTTCTACAAGTCCAACTTGTTCCTTAATCTCTTTTTGTTTTCTATAACATGGTCATCCTTAACTGGATCTCGTCAATTATGCTCCCATAATTCATTCTATATCTAATTTCCCTGTTATACTTTTCGGCTTTAAATTTATGCTTACGACAAATTCCTAGCTGTAGAATTATGCTTCATATGAAATTATACCTTATTATGCATTTGGTATTCTTCAAGAATTTATTAAGCATGAATTATTTTTACGAAGTCAACGCTGGTCTGCTTCTGACAGTGTAGGATTTAGTTTGGAATTGAACATAGGCACAAAAGTACACCATAACTGGATTTTTATGGTTTCTGGAACATGGATGTAGGGATATACTAAAGATTTAACTTTGTATAGAAAGTTCAACTGTGTTCAAGATCCTTTTCCGTTTTTTTTCTTCTTCTTCTTCTTACTGCTTTTCAACCTTCAGTTTGTCCTTTCCCTTCCAATCTTAGCATGTTTTTGTACTTGAAGTTTAAATTTTCTAGTTTTGCCCAGTTTTTGTTTTTAATTCTCCTTTCCCAATTTGAAATGGAAATCGAGGGGAAGATGTAGGGAAAGTTTACTTTGATTGCCAAGAATTTGTGTATTAGAATCTACGTAATTTATTTTGCAAAATCTTATGTCAATTTAACTAATTAATTCACATTATAATTTCATATATCAGCTGTATAAAAGGGAATTCTATCATCTATTTAGTTGTAAATAGAATGCCTGTTTTGTAAGAGCATAGTGGCTGTCTCATATGTAAGGCTTAAGGTCTACGAAAAGTAGTTTTAACTCATGATTTTGTTCTTGAAGGAGACAGAATAATCAAGATGGTTGAGGCAGTTGTGTCCTTTGCAGTTGATAGGCTTGGTGATCTACTGATTGAAGAGGCCAGATTGTTAAACGGGGTTAGCGACAAAGTCAAAAGCATGCAAAATGAACTAAAGAGGATGCAATACTTCCTAAGAGATGCTGAGAGCAGGCAGGATGAAGGTGATACTATAAGGAATTATATTTCGGAGGTTAGAAAATTAGCCTATGATGTTGAGGATGTGATTGAAATTTATGCTATCAAGGTTGCATTTGGCACAAGTATTGGAACGAAAAATCCACTCTACAGAACTAAACATATTCACAAAGTTGGCTCTGAGCTCATATCAATCAATTCTCGAATATCTGACCTGACAAGAAGCTTACAAACTTATGGTTTGACTGCAACAAAAGACATTGAAGAGGCATCTAAGGTGAAAAGACAATTGAGATGGTCTTATTCTCACATTGTTGACGAGTTCATTGTTGGCTTAGATAATGACATAAACAAAGTGGCAGAATGGCTATTAAATGAAAATCAGGACTGTCGATTTGTTTATATTTGTGGAATGGGAGGTCTTGGTAAAACTACACTTGCCAAAAGCATTTACCATTACAATGCTATTAGGCGAAACTTTGATGGTTTTGCCTGGGCCTATATATCTCAGCAATGCAAGAAAAGAGACGTTTGGGAGGGAATTTTAGTGAAGCTTATTTCTCCCACCAAAGAGGAAAGGGACGAGATTACGAAAATGAAAGATGATGAACTAGCAAGGAAGTTGTTCAAAGTTCAGCAAGAGAAGAAGTGTTTGATCATCCTGGATGACATATGGAGCAATGAGGCATGGGACATTTTAAGTCCTGCATTTCCATCTCAAAATACAAAGAGTAAGATAGTTTTTACATCCCGCTTCAAAGACTTTTCAGTGCATGTGGATCCTGAAGGCCTGCTTCACGAACCAAGTTGCTTAAATACAGAGGACAGTTGGGCACTGTTTAAGAAAAAAGCTTTTCCAAGACAAAATAACCCAGGTACCTAGAAACGTCTTCAGTGAGCAAACTTATTTAACTAGTAAAGTCCATAAAGTTTGTTTCATTATTTCATCTTTAGTTTCCCAATTCTCTAGTTAATCTTTCATATTTATCAGTTGTCTGATCAGTGGAGAAAAGTTAGAAAGCCACTTTTTTTTTTCTTTTTCGAGAAATTCCCATAATTATTATAAATTTTTAAGCATACATTTATAAGTAAAAATAGTGTTTTTTTCTTTTTAAATAAGCATAAATTATAGGCCCTTAGTTGTTTTTCTATTTTGTAGTTTGTTTGGGTGTAATGAGTGATAGTTCAGGTTTCTAAAAACAGCCCTATATTGTAACATGAAATTCAATGGAGATTTGAGTGTTGAGAAAACACAAAGTGCTCTCTGCTTTCATATGAAATTAGATATCACCCTCTTGTTGTGCGAATAGATGAATTAAATACTTTTAAATTTTATTAATCATTAACGGTTTTTTTTTATAAATATTTTAAATTATTTTGTACATTCAAATCTATAGGAAACTTTTTGCATTTGGTCTCCTTAATAGCATTTGGCTTGTTTTGAAAGGTAAAGTATGGACCTTTTTGTTGAATTATATTTAAAAATGTGACTCTTAAATAAGCTTTTTTATGATCCTTAACTACTAAGTAGGTTTTTAGTAATAATCATTATTTAATTTAAATTGTATCTGTAGAAGTTTCTATATATAATGTATGAAAACATGGAAATGTGTGTAGCCCTATCATGTATTGATTTCCTGCATATACCTACAAGGAAGAATTTCTGTATGCTTGTTTATGGTACCATTTTTTAATGTGATAATTAGCCTGTGACTTTTGCAGAATCCACAATTTCTGATAACTTCAAAAGATTGGGCAGAGAAATGGTTGCAAAGTGTGGTGGTCTGCCTTTGGCTATCATCGTTCTTGGAGGGCTTTTGGCTACAAAGGAGTCAATCACTGAGTGGGAAATAATACATAAGCATCTAAGTTCATACCTAATAGGAGGAGAGATACGTGATAGGAGAAGATTAGATGAAGTGTTGGATTTAAGTTACCAGGACTTGCCTTGTCAACTGAAACCATGTTTTCTCTATTTAAGTCAATTCCCTGAAGACTCTGAGATACCAAAAACTAAACTAATGCAGTTATGGGTAGCAGAAGGTGTTGTTTCATCTCAATACGAGATTGGGCGGGATGAGACAATGGAGGATGTTGCTGAACGTTTCCTAGGTAACTTAATTAGCCGCTGCATGGTTCAAGTTGGTCAGATGGGGTCTACTGGTCGGATTAAAACCTGCAGGCTCCATGATTTAATGCGTGATCTGTGTTTGTCGAAGGCCAGGAAAGAAAATTTTCTCTACATTATTAATGGATCACAACAAAATAGTACCATTGATGTTACCTCTTCATCTAATGTATCAGATGCAAGACAAATTGATGAAGTTCGTAGACTTGCTGTCTACTTGGATCAACATGTTGATCAATTGATTCCACAGGATGAGCAAGTAAATGAGAATCTCAGATCCCTTGTATTTTTTCATGACAAGAAGTGTAGGATGGAAAACTGGGACCTAGTCAGAGGTGTTTTTGTGAAGTTCAAATTACTTAGAGTTCTAGATCTTGAAGGAATTAAGGGGCTGAAGGGACAGTCATTGCCTAAAGAAGTAGGGAATCTTTTATGGTTGAAGTTTCTGAGTCTAAAAAGGACTCGTATACAAGTACTGCCATCTTCCTTGGGAAATTTGGAGAATCTGCAATTTTTAAATTTGGAAACTGTCAATAAAGTGAGCTGGGATTCAACAGTGGAAATTCCAAATGTAATATTTAGGTTGAAACGGTTGAGGCATCTATATCTTCCAAATTGGTGTGGAAATATGGCTAACAAACTGCAATTAGAAAATTTGACTAATTTGCAGACACTAGTCAATTTTCCTGCCAGCAAATGTGATGTAAAAGACTTACTAAAGTTAAAAAAGCTCAGAAAGTTAGTACTTAATGACCCAAGACATTTTCAAAAGTTTACTGAAAGTTTCAGTCCCCCTAATAAAAGGTTGGATTGCCTTCAATCCTTGTCTTTAAGAACTGACATGCTTTCCTTCCCTGAAAATGTAGTAGATGTTGAAAAATTGGTGTTAGGCTGTCCTTCTCTCTGTAAACTGCAGGTTGAAGGGCGGATTGAAAAACTTCCAGATGCATCTCTGTTTCCTCCACAACTTTCAAAATTGACTTTATGGGGTTGTAGACTTGTGGAAGACCCAATGGTAATACTTGAGAAACTTCCTAACTTGAAGTTTCTAAATGGGTGGGATATGTATGTAGGAAAGAAAATTACATGCACACGAGATGGTTTCTCTCAGCTAAAGGTTCTAATGCTCCGTGGCTTACGTAATTTAGATGAATGGACAATAGAAAATCAAGCCATGCCTAATATTCACCGATTGAGCATATCCGATTGTAACAATTTAAAGATGGTTCCTGATGGGATAAAATATGTTACTAGTCTGCGGCAACTAGAAATCAGATGGATGCCTAAATCATTCAAGACCAGACTTGGAACTGCTGGGGAGGATTACCACAAAGTTCAACATGTTCCAAGTATTATATTTTTGAATTAGGGATGTAAGTTGAAAAGTTTAAATACCATGTTCAAATTTCATTTTTATTGGCTTTCCGTTGTATATGTTCTTTACAACTTCTATGTTTTGATTTGATTGATTCTCATTTTTATACGATAAACAAATAAGTAGCGCAATAACTAGGGCAAGTTGTTCTCCCGTGCTTAAAAATTTTGTTGTTCAAAATTTTATTTATAGTGTTCAATGAAACAAGAATTTATTATTTTTTTATGATTTATAATTCATGGTTTATAATTCATGCTAATAAATTTTTGTACTTTTGCAGTGAATCAATAACTAACGCTGGTGTTTCCAAAATCTGAGGTTTTAAGCTTTGAACTTACTATGTTCATGCTTAGTAATTGTTTGCATTGTCTTTATGGATTCAGTTATTTGGTTTAATATGTTTTTTATATTTGCAAGATTGTTGTATTATCACAAGTAACAATCTAACAACTATGTTTTATGTTTTTAGAATGTATTGCATACTTGGCTGTGAAGAAAATAGTGTGCGTATGTAAATAACCAGTAGTCATTCGAGAACCAACATTTTTTTAATTGTAAAATCCAATCACATGCACAAGATTGGGTAGTAGAGTTGTGAAAGCACCAACCTTATGCTGCTCTCGGAAAAACCCTAAGAATGTTTCTGCCACCATTAGACAGCTTCCGCCAACCGTGATGGTATCAGGTTTTACCACTTTCTTTCAGATATTTTATCCAATTACTCAACTTTGCTTGAAGTTCCTAGTTTCTCATTGTAACTCTTCAAGTGAAAAGCAATGACAAAATTCTATGATAATGGATGTTTTGTGGTTGAAGAAGACTAGAGTTGTAATAGAATAGAAAAAGAAAAAGACAAAGGCTATGAGGGAGGGAATGAATGTCTCATGTTAAAGTATCGTGTGTAGACCATAGTCATTGTCTTATTAACTCGACAGTAAGCAATCTCAGCTGCCTCGTATTCTGTCCTGTTCCTATGCAAAATATGGCTAGAGAATTTGAAATGTACTACATTTAGTAGTACGTAACATTTAAGAGAAAACATCTGGTTGAGCAAAAGAAGACTGTTTCGTGCAATGTGATGAATGAACATGATGAAGAATGTACAAGAGCAGGGCACACCTATTTTCCTCTAATAAAGTATAAAATGAGACTAATAAAATTAAGTATAGTCAGTAGATTTTAGTTTCTTAAACATGCCTATACGAATTTAATTTTCTAACTGCCTGCTTTGAAAAAAAATTGTTGAAAGATGGAATCTACTTTGGCAATCACTACCTTTCAGAAAATTAGTTTCATAACTTTCTACTAAAGGAGTACCTAGCTTGAGAGAAAAAAAAAAAAAAAAGAATACATAAAGATATGCATTCTATGAGGCATGACAGGAATTACCGTCTCAGAGTGTATAAATCTCAAAGCCTCTCTTCTGTCTAAGTTCTCTCAGTCGGCATTTTCTTTTTAAAGGGGTTGAATACAGATCCTCTTGACTGTGTGTATTCGGGCTATTCACCTGTGAAATATAAAATTGCAAAGGGACAAAGCATAAGTTAATCAAAGTTACAATCTATCACATGAAAATAATACATCTAAAATTCATCAACGTACAATGGGATAGACGAAGACCTCAGAACTGAAGGTTAATCAGAAGAGAAATAAAAGCAGAGTTGCAATCTATCACGTCTACGAGCCCAAACTCAGTAGAATGACGAATTGTAATGAATTTAATTTATCAGTAGAATATGATTTTTAAAATAGCAAGAAGTACTTCTAATACATTATTTTAAATATGTTCTATATTTTAAGTTGATTTTTTCTTTTGAAAATTGTAAGATGATAATTGAATTAATTAAATAAAAATAAAAAATTATAAATTTTGTATGTTCTATTTTATAGAAAGATGTATTAGAAAATTTGTTGCGGACTTTTCTCGAAAATCATATTGTTTCAAATGCGCCTTTTCTGACTGAATCTTTATCTGATGTTTAAGATAGATAAAAAGAAAAGAAAAGTGTTTCAAAAATAGAACTAAAACTTGTTCAATTCGAAATGTCAAGTGCACGATATTTATAGATACACCCTAGAGTTAAATATAAGATATTTTTTATTAAAACTTATTCTACATAACGTTTCTACGTATTTCTAAATTTAAAAGTAAAAACTCTTTTAAACTTTTATATAAAACATTAATCATTTTTTAATTTTTTCGTCCAATTTTATAATAATTATCCATGTATATTTATTGTGATGTAAAAATTTAAAAAATATTATAATTATTTTATTAGGATAAATTTTTTTATTACATTTATTGATATCTTTTTTTTTTTTTAAATAAGAAGAACAAAAAGTGTATTAAATAAGTCACTACTTACATAAAGTTACGACTTCCATTAATATTTAGTGATCATTCATCTTTGCGTTTAAACAGTTTTGACAAAACGAACATTGCAGTCATACTAGGTTTCTGCTTCCTCCTGCAATTTAAGCGCAAGCTCAAGTTGCATCTCCACTTCGCCCATGTTCGGTCGTTCTGTTCCTTGTTTATGCAAACACCTCTCAGTAATATCAACGAACGTTTTCCAACAATCTGGAGCAATTTTGGACTTGAGAAACGGATCAACTATTTTTTCTGCATGAAACTCAACTGAATAATTCGGATTATTCATACGTTCCAAGTACAAATCTCGCGCTTGCTTTGCACTCACAACTTCCAATAAAACCACACCAAATGAAAACACATTTGATTTCACAGTCAAGATGCCACATGCTGCATACTCAGGATCACAATATGCGAAAGTATCGTGGTTTCTCGCAACAAGAGATGATCTTGCGACATCAATAGCTCCCCTTTTGGACAACAATAAACCAGAAATTTTAGGCTCCCAGTTTTGATCCAAAAGGATGTATTGAGTTTTGAAAAAATTGTGTATCACAGAACACCTGAGTCCTGTGTGTAGATAGTGCAATCCACGTGCCACACCTATGCAAATTTGAAGCCTCCTTTTCCACGAAAGTGGAACAGCTTTATGATTGTTTCTGTGATGAAGGTGATCACTGAGGGAACCGTTAAACATGTATTCATGTACAAGAATCAGATGGGGGTCTTTTTCAATGCAAAATCCAATTAAAGGCATGATGTTGGGGTGGTGGAGTTGGCAAAGGAAGAGAACCTCGTTCTTCAACTGTGGCTCTGAGAGACCAGAAAGAGAACCCTTGTTGAACCACTTTATTGCAACAGTAGCACCTCTGTTCAGATAACCCTTGTACACAACCCCGAATGAATCTTCTCCAATCACCCAAGGTTTAACGTTCATTAGTGATGACAGTATCTCTGCAAGTGAAAAGTGGTGGCAAAGCTCTTCCATGATGTTGAAGGTTGTTGTCGTGAGCAATCTGTTTCCCCCTGGTTCAGGGTTAGAGAAACATGACAAAAGTGAAAGAAGACCCATTTTTGCAGCGTTGAAGAAGTCTAGGGCATAAATAAACCATCTCTCATGGACAATTATTCACGTATAAGATTGTCCATAAGTTGGAAATTAAGACTTGGTTTTGGAGTTCATCGCACGTTATTAGAAAAAAATATTTTTAACTGTGTATATAGAAAAATAAATCTTCCTGTAGCTGAGTCTTGGTCTTTGTCCCAATAAGAGTACAAGCCAGAAAAAGCTAAATGCATGAAGTCTTGGTGGACTTGGTCATTATGGTTTCCTGGTCTTGCAATCCTTGGCACCATGGTGATTAACGTTTTTGTCGAATAATAATAACATATTTACGTTATTTACACGCCCCAATCGTTGCAAATACCTGATGAACTTAGTTTGTTGAATCAGCTATTCACTTCTAAAAAAGTAGTATGCAGAATTCTTTGTAAATCAATGATTAAGTTCTTCTATTATTTTAGTTTGATGCTTTCTCTTTTGAAATATTTTTTTGATTAGGGTAAGATTAAAAATAGACAAAACTGGACAAAATCCATTTGTGCTAAGTCTTAGTTTAAATACATAAAAAAAGAAGCTGCATATGAAGATAGTTTTATGTCAGAATTGCCAAGTCTTTGCACTGCAAGTGCGCATCAAAATTATTATAATATGCTAAGCTTGATTTTTTTTTTGTCAAACAATGATATTCAAACATCTATGTAATATTTTTATTGAGTTTAAATTTGATATACTGTTAGTGAATATTTGCCAAATCCTATACAATTATTAAAAAGAATTATCAAACAAAACCAACAATCTGTTGACAATATAAATATAGTATACATTTTAATTAAATATATTATTTTTTTCTCATTATTACTAATTAAATTATTATTAACTCATTTTTTTATCACGTTACATTATCTGCTTCTTCTTTCACTCTTCACTCTTCTTTCATCAATACGCCCAATTTTGAGATATAAAAATATGAGTGTTATCAATTAAAATAATAATCATGTCATATATGGGTATGAAGCATAGTCAACCTTTTAGTTATATTTTTTATAACCTTATTTAAAAAAAAAAAAAAACGTATATATACTAGTGAGATAATAATATCATAATAATGAAATATTCACCACTGTATTAATAGAAATATTACTTTAAAACATTTAATATTATTCTAATAGTCAACTTCCCCCATGATAAATATTAATTTAAAATTTTAACTTACCTTGTAATTAATTATCCACCACTGTATTAATAGAAATATTACTTTAAAACATTAATTTGAAAATATATTAATTTAAAATACTATGACTAGATGGCTTCTATGAATTTCCATAGTTTTCTCAGCCGAGACAGAAAACCAACCCATCATTCATTATTCATATAAATTCTCTGTGTTTTCTCTTTTCTTCAACCATTGTCCAAATGAATTCTCTTCTGTGCTTGCTTCTGGCTATTCTTCCACTTCTTTACAATATTGCCGCTGCTTGTTCTAATGGAACATGCAAGGTTTGCATCCCCACTCTACTACTTCATCAATTTATACTGTTAATTTTTTTACTGGTTTCATCTTTTGCTGGTTTCAAACTAATCTTTGATTGTAGCTTCTTGATGAGTGCTCATCCGATGGAGATTGTAGTGCTGGGCTCTATTGTTTTTCCTGTCCATTCGGGTTTTCTGGCTCTAGGTGTGTCAGATCAACTGTCACAAATCAATTCAAGCTCATAGTAAGATATCTATCTCTCCACTTTTTTCCTTATTTTCACAAACCCGTTGACTTTGATTTTGTAAACGCTTAACTGAGAAAGAGTCATAACCTAATTTTCACAAACTAGATAGAAAGAGGGGTATAGGATAAAAAAATGAATAATTTGATTAGGAGAGATAAATATAGTAAAGAAGGTGTGACATAAATACTATATGAATAGCATTATTCAATGAGAAACTACTCTAAGTCCTGAGGCTTTCTAGCTTGCATAAACTAACAAGTCAACAACCATGTAGTTGAACACTTGGATTAGGTTATATGCTTTTTGTTTTGGTGGCATTGGTCAAAACTATTATAACCACCATATTACTATCACAACTATTATTATATATTATCACTGTCATCGTTAGAATCAAAGTTATTAAATATAGTGAAAGTGGACTAAAACATTTGTGAAAAGTTTACTGTTTAGTGATTGAAAACCAAAATAAGATCAATAAAGTTATATTAAGCCGTGTAAATTTGAAATATAGATAAAAGCATGTTTTGTTTGATCATAATCTCTTGTTAATTGCTTCTTCTTCTTTTTTTGATAGAATAATTCTCTACCATTCAACAAATATGCATTTTTGACAACTCACAATGCTTATGCCATCGATGGGGAGCCATCTCACACAGGCGTGCCTCGAATAACTTTTGACAACCAGGAAGACACTGTCACCCAACAGTTAAATGTATGCTATTCACTGCTATTCATTATAGCTAAAATATCATTACTTTTCTAATTAATGTTAGGATTCTCATAAGAAATATGTTTGAGTCACCCTTGTATTTCGACAATGGTTAATTTGTAGAATGGAGTGCGGGGATTAATGCTAGATACATATGATTTTGACGGAGATGTGTGGTTATGCCATTCATTTGAAGGCCAATGTCATGACGTCACAGCCTTTGTATGTAAAATCATCCACCCAATTATGTTTGTTTTTATTCTATGCTTTCCAAGCTTATTTTTGGAGGAAAAAAGTATGAAAAATCATTGATTACTACCTCTACACCAAGATCCTAACTTGTGATTAACTAGTAGGAACCTGCCATAGACACATTGAAGGAAATTGAAGCTTTTCTATCAGCAAATCCAACAGAAATAGTCACTGTTATTTTGGAAGATTATGTTCATGCCCCAAATGGTTTGACAAAAGTCTTCACTGAAGCCGGTCTGATGAAGTATTGGTTTCCACTGACGAGCATGCCAAGAGATGGTCAAGATTGGCCTCTAGTGAGTAATATGGTAGCCAAAAACCAAAGATTACTAGTATTCACTTCTATCAAGTCTAAGGAACAAAGTGAAGGCATTGCTTATCAGTGGAATTTCATGGTTGAAAACCAATGTAAAGAAACACCATTCATTGAACCAATTTCATTCTTAAGTTATTATTCATGTTTTTCTTGTCTTTTCTGGCCATGTTCTTATCTTGAATTTTGCAGATGGGGATGGTGGTAGGAAAGCTGGAAGCTGTCCAAACAGGGCAGAATCATCTCCTCTTAATGACAAAAGCAAATCCTTGGTGTTGGTAAACTATTTTCGATCCACTCCAATTAAACTAGTCACATGTGAAGATAACTCAGGAGAACTAATTAACATGATCCACACTTGTTATGGTGCTGCTGGTAACCGGTGGGCTAATTTTGTTGCTGTTGATTATTACAAGGTTGGTTATAGGCTAGTTCTGTCTCTTCCAAATTCTGTTGCTAAAGCATCAAGTTTTTTAACCAATAATTCTTATGTTCTTATAATGTGGAGGGCTTATTATGTAGAGAAGTGAGGGAGGAGGATCGATTCAAGCTGTAGACACTCTCAATGGAAAGCTATTGTGTGGATGTGATGATGTTCATACCTGTGCGGTAAGCAATTAACTTCACTCTTGTTTCTTGAAAGTATAAACAAACATTTTAGTACATAATTCTCTCTATGAACACTACATTGTTTTTTATCTTTCAGCCTGGATCAACATCACAAGCTTGTTCATCATCATAGGTAAAATCATAGGAACAAGATCAACCATCTGTCAAAAATTCAGCCAATAGATTGTTATCAATTTTCAGTCATTAAAACTATTATTGCTTGTGATGAATCTTTGACAGAGATAGCAAATCAAAGACAGCACTAGGAACATCCATTACATTAATGAAATGAACTCAGTAGTAAATTCAAACATCCGTGTAGAGAAGAATCCATTAATAATTTAAGAAAAAGGGGAGGGGGATATGCTTGTTTGTAACAAATGAGAAAGAACAAATCCCCTAATGCCTTTCAGGCGTAGCTAACTTTTCTACTTTTTGGAGAATCAAATAAAAAATTTAAATTATAATTTTAAATTAATATATTAAAGTTAATCAATAATAATAATAATTCTAATAATTGATCATATATTGAAATTTAACAGGAGAATTTTTTTTTAATTACAAATAATAAATTTATGTAGAAAATGATAAATAGTTTTTAAGGATCTAAAATTATAAATGACAATCACCAATTGCAATTTATTACAAAAGAATCAATATTTAGCAACCAACGTTTTGGTCGCTAATTACAACTACTGCTAAAATTTCGTTAGTCACCAAAATAGAGACAATTGACTTGGTCATAATAAACATCTATTATTGATTTTGCTACTCTTAGTTCTGATTGATCATCGCAGTTATTGTGCTGCAGTTTTTCATTGGACCAATTCTTCAATCAAAACATACTGTCACAAATTCGATTCTATATTAATAACTGAAATCGTCGGTCATTAATTTGCAAAAAAAAAGTTCAAAATTGAAAAGAAAAAAAAAAACCCACTAATTTAGTCATTAAATGCAATATGAATCAATATATTTTTAATTATTTGGTTGTTTATAACTTTTTTACCTACTGGATATTATTAACAGTGAATTCAAGTTACAATAATTACATTCAAAATAAAAATTTATATTAAAAAAGAAGGGAAAAATACATCGATAAATATATTTATTATATATTATAAACTCATAACCTTTCAATAATATCAAAATAATTATATAATATCCACAAGTAAAATTATGTCAACGGTATTGTGATGTCATTAAACAATATTTTATTATTAATTGTAATTTATATTCAATTTTTTTTAACAAAAAAATATTTTAAAAATTTTAAGCAATTTATTATTTTATATTTTTTAATTTAAATCTAATCATAGTACATAATAATATTAATTGAATTGCTTGATGATTTTTTTTAATATTTTTGAAATAATTTACTACATTGGAATTTCTTTATTTAATTATTTTAATAAACATCTTTATATTCTAAGAACATCTCTGATAGAATTATTCGGGTTTTTTTAATGTATATAAATTTGTGTTTAATATATCATTTTAATCCAATAATAAAAAATTTTAAAAGCTCACATTTATGATTTTTTTCGACTAAAAAGTTAATATTTTATGATTAAAAAATCTGTATAAAAGTTTCTTATATAAGAAATGAATAAAAAAATAGTATCATTGTACAAGACACTCTAATAATATTTAAAAATAAGAAATATTGCTTCATAATAAAAACATCATTTAAAAAATTTACAATCAAAATATTCTAAATATGTTTAATAAAGTGGTCTAAATATCATAAAAAAAAATAATTAGTGTCATTTATAGGGATAATGAAATAAAATAACGAGAGATTT
Organism: Macrotyloma uniflorum; assembly: GCA_016859785.1. Taxonomy (NCBI): domain Eukaryota; kingdom Viridiplantae; phylum Streptophyta; class Magnoliopsida; order Fabales; family Fabaceae; genus Macrotyloma; species Macrotyloma uniflorum. The sequence continues at coordinate 1,917,136 of BDMB01000008.1, read as the reverse complement.
AAATGTTGTAATAATTAAAAGGTATTCAAATAAGGAGGTATTAGAAAGTGAATCTTCATCAATCTTATAGAATATAATTAGGTTTGGAGATTCAATTAATTACAAATAAAGAATATTAAATTTGATATTAAACAAGATTGTTGTAAATATGATGTAGGTTAAAGATAGCATTAACAATGTAAACTATTGTCTCAAGATTAAAGATATGTCACGTATTTATTTAAGTATAGTTTGTATAGTTTTATCTATTTTTAAAGTTACATAAGTTAATACAAATATTTTTAAATTAGATACTTTTTTTTTCTCACAAATTTGGGCTGCACTATACTCCCTATATACTAGTCTGAGTGGTTCAAATTTAAGTTTTTCACATGTTCATATTATTTAATTAAGTGTTTTTATGTGCCTTTTCATAATGGTACACAAAGTATTAATAAAATAGAAATATTATATATATATATATATATATTTTTTTTTTTTATACGTATTTTGTAAGGTTTTTTTTTTTTTAAGTTAAGAAATATAATAATTATTTTTTTTACATTATAATATTATATATATTAATTAAAAATTAGGTGAATGACAAAAGTATAAATTATAAAAGAGTATTTAATATTACTTTAAAACTTAAAAATATAATTAAATAAAATTTTCTTTTCAAAAATAGGATAATTAAAAAAAAAATGTATGTAAAGATAAGACAAAACTCATTATTGAGGTTCACATGTGCACATGTTTATTGCCTTTATTGAAAAGTATGCGGAGAAAGTACTAGGCTAGCCCAATAATAAAACACTTTATCTACTTATTCTATTTTGATTTAAGCAATATTTTTAGGGCATTAACTAAAAGACTAAAAACTTGATTAAAAAATACCAGTTTATTAATATACTCCACTGTAATTTCTACGTAATTTTAATGTTGTAATTTTAATACATTATCAAAAATAAAATACGAAAATATGTGTACAATGCAAATCCTATTATATATTATTATAAACTACAAATAAATAAGCATGAGTAAAACCAGGAATTACCCCCGGAACATTTTTCTCTAAAAGCAGAAGATGATATTGCTTGACCATAAAGAAGAAGATAAGTTATAGGCCACCCAGCTTTCCATTATTCCTTTAAGAGAGGACATACATATATATATATAGGCTTGAGTAAACTGAAAACAGGAAAGCATACATATACATACATGTTCACAATCCTTCCTGAACACTTGTCCGTTGAGGAGATGACTAATGAAATAACATAAACACGGGCAATAATGGAGACATAGCACAAGAACAGTGTTGTGAGAAAGCGAAAGCATTGGAATACATAAATATATAGCTTGTCTGGCCGACACGATGACAATCTTAGAGATCATTAATCAGGTTGAATATTAGAGCAAGCCCTATTGTGGGGATTAACAGGACAATCACTAGGTATACCATTCCCAACTTTGGCTCCACATTCTAGATAAAACATAGCATCATTTCTACATCCCAGGGCAGGATTAGGATGGAGTGTAGCAGGAGTAGTCACATGACCTGCTGGAACAAGGATTCTGCGGAAGTGGGAGCTGGAAATTGTGGGAAGCTGTGAATCCAAGTGGTGGACATTGAGGCACTCCTCCACGGAGCCATCGCAGAGAAAAGTGGTGTCGTTCGACTTGGACATCACCGACACAGCTGCAATGCTGAAATAAATCAACATAACCCACATCACCAAACGCATCATTGATGCTTTCTTCTTCATGTCCACCTCCTACTCTCTTCTCACTGTTACTGAATCTTAGCAGAGAGATATTTTCTCACAACAATAATTGCTCAACAATGAACATATCTCACCCTTAATATATAGAATAGTCCTTAGCCCTATTATTAGCGTCGGCAGATGCAAATTGTTACTAGCTACATATTTGAATGCCCCAAACTTCATCATCATCTAATATTTTATTAATATTTAAATATAAAAATATAATATATTTATTTTAAAATAATCATAAACTCTCAATATATTTTTTATAAATAAATAATTTTAATAAATTATGAGTTAATTATTAATTTATTATATTTTTATATTATTTTTAAGTATTTAAATTATATTTATAAAAATAGGTAATATATGATATGAAATTTGTTAGAAAAATAAATTATTGCCTTTCCATAACGGTAAAACTTTATAAACAATGATATTAAGATTTATTGTATGTTAAATTATTCAAACTATATGTTTGTGAAATGTTGTTGTAATATAAAATATGTAATCGATTATATTAGAAATAATTAAAATTATTTATTAAATATTGCAATAATTATGTTCTGGTTTGAAATGGTTGTATACTGATGAGATTAAGATAATTATGTATTAATGGTTGAAATAAATTGTGTATTTAATTATGTGTCTTTGAAATTAAATTGTATGATTTTGATGTATAAATGATTATGTATAATCTTGAGATTAAGAATTTTAAATAATATTTCAAAAAAATATATTTAAAATTTTAAATATATATAAAAGAATGAGTATAATGATTATATAAATGAATATTTTATTATGATTATTTAAATATTTTGATTTTTTTAAATAAAATAAATTATTAAAATGATGTAAATGTTAATTTTTACAAAATATTATATTTGATTTTATTTATATTCACTTAGTTGTGTTGGTAAATTTGTTAATATTATAATGATTATATATTAATATAAGAATAAATATTAATACAAAAAATAAATAAATTTCATATTTTGAAATATACAAAACTTTTGTATATAATTTTAATAAATATTATATTATCATGTAATGAAATAAAAATTATTAAAATGAATATTATATTTTTTTTATATTTATGTTATCATTAATTATAATTTAATTAATGAATTAATATTTTATTATAATTAAAAAATTATATTAATTTATTCGTAATCAATTATATTAATATTCAAAAACTAATTTTAAAGTTACTTGTTATACTTTTTTAAGCCAGATAAAAAAATTGATATTCTAAAATTATTTTTAAATTATTTATTTTATATATTTATAATTTTTAAATTAATAATAAATTTATATTTTAAAAAATTCTTTCGAAAATAGTTATATATAGAAAATTATAATAAAATTATAAAAATTTGTATACATTATCAATAATTAAAAAAATATCAATAATATATATATATGAGAATTATAATAAATTATTATTAAGAGATAATATTTAAGTTTTAAATAATTTAAAAAAAATATTTTTCATAAAAATTATATATAAGAAATTATAAAATAGTTATAAAAGTTCAATGCGTTATTAATAATTATAAAATAAATTAATAAAAAAAAATATAATAATTATAATAAATTATTATTAATGGAGGATATTATTTAATAATAATATTAATTAAAATTCAACTTTATTAAAAGAAGACTATATAATAAAAAAATATGAATATATATGTTTTCATTAATATAAATAAAATAATTTGTAATTAGTAATTAATAATCTAAAAATATTTACATAATAATAATCAAAATTAAAATCATAAATAATTAATAATATTTTTAAAATATTTACATAAAAAAAATCAGAATATAAATAATGCAACTTGAAAATACAAATTATTCGAGATTTTTTTCCCTTCCTGAAATTTTACACAGGGTACATTGACAGGTAGCAGCCAGTCCAAAAAGAGAAAGAGAAAAGACTTAGAAGAAAGCAAGTGTAGACTCTATTTCCTGCGTAGACTTGAAATCTCCCCTAACTTCTTCAAAAAGAGTGGTGACAACCCTTTACAAGCATTAGTTGATTTATTGCGTTTGAGCTCTTTGTTTTGCTACACTGTGTGCTGCTTCGATTACAGGTTACCCATGGACAGAACTGCTACACGAATTGCTTCAGGAACCATCATCCACCTCCTCTTCCTCTTCCTGTTGTCGTGCCTCTCTTTCCTTTCCATTGCAGAAGTTATTTATCCTCCCAATGACCTCTTCAGCATCAACTGTGGCTCATCCACCAACTTATCCACGCTTGACACTCGGAATTGGACTGGAGACATCAAATTCCTCTCTCCAAAACATGATTCAGTTGCTGCTGCTGCACTCACACCATCTACCCAACAGGCTCCTTACACCTATGCTCGTCTCTCTTACTCCCAATTCACCTACTCATTCCCTGTCACCCCGGGCCCTAAGTTCCTTCGCCTTTTCTTCTATTCAACCTCATATCCAAACTTTGGTCGCTCCAAAGCCTGTTTCACTGTCAAAGCAGGCTCATATACCCTCCTTCAAGATTTCAATGCTTCCCTCAATGCTGACGCTGATGACAACCCTGGCAACCCCGGTATCTTGTTCAAAGAGTATTGCGTCTACGTTGGAGATGGTGAGAGGCTCAAAATAACCTTCATTCCCAGCACAACCATAGATGCGTACGCTTTCATCAATGGGATCGAAATTGTTTCAATGCCCTCTTATCTCTACTACACCAATCCTGATGTGGACAGGGAAGGATGGCCTAAACGTGTTGACATAAAAAACCCTTTCCCCATTGAAAACAACAATGCTCTGGAGACAATGTACAGGTTAAGAGTTGGAGACAGAGATATCCCCCCCTCAGAGGACACGGGTATGCTCAGGACCTGGGATGTGGATACAAAATATGTAACCAGTCAAAGTTCAAAATCTCTTGATTTTGACCTTACAACTAAACTGAACTTCACTAAGAAGACTCCTAACTACACGGCACCAGACAAAGTGTACCGATCCATAAGGAATATGGGACCTGATGGCTCTATGAACATGAGGTTCAACCTCACATGGCAGCTTGGCGTTGATTTGGACTTCACCTACTTGCTAAGGTTACACTTTTGCCAGCTTAAACCGCTCGTTAATAAGCATGGTGACCTCACCTTCTACATCTTCATTCAGGATCAGTTGGTTGAAGAGTGGGCAGACGTTCTGGCTTGGAGCGATGAACAAAAGGGTGTACCGGTGGTTAAAGAGTACGTAGTTTTCATCCCACCCAATCAGGACAAGGCCAATCTTTCACTTAAAATGCATCCTAACCCTAAAAGCTTGTCCTTGGACGCACAAATAAACGCAATTGAACTCTTCAAAATCAACGACTCATCCGGTAATCTGGCTGGACCAAATCCGTCTCCTTCTCCAAAAACCTCCCAGGTTCCTCCTATTCAAAGCTCAATCAAGAAAAGCAAAGGCACCACGAGACCTTTAATTGCCGCTATCGCCGGTGCAGTTTCGGGTATCGTTTTACTCTCCTCTATAGTCTCTTTCTTCATCATCAAACACAAGAAGAACGCTGCCGTTGTCAAGGGTTCCAACCAAAAAGACGGAACTTCTCGCGGGCGTGGCTCATCATCACTACCAACCAACCTCTGCCGTCACTTCTCATTTGCAGAAGTCAGAGCCGCCACAAACAACTTCGACGAACTCTTCGTGGTTGGCGTGGGAGGTTTCGGCAACGTGTACAAAGGCTACATCGACGACGGCTCAACACCTGTGGCAATCAAAAGGTTGAAACCGGGTTCTCAGCAAGGCGAGCAGGAGTTCTTGAACGAGATCGAAATGCTCTCTCAACTTCGTCATCTCCATCTTGTTTCCCTCATCGGTTACTGCTACGAGGGCAACGAGATGATACTCGTTTACGACTTCATGGATCGTGGAACCCTCAGTGATCATCTATACGGAACCGATAACCCTCGGCTCTCATGGAAGCAAAGGCTTCAGATATGCATAGGTGCAGCACGAGGACTGCATTATCTGCACACAGGTGCGAAACAGATGATAATTCACCGTGACGTGAAGAGCACAAACATATTGTTGGATGAAAAATGGGTGGCGAAGGTTTCAGACTTCGGGCTATCTCGAATTGGACCCACGGGTTCTTCAATGACCCATGTGAGCACTCAGGTGAAAGGCAGTATTGGGTATTTGGACCCGGAGTATTACAAACGACAGCGTTTGACGGAGAAGTCGGACGTGTACTCGTTTGGGGTGGTGCTCTTGGAGGTATTGTGTGGGAGGCAGCCTTTGCTCCGTCTGGTGGAGAAGCAACAGGTCTCACTTGTTGATTGGGCGAAGAATCGGTTTCAGAAGGGGTCTCTGGGTGAGATTGTGGATCCAGCACTGAAGGGCCAGATAGCAGCTCATTCTTTGAGCAAATTTGGTGAGGTTGCGCTGAACTGTTTGCTTGAGGATGGGACTCAGCGACCTTCCATGAACGACGTCGTTGGAATGCTGGAGTTTGTTCTGCAGCTTCAGCTTCAGGATAGTGCTCATGAGAATGTTGTGTTGGAAAGTGGTGGTGATTATGAAGACAGTACTACTGAGGACATGTTTAGCAGCAGCCATAGTAGTGTACATGTTTCCGACTATAGTCATAGCAGTGGATTGAACTCTACAAGCTACGGAAGTAAAGAATCCCACAGGTTGATCCCAGAGCTTGTCTTCTCTGAGATTAAGGATCCAAAGGGACGCTGATCGAGGTTAGTGTGTTCAAGTTCAACTTCAAGTTCAAGTTCAGGTGGAGGTTGTAATTATACTTACATATATTTCCATATGTACCTAATAGAAAGTTTGAGTTCTTTAATAAACTCTAAAGTGGTATGAGAGTTGGGATTGTTATAGTTTAATACAAATTATTTTGCTCCAACCTCTCTAATTACATGATTGCATTATAGTGAGGAAAGCATCAAAATATTGCTTGCTTTAAATTTATGGTCATTGTTCTATTTTAATATGGATTATCTTTTGTTATCAATTTGAGTCAAATAGAACATTTTTACTACGTACAAAAAATAAGAAATGTTAGGGGTTTCGAACAATGAAAAATGTCGATATTATTATCCTAGTTTGTCAAAAAAAAAAAAATATATATATATATATAGAATAAAAAAAAATGCATATCTATCTAAAGATAAATAAATACGAGCCAGTTTGGATAATTATGTTTGAGATACTTGATGAATATTTTAAAAAATAAATCTGATAAAAATATAATACAAAAAATTCAAAGGTTTTTTAAGTTATTATGTTGTATCCCGAAAACACATATTTTCTACTCATACTACATTACAAATTAAGAACATTATAAATTATTGTTATATGCATTTATGATGAGATAAAGAATAAAATTATTTTTTATGTTTCCAATATTTAATTTCCTAACTTATCTATTAGATTATAAAAAAAAGTTTTAATTTTTATTCTTAAAATAAACTAAGTAATAATTAAATTCATGTGATAATTAAAATGAAACATATGAAATAATAATTATACAACATAATCTCACATTTTTTAATATTAAATGTCTAAAAGATAAAAAAAATTAAAATCCTTAAACATGTTTTAGAAAATTAAATAATTAAATCATGTATTTTATAAAGGGAGGCGAAGTTCTCACTGTAAAGTTCGACTTTTTTTTTCTTTTACATAAATAATATTATTTAAATAAAATAATATAAAATTTAACCTCTTCCTCAATTAAATATACACAACTAGATCTATTTTACCCTAACCATTAATATAAACTGGTCATACTTTTTTTAATATATAAAAAAATAAAAATGAAAAATTAATATTAAAATAAAATATCTAACAAAAATAAAAATTTTAATTTTAAAATTTAAATAATATTTATATATAAAATATTAAAATTAATATATTATTTAAATATATATTAAATTATTAAAATATATTTAAATAATTATTAATAAAATTAAATAATAATGTTTTATAAATATATATATATATATATATAATTTTTAAAATTATTTTTAATATAAAATAAATAATATAAATAAATATTAAATATAAAAATCAAATATTAAATATTAATTATTTTAAGATAATTATTATTAATATTAAATAAATTATTTTATAAAAATATTAAATTGTGTTAATTTACCTGATTAATTTGTATTAATTTATATAAAATGAAAAAAATTATGATCAATTTATAATGGTAACATTGAAATAAAAAAATAATAATTAAATTTAAATTATAAATTATAATAATTATGTTATTTTTAATATTATATATTAAATTCTGTTAATTTTTATTATTTTTAAATTTTGATTTTATTTTATATTAATAATAACTTTTTCAACTAATTAAATAAAATTTTTAATTTATTATTTTTAAAAACATATTTTTAATTCTAATAATATTTTTTAATATAATATTTATAATTACAAGTGAAGAGTATTAAATAAATTTTTTAATATAATATTTAATTTTACATAAATTAAATTTTTATTTATGAAGTAGACGAAACATGTGTGGCTAAGACCAGGCACTAGTTGCAGACATTATATCATTTTCTATCCGTCTATGTATTGATAGAAGATGACAAAAGTTGAAAAGGTGTTATAAGTGACAAAATGTTAAAGTTGAAAGAAAAGCATATGATTTAGACTCTTCGAAAATACATGTTTCTAATAACTTTATCAAGTCTTCTTTGCAAGTCTTCGCCATTGTTTTCTGGGTTATGGTCCTTTCCATTTTCCTCTCTTTATTTTCATTATAAAAAAAACAAGTTTAGGTCATTTAAAATACCTGGAATTCATTGAAATCGAAAGAGTATTTACAAAAGTAATTATAATTCATCCACTAACAAAGTATTAATTTAAATACTGGGATTCCAACTCAACTTTATAATGAATTATATCATTGTCAACTACAAGTTTTTCTTTCTATATGTCCTCTACCATTGACATAACTCACAGAAAAGATACTACAATAATGGGTTATATAAGTGACAAATCGTTGAAGTTGAAAGAAAGGCATATGTTTAGAAGTAGGGACGCATTCCTTTCAACGTCCATTATAATTTTATCCAAGTCTTCTTAGCAAGTCTTCGCCTTTGTTTTGTTTGTTTTTCTTCTTCTTTTTTCTAGTGTGGCAGTATATGTTCCTCTCCATTTTGTAACAATATTATAAAAAAAAATTGAAAATTTTTCTATACTAAAGTATTCCTAACGAGAGCCTCTTTTCGGAAAAAACGCGTGATGAGACAGAAAGAGATCGGTGAATGTATTTGGGAAGTAACAAGTAATTAAGCAAGCAGGCGTCACAAATCGGAACCATGTTTCTCAAATGTTTGGGTTTCTGCGATTGGAAGCACACAAGTTCATCTCAGAGACAATATCCAACAGTAATACAAGAGTTGTGCTGTCAATTTTCTCTCACTGATCTTAAGAAATCAACCAACAACTTTGATCCTAACAGACTAGTTGGATATGCAAACTGTGCTAAAGTATACAAAGGTTGCCTCCAACACAACGATGGTTCTGACTATACAGTTGCAATAAAGGGATTAAATCCAAAAGACTTTGAAGGACACAACCAGTTCAACAAAGAAACAGAGTTGCTCTGCCAGCTTCGTCACCCTAATTGCTGGTAACCGGTGGGCTAATTTTGTTGCTGTTGATTATTACAAGGTTGGTTTAAGGCAGATTATTTTATGTGTTATTTCCAAGTTTTGTTACAAAACATCAATTGTTTTACCAATAATCCTTATATTTTAATGTGGGGTATGTAGAGGAGTGAAGGTGGAGGATCATTTCAAGCAGTAGACACTCTAAATGGAAAGCTATTGTGTGGATGTGATGATGTTCATACATGCGTGGTAAGTAATTAACTTCACTCTTGGTTTCTAGAAAGCTTAAACACACATTTAAGTTAGTATATAACTCTAATAACACTTTATTGATTTTTATGTTTCAGCCTGGATCAACATCACAAGTTTGCTCACCACCATAGTGAAAATCATAGTAACAAGACCAACTATCTGGAAATAATTGCATTAGACTGTTGTCAATTTTCAGATATTAAAACCAATATTGCTTGCTTATAGACAAAGACTACTTGGAACTAGAATTAGTAAGAGATTTATCTTAATGTAAGTTAATATTTTTTATTTCGAGTTAATTTAAATTCGATTAAAATTAAAAAATATTCATGAAAAATGTTTGTTATTTAAAATTTACTTTTAATAAAAACTAAAAGGAAGAGTCAAAGTCTCCTTTCACTTTATAAATACTTTTTTTTTTTTCAATAAAGCAGAAACAACTGGTAGAGGTGATAGGCAAAAAGAGAATATTAAACCTGTGTTTGAATCTACTTATTTAATGTAGTAGGAAGAAGAAACAAAATGATTTTGCAAAAATCAAGAAGAATAACGCACAAATCAATATAAAATTATTGTTTGTGCGTTTCTTTTGTAGAATGGAGATATTTGCGAAAGATGATATAATATATTATATTAAAAAATAATAAATTATATAAACAAAATTAATATACTATATTATTATTACATAATCTATATTTATTTTATTTTATTAAATTATATAATTAAAAAAATTATATTAAATAATAAATAAAATTAATTATAATAATATTAAAATAATATTTTATTTTTATTTTTATTTTAATAATAATAAATATTTAAAATTAATAAAAAAATATAAAAATAATATTTAACTTTTTAACTTCTTTTTTTCTTAATTTAAACAATTTTACTTTTTCTTCTCTTTCTTTTTTTATTTCTTAAAATTCACTTTTTAATTCAAAAAAGCCTAAATATAGGAAAGAAAGTTCTAGAAATGAAAACAACAAGAAAAGGAGGAAGTCGTACAGATTATCTACATATGAAGTAGAGGAGACATGTGTGGCTAGAATATATAAAAGTTAATAAGTGACAAAAATGTTGAAGTTGAAAGAAAAAGCTAATTTTCAAGTCTTCTTTGCAAGTCTTCCGCCTTTGTTTTATTTTGGTTTTCTTTCTTTTTTTCTATTATTAAGATGAAGGGAAACTTCACAGTTGAAAGAGAGATTATAAATTGTGATTCCATTTTGTATTAATATGAAATCATATTAGTAGAGATTTCAATTCTTTATTAATCTCTATTAAGATTCATTTTGTGTGGGAAGAAATAAAGAATTGAAATATCTAATAATAATAATATGATCTGGAAAATGTTAATTTAATTTCAAAATCTCAAATTTTTTACATTTTAAAAATTATAATTTTGGAACATAAGAAAATATAGAAAAAGTAATTTTTTAACATTCAAATAAACGAAACACCTTATTATCTCTTAATTATTTCCTTCTATCATTTTGTTACATCACATCTTTAATTATATCAATAATTCTTCTTCTGTCTGTCACGTTAATTGTTGACCTATCTGTCACATTAACGTTCCGTCAATCTCATTGATCATGTTCTATTCCGAAATTTAATTCTAATTAATTACTCCTTTTCTCACTTACCTTTCTCGATTTTGCAAATTCCACTTAATTATTGAAATATATATATTGTCTTTTAACTCAAAACTAGACACAACTTCTGCAAGTGATTTATACGAAAAATAATAGCTCAGATTTGAGAGAAGTTGATATCCATTAAATGAAAAATTGAGAGGATGTGATGCCTTGAATCTGACTGACTTATTGATAAGGGATCCTTCTCACACCATTAATTCATTTTCACAAGATAAATAGAAATATTGTTTAATTATAATTTTTCTAATCAGGTAGCTGATCTCTAACCTTTATTTTACACCAACACTCAAATTTTATCAAAGTTCTACTATGCATTTCTTCTGACTGCATATACATGTGTATATATATAGTGGTATACACTTCAGGAACAAACAAGCAAAGTACTTGGATTAAGAACTCTCTTTAGAATATATAGTTTAACCATGTAGAACTATAGCGCTGTTACAACAGCTCAGGGACTAAACAAAAGCATTATAAGGCATAAATAGGTTCACCAACGCCACCACAAGGCTTAGATATTCATTAGCAATTCCTATTATAAGCACTTGCACAATTTTCCCTTCTACCTCCACCTCCACTTATGGCTGCACAGCTACGATAATCACCGTTGTGAGCACAGAAGACGGGACTACCAGCATCAAGTGACGAAGACACGCTACCGAAGTCGTGGGCGGTGGTGATGGGAAACTGTGGGTACCGTACGGAGCCATCGCACAGAGAAGTGGTGTCATTGGACTTGGACACAGGTGAAATGGTGAGCATAAGCCATATCAAGAAAGGGGTTGATGCTCGCTTCTTCATGTCTGCTACCATGCTTCCCACTGTTACAAAATATAACCAGATATTTTCTCACAGAAATGGACACTCAAACCATTAATATATCAGCGTCCGTAATAATATATAATTTATTATATATTAATAATATATTTTGAATTATTGAATTCACATAATTAATTTTTAAAAATTAATATTATTGTTGAAAAATTGAAATCTATATAACTAAGAATCCGGTCCGAAAACGAAAGAGAAAATCAAAAGGAAAAGACTCCTCCTTGAGAAGACTTGAAGTCTCCAGCTTACTTACAAAAAGTAGACACAGAAATCTTGATATATTTCATTGGATGATTTATGGTGTTTGAGCTCTCTCTTTTGCTACTCTATGCTCCTTCCATTACACCTTATCAATGGACACAACTAGCATCTTCTTCCTCCTCCTACTGTTGTTGAGTTGCACTCATCCTTCCATAGCAGATGTTATTTTTCGTCCCCATGACCTACTCAGCATCAACTGTGGCTCTTCCACCAACTTGTCCACCCCCGAAGGTCGGAACTGGATTGGAGACAGTAACACGAAGCTTGTCTCCATAAGCCGGGGCTCAGTTCTTGCTCCTGCACTCACACAATCAACAATACAGGGTCCTTACACCTATGCTCGTATCTCCCGCTCCAATTTCACTTACTCAATATTCAATGTCACCGCAGGCCCAAAGTTCCTTCGCCTCTTTTTCTTCTCAACTTCATACCAGAACTTTGATCGCTCCAGAGCCTTCTTCTCAGTCAACGCAGGCCCATACACCCTCCTTCAACATTTCAATGCTTCCCTCCACGCGGATGCTGATTATGACCCTGCTCAGTCCAACATCTTATTAAGAGAGTATTGCATCAACCTCGACGAAGGACAAAAGCTCAACATAAGCTTCATTCCAAGCACCACAGATTCCTACGCTTTCATCAACGGAATCGAGATTGTCTCGATGCCCTCTTATCTCTATTACACCAATCCTGACGTCGACAACACTGGATTGCCCCAAATTGTTGACAACATAAACCAATATCGCGTCGAAACCAACCATGCTCTCGAGACAATGTACCGCTTAACAGTTGCCGGAAGAGGAATCCCCCCTTCAGAAGACACGGGTATGCTGAGGACCTGGGATCCCGATGAAAACTTCGTAGCTTCTCAATCTGCACCATCAGTTGATTATGGGAAGAATACTAGGCTTACCTTCACGGAGGAGACTCCTAACTACACGGCACCAGACGAAGTGTACCGAACCTTAAGGAATATGGGAACGAATGCCACAGTGAACATGGGGTTCAACCTCACATGGAAGCTTCCCGTTGATTCTGGCTTCACCTACTTGCTAAGGTTACACTTTTGCCAGCTTGACCCGTATGTCAATAATCCTGGTGACGAGAGATTCTACATCTTCATAGCGGATCAGTTGGCTACTGATTGGGCAGACATCCTCTTGTGGACGGGTAACCAGAAGGGTGTACCGGTGGTTAGAGAGTACGTAGCATTTATCTCAGGGAATCAGACAAAACCAAACCTTTCACTGAAATTGCATCCCCACCCTAAAAGCTTCATCAAGGACGTAAACCTAAATGCTATTGAACTCTTTAAAATCAGTAATCCTACAGGTAGTCTCGCTGAACCAGACTCTCCTCTTTCACAAATCCTTCATGGCTCAAAAAATAAAAGCAGCGCCTCCAAGAAAACCCTAATTACGTCCATCGCCGGTGCAATTTTCGCTGTTGTTTTCCTCTCCTTTATAATCCGTTTCTCCCTAATCAAATGCAAGAGTAAGGTCTCCGTCCACAATGTTTCCAACCAAAAAGACGGAACTTCCCGGGGCGGTGGCTCATCATCACTACCAACCAACCTCTGCCGTCACTTCTCATTTGCAGAAGTCAGAGCAGCCACAAACAACTTCGACGAACTCTTTGTGGTTGGCGTGGGAGGCTTCGGCAACGTGTACAAAGGCTATATCGACAACGGTTCAACATGTGTCGCAGTCAAAAGGCTCAAACCGGGTTCTCGGCAAGGAGTGAACGAGTTCTTGAACGAGATCGAAATGCTCTCCCAACTTCGTCATCTCCATCTTGTTTCCCTCATCGGTTACTGTTACGAGAGCAACGAGATGATACTCGTTTACGATTTCATGGCTCGCGGATCCCTCCGTGACCATCTCTACGACACGGATAACCCGTCCCTGGCGTGGAAACAAAGGATCCAGATATGCATAGGTGTTGCACGAGGATTGCATTATCTGCATACCGGTGCGAAGCAGTTTATCATTCACCGTGACGTGAAGAGCACCAATATCTTGTTGGATGAAAAATGGATAGCCAAGGTTTCAGATTTCGGTTTATCCAGAATTGGGCCCACAGGTATTTCGATGACACATGTGAACACTCAGGTGAAAGGTAGTATTGGATACTTGGATCCGGAGTACTACAAACGACAGCGTTTGACGGAGAAATCTGACGTGTACTCATTTGGGGTGGTGCTCTTGGAGGTTTTGTGTGGGAGACAGCCTCTGGTCCATTGGGAGGAGAAGCAACGGATATCACTTGTTAAATGGGCGAAGCATTGCTATGAGAAGGGAAGTCTTAGTAAGATTGTGGATCCCTCATTGAAGGGCCAGATAGCACCAAAGTGTTTGCACAAATTTTGTGAGATTGCGTTAAGTTGTTTGGCCGAAGATGGAACTGAGAGGCCCTCCATGAGGGACGTGGTTGGGATGCTAGTGTTTGTTCTGCAGTTTCACGATAGTGGTATTGGTGAGGACGTGTTGGGAAGTGGTGAGTGTAGCTTACATGATTCAGATTATAGTAAGAGCAGAGGATTGAGCACCACAACTACAAGCGAGGGAGATAGCAGCTGTGGGAGCAAGGAATATTCCGTGTTGGTCCAGAATTATGTCTTCTCTGAGATTATGGATCCAAAGGGACGATGAGCTCCGAGCACTATACTTTTCATTTTTAAGTTATAGTTATGTTCCGAGGCTAAATATAGTGTAATATGGAGAAATAAAAAAGTAATCGGTGTTAATAAAGTACATATATATATAGTTAATATAAAATTATTCATTTTAATAAAGTTTTTTTATTTCCCTTAAAATACCTGATGGAAGAAGAAGACCATACTGTATTGACCTGTGCAGCCAGTCCAAAAAAGAAAGAAAAGAATGAAAAGCAAGCGTAGAATTAGTGGTCGATAAGGAATTCCTACACAATTTGGAATGCTGGTTAAAATAGGGTTACGTGGTTTGTGGTTTGAAGGTCTTCTCACTTTATAGGACAGCAACTTCATTTAATTGATTTTAAATAAAATCTAATATGATATCATATTACCTTCATTTTCTATTCTAATAAGTTTTACCGAGAAAACTACTTCTATACATAGAAATCTTACTATTCAATTATTCATTTATCTTTGTTTTGCTACATTGTGCTGCTTCGATTGCAGATGATCCATGGACGCAACTTCCACACGAATTGTTTTAGGAACAATCCTCCCCCTTTTCCTGTTGTTGTGCCTCTCTTTCCTTTCCGTAGCAGAAGTTTTTTATCGTCCCAATGATCACTTGAGCATCAGCTGTGGCTCATCCACCAACTTCTCCACGCTCGACACTCGGAATTGGATTGGAGACTCAAAATTCCTCTCTCCAGAACACGACTCAGTTGCTGCTCCTGCACTCACAAAAACAACAATACAGGGTCCTTACACCTATGCTCGTCTCTCTCACTCCCAATTCACCTACTCATTCAATGTCTCCGCAGGCCCCAAGTTCATTCGCCTCTTTTTCTTCTCAACTCCATATCTAAATTTTGATCGTTACAAAGCCTGTTTCACAGCCAAAGCAGGTCCATACACGCTCCTTCAAGATTTCAATGCTTCCCTCAATGCGGATGCTGAGGGCGACAGTGGCAACCCCGGCATCTTGTTCAGAGAGTATTGCGTCTACGTTGGAGATGGTGAGAAGCTTAACTTAAGCTTCATTCCAAGCACCACAGATTCGCACGCTTTCATCAATGGAATTGAGATTGTCTCAGTGCCTCCTTATCTCTACTACACCGATCCTGACGACGCCTCTAAGCAGGCGCAAAATGTTGACACCAAGACCTTAGATGTCATTGACAACAACTTTGCTCTCGAGACTATGTACCGGTTAAACGCTGCCGGAAGAGATATCGCCTCCGCAGAGGACACTATGCTCAGGACCTGGAAAGCGGATGAGAACTACCTAACTACTCAAAACATACAATCAGTTGACTTCGCGGAAACTACTAAACTCAGGTTCATTAGAACCTATAACTACACGGCACCAGACCAAGTGTACCGAACAGTGAGGAGTATGGGACTTAATGGCACTATCAACATGGGTTTCAATCTCACATGGCAGCTTTCCGTTGATTCTGGCTTCACCTACATGCTACGGTTACACTTTTGCCAGCTTGCTCCGTATGTTAACAAGTCTGGTGACCTGGTGTTCAGCATTTTCATGGACGATAAGTTGGCTACCGATCGGGCAGACATTCTCATGTGGACCGGTGAGCAGAAGGGTGTACCGGTGGTTAAAGACTACGTAGTTATGATCTCAGCTGCAGGGAATCAGAAAAAGGCATATCTTTCTGTGAAAATGAATCCTCACCCTCAAAGCAAGATCAGGGATGCACAACTAAACGCAATTGAACTCTTCAAAATTAACGACCCAACCGGTAATCTCGCTGGACCTGACCCAGACCCTCTTCAGATCTCAAACAAGAAAAATGACAGCGCCAAGAGAACACTTGCCGCCGTTGCAGGGGCAGTTTCCGGTGTCGTTTTGTTCTCTTTTATTGTCGCTTTCTTCCTCATCAAGCGCAGGAAGAACGTGGCTGTCAACAAGGGTCCCAATAAAAAAGAAGGAACTTCTCGGGGCAGCGGCTCATTATCGATACCAAACCACGTCTGCCGCCACTTCTCAATCGCAGAAATGATAGCCGCCACCAACAACTTTGATGAAGTCTTCGTGGTTGGAGTCGGAGGCTTCGGCAAGGTGTACAGAGGCCACATCGACAACGGCTCAACTACTGTCGCAATCAAAAGGCTCAAACCGGGTTCCCGCCAAGGTATTCGCGAGTTCAAGAACGAGATCCAAACGCTTTCTCAACTTCGTCATCCCAATATAGTTTCCCTCATCGGTTACTGTTACGAGAGCAACGAGATGATAATCGTTTACGAGTTCATGGTTCACGGAAACCTCCGTGAGCATCTCTACGACACGAATAACCCGTCGTTGGCGTGGAAGCAAAGGGTGGAGATCTGCATAGGTGTTGCGCGAGGGTTGCATTATCTGCATACAGGTGTGAAGCAGGTGATCATCCACCGTGACGTGAAGAGCAGCAATATCTTGTTGGATGAAAAGTGGGTGGCGAAGGTTTCAGATTTCGGACTATCCCGAATTGGGGGGCCCACGGGTATTTTGATGAATAGCGTGAGCGTGAACACTGAGGTGAAGGGTAGTATTGGATATTTAGACCCAGATTATTACAAGCGACAGCTTTTGACGGAGAAGTCTGACGTATACTCTCTTGGGGTGATGTTGTTGGAGGTTTTGTCTGGGAGACAACCTTTGCTCCATTGGGAAGAGAAGCAACGGATTTCACTTGTTCAATGGGCCAAACATTGCTATGAGAACGAATCTCTGAGTGACATTGTGGATGCAGAAATGAAGGGCCTGTTAGCACCTCAGTGTTTGCGCAAATTTGTTGAGCTTGCTCTCAGCTGTTTGCTTGAGGATGGGACTCAACGACCTTCCATGAACGACGTCGTTCAGCTCTTGGAGTTTCCTATTCTTCAGAATGTTTTCTATGTGACGAATGGTTTCTCTGAGATTAAGGACGATGACGTTGGAGCATATCCAATAGTTTCAAGTTAGATGAATTTGAAATTACATGTATAGCAGCGACTTAAATTTAGTTCGATCTTTAATATTTATTTTAACTATTTCAAGAATGAAAATTAAAGAAATGTTCTATAAAGACTAAAATCAGAATTTATTAATTTTTATATTCACTAAAAACATATGTTTAAATTTTAGAAAATAATAAAAAATATTTAAAATTAATTTTTAATTAGGAAACTGAAGAAAGCTACTCAGAAATGAGAACTTAAAAGTTATATATGTCCCCCCTCCCCCAGTCCCCACCTTCCAAAACAAAAACAGATGATAATATATTTTAAAGAGAAAAAAGTGGTATAAAAGCTGTCCTAATTGACCTTTTAAATTTGCAGAAGCCGAAATTCGGGAAAAACGCGTGATGAGACAGAAAGAGATCGATGAATGTATTTTGGCAATTGACAAGTAATTAAGCAAGCAGGCGTCACAAATCGGAACCATGTTTCTCAAATGTTTGGGTTTCTGCGATTGGAAGCACACGAGTTCATCTCAGAGACAGTATCCAACAGTAATACAAGAGTTGTGCTGTCAATTTTCTCTCACTGATCTTAGGAAATCAACCAACAACTTTGATTCTAACAGACTAATTGGATCTGCAAGCTTTGGTAAAGTATACAAAGGTTGCCTCCAACACCAAGATGGTTCTGACTATACAGTTGCAATAAAGAGATTAAATGCAGAATACATTGAAGGACGCAACCAGTTCAACAAAGAAATAGAGTTGCTCTGCCAGCTTCGTCACCCTAATTGTGTTTCTCTTATAGGATTCTGCAACCACAAAAAAAGAAAAAGTTCTTGTGTACGAGTACATATCCAATGGATCTCTAGATCAATACATACAAGGTGGGGATACAGAAACACTATCATGGAAGAAAAGGATAGAGATATGCATAGGAGTAGCTCGTGGACTACACTACCTTCACGCTGGAGCCAAGCGCACCATCATTCACCGTCACATTTGTCTCACAAATATTCTTCTTGGATGATCACATGGAGCCAAAACTCGCAGGTTTCGGCCGTAACATACAGGGAGCACGCTTTATGTCAAAGCCGAAAGCAATTCCAATAGATGATGATGTTAGGGGTAATATTTTATTCTATGACCTTACTGCTATGAATTTTTTTAGCTAAACTAAGTTAATACTTTTACTTATTATAGGTACTTAAGGCTACCTACCTATGGAGTACTTCAGGGACAGTACCGTCACAGATAAATGTGATGTTTTCTCATTTGGTATGGTTCTTCTAGAAGTTGTGTGTGGAAGAAACTATTTTGAGTTAGCAGCAATAGGGGAATTTCTGGAGAAACCTATTGAGGAGAATATTGATCTGAATATCAAAGGAAAGATTGTGCCAGAGTGTTGGGAAGTTTTTATAGATATCACCCAAAGATGTGTGAAGTATGAAGCAGATGAGCGACCAACAATGGGTGAAGTAGAGGTGGTACTTGAGCATGCTCTGTCGTTGCAGGAACAAGCAGATATCACAAACATCCATGGTGATGATTATACCTTATTGTCCAAAACCATTATTAACCTAAAGCCTGAGAGGGAAGATGAGCATGGTTTGTCATTGCGCCAAGAAGAAGATATCAGTATCACAGAAGACAGTGACCTGGAAGACATGTTTCATAGGTAATTTGTGAGCTCTAGTAAAGTGTTTAAGCTTTTTGAGACAAACAAAACAGTTACTGCATGCTATTTCCAGTAGTTTAGTTTAATTAAGATATCTCTAGCTTTGTAGCAATCCTTGTTTTTAGCATTTTGATTTTTAATTTGATTGTATCTGAAGCTGTCATTGTAATTATCTTTGAAACTAGTATAAATTTGAAAGCCGTGAAGGAATTCTTCGTGAGCCTATATTATTCTTACTCTTCCTCCTGTATATTCTTGAAAGTAATGCTCCCTTCCCTTGAAATTATTAATGAAGAACAAAATATAGTTTATCTCTAGAATAAGTTCGTGTAATGTTTAATGTAGTTACTTAAACAATAAAAAAAATCAAAAGCAAAATAATTGGACTTGTTTGGTCATTACTCTATTAACTAATTGAAAAGGGTAGGAAGCTGCTGAGAAGTCGTCTAGACCCAACCACCTTCCACACTGAATGCACAAAAGCTGTCATTGTTGACATTTTCTATCTGAATAAAATAGACAGAGGCAAGTTACAGATATGTGAAAAAAGATATAAGCAGAGTTTGAGACAGTAAGTTATTGGAACAATGTTTCTCAAATGTTTGGGCTTCTACCGTTCGAACCACACAACTACATCTCAGAGACCGTATCCAACAATAATAGAAGAGCTGTGCCATCAATTTTCTCTCGCCGATATTAAGAAATCAACCAACAACTTTGATAATAAGATGCTACTTGACCTTGAAAGATTTGACTCCGAAATATATCAAGGTTGTCTTCTGCACACTGATGGTTCTGATTATACAGTCACTATAAAACGGTTTAATGAGGATTGGAAATGGAGGTGGGACCTGTTCAAGAATGAAATAGAGTTGCTCTGCCAGATTCGTCACCCTAATTGTATCTCTCTTATTGGATTCTGCAACCACGAAAAAGAGAAGATTGTCGTGTACGAGTACATGTCCAATGGATCTCTGTATCGACACCTACAACGTGGGGAACTGTCATGGAAGAAGAGGTTAGAGATATGCATAGGAACAGCGCGTGGACTACACTATCTTCATGCTAGAGCCAAGCACACCATCATTCATCGTCACATAAAACCTAGCAACATACTTTTGGATGACAACATGCAACCAAAACTCGCAGATTTTCGCATTAGTGTGCAGGGACCGCGTTTTACGTCAAAGCCAAAACCAATTCAAGTAGATTTTGTTGTGGGTAATACTATTTTATTTTACAAGCTTACTTAGTATAACGAATTTCAGTCAATTAAACTAAGCTAATACTTTCACTTATAGGTACTTTTGGCTACCTGGCTATGGAGCATCTCATGAACCTTACCATCACTGATAAAACTGATGTTTACTCATTTGGTATGGTTCTCTTAGAAGTAGTGAGTGGAGGGAAATATGTAAAAATGGTAACAGAAAGAGAATTTTTGGAGAGGCCTGTTGAAGAGAAAATTGATCCGATTATCGAAGGAAAGATTGCACCAGAGTGTTGGCAAGTCTTTATAGATATCATCCAAGGATGTGTGAAATATGAAGCAGATGAGTGACCAACAATGGGTGAAGTAGAGGTGCAGCTTGAGCATGCTCTGTTGTTGCAAGAACAAGCAGATATCACAAACACCAATGGTGAATATACCTTATTGTCCAAAACCATTATTAACCGAAAACCAGAATGGAAATTTGAGCATTCTTTGTTATTGCAAGATATCACAGAAGACAATGGCTTAGATCTTTAGTTATTTGGTTAGCTCTAATCAAAACAGGGGCTAACATTCTGGTGATCAATATTAAAGGGCTGGAAGCGCATAATACAAATAAATTAGACGCTAAATCATTCTCATTATATATTTCTCAACTTTGCTCGCTTTTACCTAGTACTGGTATAGCTCTTATTTACTCACTCTTACCAAATGTAGTCCATCAAAATATCACTGTATACTTTTTTATGTAATTAAGTTTGTTTGAGATATCTCTGGCTTTTGTAGCCATCCTAGTTTTTAGCTATTTGAATTTGATTGTATCTGAAGCTGTCCTTGTGATTATCTTTTACTAGTATACATTTGAAAGCTGTGAAGGAATTCTTGCTGGAGTGCTTATATTATTCTTACTCTTCCACATGTTTATTCTCGAGAACATAATGCTAAGATAAAAAGTTATTTTTTATTTTTTGCTAAATCTGTTATAGAGTGTCCAATGTTGACAGTATAGGAAACAAATTAAGCGCAGGTTTGGAAAGATAATACAACGAACTTTCCTTCATTCCAATTTATGAAACATTGAAGTATTTGTTAGTTTTGCATTTCATGCATTGACAATTATAATAATTGGATCAAAGATATCATAGCTATGCTTGGTATTAATTAATGAAGCGTATTGTAGTACAAAGACATAAACCTTCAGGGCTTAAGACAACTCATGATATGAATATGAATGGAATTTTTCAGTCAAGAACTCCAATTTCTGTGAGGTGCTCTTCCAAAATGGTACTGAATTTCTTCATCTGAATCTTTTGAAGTGCTAAACCAACTTCAATTCGACCTTCTTTGTCTCTACAGTCAGAAAGGGAAATTGATCCTGAATTATCTACATGAACAACTTCACTCCTCTTCGGCTTTCCCCACCCAAAGTCAGTTTCATAAACTTCCAGATTTGGTGACCCTGCAAGTATTGTCATATGCTTCCCCAACGTGGCAAATTCCGTAAAATTTGACATCAATGTTTCAGCCCCTTCAAAAGTTCCACGTTGCAAATTTCTAACTTCACTACCAATAGCAATGGCTGCCTCCAAAACACCATTTCCTCCCACAAGCTTGCTCCTCTTGACTTCAGCATTGCCACAAACCAAACAATTTCCGAAGTATTCCAACGGAATTGAAAATTCAAGACGATTACGACAATCAGCCATAAAGGCCAAGATGTAGGACTCATCATTATTGGTAAGTACAGTACCAGTTTTAATCTCTTCTGATTTCACCTTACAAACCCAAATCAAAGAACATGTCACCACAAAGGTTGTTATGTGTGGTAATTCTAGACCGTGGCTTTTGCATTTAATAGAGACCCATTTCTTGAGTTTCTCAACATGGTCATGGCTCAAGACAAACGTGTGACGCACCATGTCACTAGGAATATCACGTATTTCGCCCATGGACTCTACATTTTCCGGTAACAAATTCGACAATTTTTGTGAGAAAATGTGCTTAAGGCCTTTCGGGTCTTGAATGATGTCCCTATTGTGGAATGGCATAGCAAGGGAGGCCAAACTCAAGTCCCCCTTGGACTTACAAATAGAGGCCCAAAATTTCATGAAGTGATGAAAAGCTCTCCCATCAGCAGCCACGTGTCTGAAAGTGATGCAGATGGTGAAGCCAGAATGGGGCATAACAGTGACCTGAATGGCCATAAGAGGGATCAGAAACGTGCCATCTTCTAAGATTTGTGGTGGAGGCAGCAAAGGAACAAAAGGGTGCAGAGCTGTGACATCTTTTGGGGAATCAGAGACAAGAGTGGTATAATCTGCTGAGGACTCGGCTACTGTGAAGGAGAGAGAATGAGGTTGTGTGTAGAGGATGTGAGGGGGGTTTGGCTTTGGAGGGAAGACAAGGTTGGAAGAGAAAGGGAAGAAGTGTTGAAGAGTGAGGGAAAGAGAGTGTTTGAGAGTTGGAAGGAGAGTTTGGAAGAAGTGTTGGGAGGAATGAGGGAAGTCATAGAAGAAGATTCGTTTAAGAGGGGGGCAACAAAGCCATGGAAGATCGAAGAAAGTGAGAGGGATAGAGGTTGAAGGAACAGAACCTGGTGGAGGACTCACTTCACACTGTTCTATAACCTTCACTGAGTGATGAGCCATGGATTAAAGGGTTGAACTTGGATGTGAATGTGTGATTCCACAGCTACACAAAACACATCCAAATCAAGACTTGGATTTGTACTGATATAACAATCCCAAACTTGAGTAATCCAATTTGCACTTGAATCTTATTATATTTTATTTTAATGTTTATTGTTTTTCTTTTACCTACTTTTTAGTTTTTCTAGTTTGTTGGTTCAATAATTAAATTTGATTCTTTTAAAGTTATTTTAAATTATTAACAATTTTTATGAATGTTAAAATTTAATTTAAAAATGAAAACGGAAGCTATGAAAAAGTTAAGAATCGTTTTAAAAAAATTCTCTCATCGAAAAATAGATTCTTAAAAATGTTCTTGTTGAATAATAATTAAAAAAAAAAACATTATTGAACATAGCTACTTTAATTTATATATAAAGAAGATTTAGCATATAATGAAATTAATGACTAATAGAAAGACGGTGATGGAGGGTTATTTTAGGTTGTTTCGAAGAAAAATATTAAGAAATAATTGATAAAGACGAAAAAAGTTATTGATTTAATAACAACTAATGATTCATCAATAATATTGAAATATGAGAATGATCGATACATTTTTATTAATTTATTTTTAGCCATCAACAGTTAAATTTTAAAATAATATTTGATAATTGAAAACTGAAGACAGATAATGATTCGTGTGTAGTAGATTTAGACTTTTTAGGCATATTGGCTTAGAGAAGGCTAGAGAGATTAATAGTTTAATATTTTTTAATTGTTTATAACATTCAATTCAACATCTAGTTTTGAATTAATAATTGAACATGAATTTATTATTTAATGAAAATTTGACCTAAATTATATTGATTAAAATATTAACTTGGACGGCTTGAATGCACAATTATAGTTTGCAAGAAATGACGAGACAAAAATGAAATAAGAAGAAGAAAAATGAAGTTTTCTGAATTATCTTTATTTTTCATCACTTCATGAAATTTTGGGCCTCCGTTTGCGGGTCCAGAGTGGACAGGGCTTCTTCTCATCAAGCCCATCTTGATAAACAAAATCAATCTGAATCAAATTGAATTAGAAAAATGGTTTGTCACTGGTAAACAATCTGTATAAGTAGAAGAACTGAAGAATAGTTTATAGGCCTCTACGTCTCTTTTCAAACCGAATTGTGTTCCAAAATATTTTCAAACTAAACCGATATTCACATTTCTGTTGCTCTCTGAATCTCATGTGTGTTCAATGTTTGTTAGTATTTCTCTAAGTCCAGAAAAAGTATCTCAGCCATTTTAGAGCTACACTCATTCCATGCTTGTAATAATAAAAATTATTATCATTTTAGAAACACAACTAACAATATGTAAATAACAGTATCTGCAATAACTTCTCCTGTTTGGAATAAATAAGATTTAGAAATTCAAATTTATTCTTCACATTTCTTTACAATACATTTACTTGCAATCTATTTCTTTCCCTTCCATGATACAGTATCCACGCCAATACTATAAAAAAAATACCCCAAATCCAATTTAACTATTAAAAAGAATGATGCAATTCATTTTCTACTTGAAAGTTTTCTATATTATATCCAGCAGGTGTTTAAGAGTAATCCGTGAGCAGCTTTACTGAAAAAGTTTAGCCCTCGAGTCATAGACTTATTAATGTTGTTGAACAGAAACTCCAATGCTGAAGGTGCGGCCGAGCAGGGTTATTAAACTATTATGTGCTTAGCCAAGATCATCATCCTAATCTTGGTTAATCAATCAGTAAATTACAAGCTTTCAGACCAATCGCATCTATTCATCTTTTGCGCATACACGTTCTGCACAGAAAACAAAATGCAATGATAAATGAGGATTCTTAGTTTAGCATATTTATTCCAAAGTCAATAACCAATAACATAAGAATAGAAGCAGCAGGAGCAGAAAAAAAAGTGTATACTACTAAATAAATATGCAAATAAAATAAGCATGAAAAAGAGAATCAAAAGAAAAACGCATGCAATCGGAAGATCAAAATAGTTTGACATAGATTATGTTGTGTCACAGCTAAACAATTTGTGAACTATTTTCTACAAGGCCAACAGGGATGACATGTCAATAAGTTTGCACAGTGAACTTAAGAGAATATTCCAACAAATAGAACTATGTAAAAAGTATGATTTCCCTTTGTTAGAGAAACTTATAACAGACAGCTTCTTGTCAAGAACACAAATATAATTAGATAATTAATAAAAGCCAAAGTTGTTATTAATTGGCATATCTAATAAGAAATGTGATGATCAAAGCTTTGGCTACAAAGGAATACCAAGAAAGGCTCTATATTGAAGGAATATCTTAAAAAACATTATGAGAACCGTTAAAAGAACTTTTTAACTATATTGCTCGTATGAAAATAAGGTTTTATTAAGAGAGCTCAATGGTGCAAACTTATCCAAATAGGTGACTGCACCTGGTAGGCTAAAGCTTGGTTGTTGTATGATAGATGGCCTATTTTGATAGACAGGAATACCTGTATCTCTAAGGATGTCTCTCTCTCAGTCCTTAGCGATGTTCTTAGATAGGATTGGGTTAATGTCCTCTCCTTTGTTCTTTGTTCATGTTGTTCCAAAGGAATTCCTATTGCTGATATGAAAAAAAAATTGGAGAGCTTTGCAGTATAATGCATTTTTTAGCTACTTTGGCCCACTGTTTTCTTTCCCATTTTTCTATTCAGGGGATTTCTTATGCTCCCTCCAAATGTACTTACTCAAATATATTCCACAATTTGGAGAGTAAAGCTCATTCTACTGTAACTAAATTTTATCTTTTCTACTGTTATTGCTTTTAGATTCAGTTTCAACTCAGTTGCTTTCTCAAGTGCAATATTGGAAGAAAAAATTACGGGGGCTGGGGATCTAAATATAAGTACTATGACATTGGATGTCATTAATTAAATCATTCATTATAACAAAGTTTAAGTTAAACAATTATTCCAATATTTGCTAGAACTAAACCAGAAACCACAAACAGATAATAAACATAAAAACAAGTGCACACACATAAATAAAATATAACAATCAGAGAAGAGTTCTTACTCAGATACTCGTAAGTCAATATCATTGAAGTGCCCCATGCTGACATGCTAAAGAATCTTGGGCCAAACCCTCTATAAAAGCCTTTCCAACCATCTTCATTGATTAAATCTTTAGCAACTTGTTTTATAGAGGTTCTGTTTTCATGACCCATTACCTGGAATGTAGAAATAGCCAGTCAGAAAAACTTAAATAGGTGGTAATCAGAATAAATAGTATTTTTGCAAGTTAAATGAAAATACACTATGTTCATAAAATATTCATTTCATTCTTTTATTCTCCTTTAAGTCTTCTTTTGGAAAATGAGGGTGCAATCTACTATTCATCATAATAGTTCAATGAACAAATTCTGTATATGATGAAGCAATAAGTGTAATATTATCTCTTCATCTTTACAATCTAAGACCTTCGGTTTGTATCATAGCAAGAAAATGCACAAAATGATGAGAGCCAAGAGAAAATTCATGAATAGAACTACACAAAAAGAGAAAAACCTTGCTCTGGGGTTGTAGTGATCAGTAATACAGGAACAATGAACTGAAAAGACAGAAATAAACCTGTTCAATGAAATTAAGCAAACCTGTAACCGTGTCTTGATAGTATCCAATGGGGTTGTAATGCAGGATGAAGTTGCACCAGCAATAATCCCTCCAGTAGCCTGAACTAACATTATTTTCTGCAGACTAGGAGTGATTTCATCATATTTGCTATCGTGGTCCAGGAATCTGTTCATGCAACCAGATGGTAATTGTTTCTTAAAATAGAAAGTTCGCATGATAACATAGAAATAAAATTAATAGCAAGCACATGACTAAAAGTGCATTACCCTATTATTTGCAAAATCCACCACCATAAAAATATTGAATGAGAAGCTTACAGCAGAAATAGCTTATTCTTTTGGCAGGGTTTCTCAGCCAAGAAGAAATTCTACCTTTCTTGACTTATAATAATTTACTGCCAGCCTGCAGAATTGCAGATTCAACTGGTGTAATTCCAGGCTTAGAGACTGAATGAATTGTTAATTTTATCTGACCAAGCTCACATTGAACTTAAAAAATATTTATCAGATTTAAGAATTGCACTGTGACAGTGTTTTATTGCTGTTTTCCCATGTCCTTGGAGCATAACAGGCGTCCATAATTGTTGCTAGATGGAACACATACCTATAGGCTATGTTTGAAACTCAAGTATATGTCACAACTAACATTTGTTTAGAAGATACCATGTGTGTTAATAAACTTTCTTATCATTTGTCAATTGATACGATATAAAAACAAATCAAAAGGTAATGCAACAAATATTCAGTTTTAAGACGTATTATGATATCTTACCTCCAAATGAAGCGTTGGCTTGAACCGTAACTTGCCCACCACACTGCACTTGCAGGTGAATAAGTAATAACAGACAGACCAAACCCTCGATACAATCCCCGGATGCCATCAGACCTTAAAACCTTGCGAGCAACATCCAAACCCCCAGTATATTGGGCATGGCCTGAGTATCCTTGTACCATCAACTTTTGGCTAACCTGAATATCATTCAATGTGAATTAGATGTTAGAATTATCCATATTGAGATAAAAGAAGAAAAACTTATCAAGAAAAGAAAGAAATGAGACCAAATTAATAGGATAAGGAGCTTCCTTCCCCAATAAGGGGAAAAAAATTAAATAAATAAAAAATAACTTTAAGTATGTTTCTGAGCATAAGCCATTAGAATACTTAAAAGAAGCACCAGTAGAACACCATCACAGACAAAATATATTTATTGCACAAACAAACTAAAATTTTGCAATTTGTATGGTCTTGCATCATTATACAATGGAATACATTATTGGTATGAAGACTAAACAGATCACTGCAAAATCTTGCTTTTCATCCTTCATTCATCCAAATAAATTTTGTGAGCTTTAAAGAACCAATTTTTTCATTTTATGTGTCGTACATCGTAAGTTCGAAAGAAAGTTAGAAGCTTTAGCTGCCCATTGAGAGTTTTATTTAAGAACAATGGGAAGCATTTAAAATAAACACTTAATATTACTTTTAAGTTCGTAAACAAAAATGAGAACAAGAAACGCTTATTTTGAATTGATTCAATTGAATCAGACATGATAAAACATAAACCAATTCCAACATCCCAACTTGGCAAAATGATGAATGGATTGTTGAGCTGCCTAAAGAACATGTTTAATAGCAGAAAAGATGCATTTGAATGTATCATCATACCCATATGTATATAGTATGGCCGTGAGTCAGTGCAAAAGGAAGTATTTTTAAGTTCAATGTTGAAAACGCACGCAGTCAATCTCAAGGTTACACGAATTAGATTATCATACCACATCAATTGGTACAAACACAGATTGAGCAAAAAGCGATGATGTCATGCCTGCAACTCCATTTGCAATGGCAGCTTGGGTAGTTTCAGATAGTTTAAACGGTTCAAGCATTTTGAAGGCCGCCACCTTTGTGGTCTCTAGAGTGGAGAGGAATATTATTCTAGCTGGAATAGCACCAGTGATAACTGTGCCAAACCCTCTATACAGACCAGGGACGCCATCTGTTTTAAGTAGTCCTTTTATAACAGAAAACACACTTCTCTCTACAGCATCCTTTGTGGCAACCTGCAGCCTAGTTTTCACAACAGAAACGGGGTAAAGTGCCACCGAAACACCTGTGAACAGTCCAGCTCCTACAACATAAAACCTAGTTTTATCTAGCCTGCAGAATTGGGTGAAGTTCATTAGGATAAAAGCTTGCAGATCCAAAGTTCATTATAATACCATGAGCTCAGAAAGGTCAAAATATATGCAAGATATGTTATTAATAAACCAAATCATGGGCAAGATGGAAGATGGCCTCAAATCTGGATATTTCTTTCACCTTCAGAAGTTCCCATCAAATCGGGAACTTCATAAGTCTTTTTTTTCCTTTTCATTTGAAGAAAATTAGCTTAACCTTTTATAATTTTCTCTCGATTCACAAAATATAAACACACCAGAAGCCATAACTCCCCCACTCCAAAAAAATTATTCAAAAGGAAAAACTTTCGAATGATGGGTATGTCAAAAAAACAGAAAAGAAGAATAAAAACAATAAATCAATAGCACCATTCAGAAAATAAAAAACGAGAACAAGAAACAATACTTGTCCCAGTTAATCTCAGTCTGACCGAAGGACTGGGCCATTGGAAGGATGTACAAATCTCTGAGAACAGAATCTAAGAACACGATCAAAGGCTGCCTTGTAAAATTGTAAATTGTAACTCAAAGAAAATGAAATTTGCAAAGGGAAATGGTTAGTTGAACATTTGGTGGAAAGGCTGCGCGTACGCGGTGTTGTGCAAAAGAAGCACGCACGCAGCCCACGCATTCCAATTTCAATTCCTTCATTTTTTTATTTTTTTTATTTTACTTTGACCCATTGTCTATTCTCTTCTTCGACCATTCGACCAATGGAATAATAATATTCATGAATCTTGTTGTAGTCATTCAAATGTGTATATAGTATTCTTTTTAGTAAATATTTGTGTAAGAAAATTACAATATTGTGTATACAAGTTAAACTTTATTAGCTTTTTTCATTTTTATTTACTCAAAAATAAATTATTATAAAGCTATTTTCATTCTCGTCTTATTTGTTTTTTAAAACAATATATATTTCTTAAATAATTATTAACTACATACATTAACTTATAAATAATTATTTTATTGAAATATATTTTAAGTAATAAATAAAATCCAAAACTAATCAATATTTTCAACTTTATTTGATGGACTTCATTTACATGTATATATTTCTTACACATACATCTAATGGGAAATCTGCATCATGGCATCACTATACATCAATATGATGTAGCATAAGGATGAATTCTTATGTGTATAAAAAAATTATAGGAAAAATAAAAAAAATAAAACTCTATTTTTAATACTTAAAATATATTATTTATATACTTAAATTTTTAAATAAAAATACTTATTTAATATTAATGTTTTTTTATCAGTAAGAATTGAATACAGGAAATTTACAAAACCATTCATATTTTTCAACTGAATTATACTCCCCGACTAATATTAATACATTTAAAGATATATTACAAAAATTAAACTAAAAAATGTGAATGATTTGTAAATCTCTGAAGTAGTTCCGTTTCTGCATTTATGAGCTTGTATGAAAGTTAGTCTGCAATTGTTGACTTTTATGAACAGGATCTGGTTTTTAAATTTGTGGATAACAGTTAGCACTTCCTCTACCTCTTATATTATACAATCATGTGCTTCTTCTTAAGTTAGTTGACTTTAAGTCAGCGCTTGATGTGCTACTGGTACAAAAGTATTGCTAAAAAAATTTTGCAGCAAGAAAAATGGGCTTCTCTCTGTTACCAAAAGCTACTTCTTGGATTTTGTTCTTGGTTCTGCTATATTACACTTGCTTCGCTTCAACAGGTTCACCCCATTGCTATTGTTTTCTTTCTTCCTCGTCTATGTCTTCAAGTTGTAATTGGTTCCATGTTTTTTGTATGATGGGTTGTTCAATTTTCCTTAAATGCATAACTTTTTATGGTGGTCTTCTTTATTGCTGTGTGGACCTTACGTCCTGTTGGATTTTGAAATGCATATGTATATATGCATGAGAAAGATGCTACATTTGAACTTGATAAAGAAAATACGGAAACTTTTTATCATTTATTAGTTTCTGGCAGCTAATCTACTTGATCCAAATATATTTGGTTGAAGTGTGTCGTTTAGCTTGATTTGTTTCTATGAAGATATTGATATGGAACAAAAAAGTTAAATAAACTTGTGTTCTGACTCTTTTATGATAAGAATAGTAGGTTTGGCATTTGAGTTTTCGTTGAGTCAACTGAGAAGTCAGTTTATGATTTGTTTGTATCTTTTTCCCCTTTTAGAGTTTCAAATATGTTTCAAGTTGAAAGCTTACACGAGATTTGTCCCCGAGAACTCTTGCAAATGGAATAATTGGTGTATAAAGCTCCTCGCAGATTTTAGATCCAGTATATATAACTTACAGTTCTTTATCATTATTAGTATATGAAGTGATTATATTTAAAAAGAAAGAGGTTATTAGATACCTTGCTTGCAAATGATGGGGTCATGAATCATTCTACAAGAATTAAATAAGTAGAGATGAAGAAGTATAACTTCGCCAAAGAAAAACATGTGTGCTTGTTTCTTGCTTTCCTTTTTATGACAACATAAGCAAGTATAGCAAGAGTGTGTAGAGTAAATTATTGGAATATTTACAGGTTCAACATGTACTTTGCTTACTTTCTTTTCCTTTTAATCACTTTCCACTTGATGTTGGTTGTTTATCTTTCAGATGCTTACGATCCGGTTGACCCCAATGGGAATATCACAATCAAATGGGATGTTCTATCCTGGACCCCTGATGGATATGTAGTAAGTACATTCTCCTGCAACATCACCCATTAATATATTAATATGAGATGCATGCTGTTGAAATGCCTTTTTTGCTCCTTTTCTTTCCACTGGTTGCTAGCATCTTTTATGGTTGATTTGCTTTGGCTTAGTTTTGTCACTTAGTTATTTAGAAATCTAAGGAAGAATTGAATGCACAGGCTGTTGTTAAAATGAGCAACTTCCAAAGATATCGTCATATTACTTCACCTGGCTGGTCACTACAATGGACATGGGCAAAAAAGGAGATAATATGGAGCATGATGGGAGGGCAGACCACTGAACAAGGGGATTGTTCAAAATTTAAGGGAGGTATTCCACATTCTTTAAGAAAAATCCCACAGTTGTAGATTTGCTTCCTGGAACACCTTACAATCAACAAATTGCAAATTGCTGCAAAGGTGGGGTGCTCAGTTCATGGGTGCAGAATCCAAGCAGATCAGCTGCATCTTTTCAAGTCTCTGTTGGTAATGCTGGAACCTCAAACAAAACTATCAAACTCCCAACAAACTTCACCTTGAAAGCACCAGGACCAGGTTATACTTGTGGACCAGCTAAGATTGTCAGACCCACTAAATACATTACTGCAGACAAAAGAAGGGTGATCCAAGCACTGAGTAAGTTATAGGATTTTTATTTCATTTTCACAGTTGTATAGTCAATATGATTATTTATTTTCATCCTACCCACAACAATTTATTGTATCCTTTACACCACTGTTATTTGTTGCAGTGACATGGCAGGTGGTATGCACATACTCACAAATTCTAGCTCATAAAGCTCCCACTTGCTGCCTCTCACTTTCATCTTTCCATAATAATACTATTGTGCCTTGCCCAACATGTTCATGTGGCTGCCAAAGTAACTCATCTCAGTCAGGGAAATGTGTAAAGTAGGTTTCCAATTTCCATCATGCAGTATTCTGATATCCTTCTAGATCTTAAGTTGTAAACTCATATTTTTCCTTTCTTTGTGTGGTTACAGTCAAGGTACACCACATTTGGCCTCAGTTGTTTCTGGCATTGGAAACAACAAAATTTCACCAATGGTTCAATGTACTAATCACATGTGTCCAATCCGAGTCCACTGGCATGTTAAACTTAACTCCGAAAAGTATTGGCATGTGAAGATTACTATTACTAATTTTAACTACAAGATGAATTATTCTGACTGGAACTTAGCTATTCAACACCCAAACTTCGACCATCGGACTCAAGTGTTCGGTTTCAGCTACAAGCTAGTGACTCCCTATGCTTCAATAAGTAAGTGTGTGATGTCATCCTAAATTGTTTGTTTCAAAACTCTAGAGCTACAAATTTTCTTAAATGCTGTTAAATTTTTGTCTTAATTCTTCATCATAAAATATCAAACTTTTTCACCTTGTTTTCGGAAAGTAGAAGGTAATTATCGATTCTAATAATTGGTTTTAACAGATGATACAGCACTGTTGTGGGGAATGAAGTCCAAAGATGATCATTTTCTCAACCTAGCTGGTCCTAATGGCAAGGTTCAAGGAGATCTACTCTTCCGAAAGGATAAAACAACTTTTAGTTTTGAAAAGGGTTGGGCTTTTCCTCGAAGGATCATCTTCAATGGTGACATGTGTGTGATGCCACCACCTAGTGCTTATCCTTTTTAAAGTATAATGATATTGCAGAGTTCGATATCAACAAGTGTCCTATGAAAGGAATAAAAATGAGGATAAGGAAAATAAATATGTTATTGAAAAATCTGGTTTGTGTTTTGTTGCTTTAAAAGTTAAATTATGTTTGTTTTGGGATATGTATAAGCATCATGAAGTGTTTCTAACTTAGAAGAGTTGTTTCAACTATATAGCAGAACAACTAGGCAAGAAAAACCATGAAACCAACTTTGCATTAAGGTATATATCTCAAATTTGGTTATTTTACCTTTTTAAAGTCTACAAAATTATTTAGTCATTGTATATGTTGAAATACTTTTTTCTTAAAAAACTGTTCTAGAATATAACTGACAATATGTCCTAGAACATATAAGTTTATGAAATATTGAAAATTTCTAAAAATAACATTCCTAATATAATTGAACAAAATAATTGAAAACTCAGAAGTATGAAAGGAAATAATTAAAAAATGAAAAGCATGTGAAAGACTTTAGAAAAGTGGTCAGTCACAAAAATAGCTGGCAATGGCATTTGTGTTTCTTACATTCTTACACTGTCAAACACAACATGACAAGTTGAGGACACAACAATTCTTAGTTCAGACTCTGTTTCTTTGGTTGCCCAAGTTGTGTGCCAATTTTTCAAATGTACGAGCTTCCCGGGAGCTGTTTCTTTGGTTGCCTTTGATTGTCTCGTGCTTAGGAAAACGACAACCATAATATTGTATACAACATATATCTTTCTAACTATGTTATTTTTTGGTGCTTATCAACCTACAATAATACAAACTACTAATATTTTTGTGGAGTAGAAAAATTCAACAAGAAGTTTCATACCCAACAAACACCTTTCAATGAAAAAAAAACTATCTTCTAATAAATCATATGTTAGTGGTTAATAAATTAGTTTTTGTTAGTGAAAAAATTTAAACCCTGACTTATTTCTCACTTTCTTTTATCTTTATTACTTAATCAACCTTATATCTTCTTCAAAGAAGTTATATATCAATAAGTAGTGGGAAAAAATGAGAGATATATGGTTTTATAAGTAAAATTAGGTTAAAATCAAGTGTACTGGTTTTATATATCAAAACTAAAATATTGACCCAAATTAAAAAAAAAAAAAATGAAGAATTTCACAAGAAAATAAAAGACTAATATATTTTATCCTACAAAATATTGACCCTTATTAAGCATCATGAATTTAAATGCTGGTTTTGTATTACCAAATTCCCAAATAAAGGACCATATTAACCTAATTGTGTCGGCAAGGTATATATATAAACACAACCCCTAAACCCTAATTCACTATCATAACACAAAACACCAATGACCTTCTTCCACCGACACAACAACCTATTCTGGTCCTGTTACATAATTCTGTCCAACCACAAGATGACACGTGTACTTGATAGCATTATGGTTCAGAGAACATCAATTTGTTTAATCTGGGAAATAAATATGAAGCAGAAGAAATTATGAAAGAGCTGACCTAATTGCAAGGTTGCTTTCATCAATCTTCAAACTTAGTTGGTTTGATAATGATGGGGATTAAGCAATAGCTGTTTATATTATTAATTTTTCTTCATTCGTCTACTTCTTTTTGTTCTATCATGCAATTAAAAATCATAAGGAAAACCCATTGATATGGTAGGTGCAACTAAAGTTTTTATTTTTATTTTGGAAATCATTGCAAAGTATATAAATTTAGGTTTGCTATAAAGAAAAGTACTAAATTGTAAAACGTTTTTTAAAAAATAAAAATTGTTATGTTTTGTGAACCTCTTATTAATCAATAATAGTCATATAGTTTTTATTAAATAAGTTATTGGATTTAATTTGACAATTTTTAAGAAAAAAACTTATAAAGTAACTTCCTTTGTTTTTCTATGCTCGTGAATTCGTAATATTTTTCTTTTGTAGTAGTCTTTTTATTTTTAAAATTAATTTCATTTTTTTTATAAAATAAATATTTTTTTTAATATTGTTTGTCGTATATTCATGAAACTCGATATAATAACCTAATATAAATATCACTATCTCACTTATTATATGGGTAGTTTTTAAAATTATTTTAAAAAAATTGCAGTTTAGACTTAATTTTTTTTTAAAATTAATTTCAAAATAAAATTAATTTATATTTGAAATAAAAAAATTAACATAAAATAAATTTTAATATAAAAGAAAATAAAATTAAATGCAGTAATTTTTAAATTAAAAAAAAATATTTATATAAAAAAAAAAAGTTCAATTTGTAATGTATGTATTAATCATGGTTACAAAAAAATAGTGTATGCATTAATTATATCAGAAAAATACACATTAATTAATAAAGGACAGACTCCATGAAAGCTACTTTGTGATCTCATCCTACAAGTTGAAATAAATGAAAATCATGCTAATTTATAAATACTGGATATTGAGTATGATTTTTCCTCTTCTGAAAATACATTGATATTTAATAGGTGCATGTTAATTTGGTGATGGATTAAATTTAAAAGAAAAAAAAAATGATAAGTCAATACGAATGAATGGATTGGTGATGGATTGATCCTTCATTTATTTATTTATTTAATTATCAATAATTTAATTTATTTTATGTGTAAATATACAAAGGAAAATAGTTTAATCATTTAACCTACTTATTCCATCAGTTTTAATATTTTTAAAAAAATAAAAATAAAACTTATATTTAAGTGAAACAATCCATCTATTACTTTTTTATTTTAATATGTAATAAACTAATATGTGTGAATTAAGTTGATTCACTAGTTTGTTTTAATATCTCTATATTAAGTATATATAAATAGATATTAAAATAAAAAATCAAACTTTTATGAGTGGATTTCTAGGTTAGATAAAAATTATTAGAAAAATGGAAGGGAGTAGGAAAATAGGGATGTAGTGGTGAGAAAAGTCAAAAGAGATAAACCACATGGCAAGTTATATTTATATATATTGCCATAACTTTTTTTTTTCACACATCCCATGCCACATTATTATATGTTAGAGACTATGTTATAGTTTATTGCATTATATTTTTACCAATTAACTTCAAATAAATAATGCTCATATTTTTCAATTAATTTGTGTAAATAAAAATTACTGTAATTTTAATACACTATTCCTAATATTCTTTATCATAAACAGAAAATACTTTAAATTACATATTTGAGTGAAACATAATTATTAAATGAAAATCATCTACAATAATAATTTGTAACAAATTTCAGTTAATACCAGAGTATGAAAAAAATAGTTAACATTTCTTTACATAATAAATATAAAACCTTTTCAATATATTTTTTAAAAAACAATTATTAAAAAAATCTTATCATACATTATTATTATTATTACAAACTATTTATATTAATTTTTTTATTATCTAGATCCTAGGTAATTGGATTGTTCTCATCATACACTAATCATATGCCACTCTTGCCATAACTTTTGCTGAGTATTAACCGTTTCTTTCATCGTTCTCTTGCGGGGGAATTCAAAGACCCTTTTGTTTTACATATCAATCTTAAATTTTTGTAAAAGGTTAATGAGTTTATGATGACAAATTTGCAAGGAAAAACAATTTTTTATGTACAAAAAGCAATAATTCTACTGATTTTAGAACACCGTCAATAATGAGTTTAGGTACGTGCAGAGTATTTTATGCGAGAAAAAGTTGCATATATACCTTTCTTCAACAGATGATGAGCCAACTGGGACAAACTAGATAGTCAGTTTCTGCCGCTTATTTTTTCTACTCTCTCTCTTTCTTTTCTCCACTCTCTCTCTCTCTCTCTTCTTTTTTTCTTTATTTCTAGTCTTCTCTGTCACAGATCGTGAACTGTTCTGGCAAGAACTCAGACCACTTACCTTCTTGCAGCATCCAAAATGGGCTTCTCTCTGGCACCAAAAGCAACTCCTTGCATTTTGTTCTTGGCGCTGCTGTCTTTTACTTGCTTCACTTCAACAGGTTCACCCCATTACTGTTTTCTTTTTCTTTTTTCCTTGTCTGTGTCTTCGAATTTTCATTGTTTCTGTGATTTTCTTTGCTGGGTTGTTCAGTTTTCATTGGATGCTTAATGTTTTCCTTTTTCTGGTTGTCTTCATTTTATTCTGCGTGGACCGTACGCCCTGTTGGTTTTTTAAATGAAGGCTCGTGAGTTGTGAAAGATGTTGTCTTTGTTCTTTGAATTTGATAAAGAAAGTGGGTTTTATCCTAATGTGGAAAATTTCTATCATTTATTAGCCTCTGGCGGCTAATCTTGTTGGTGCCAATTGTTTTATGTAGAAAATATGCCGTTTAGCTTGTTTTGTTGCCATAAATATTTAGATTTTTAACAGGTAAATTAACGAAAATTGTGTTCTGACTATATTTGAATAAGAATTAATTTGGCATTTGAGTTTTCGTTGAGTCAAGTGACAAGTAAGTTCATGATTTGTCTCTCATTTTTCTCCCTTTTGGCATTTGTAATAGTTTTAAGTTGAAATTATGATTGCTTCCACGAGATTTGTGCCTAAGAACTCTTGTAATTGGGAATACTGTGCATGAGTACCTGAATAGGCAGTCACCGATGGTGATCATTTTTGGCTATGTTTAAAGGTCCATGCATATTTAAATCCAGATATCTTCCAGTTTAAATCATGGAATTATGAATCGTACATGCTAAAATATGTAAATATAAAAGCCTATAACTTCACCTGCCGTTGACTCAAACAAATATATCTGCTTATTTACTTTCTTTTCTTGTGACTACTTGAGCAAGTCTGGTAATTGTGTGCCTCATCATTTCTATTATGTGTACTGTTAGGGATATTCAGAGTTTCACCATTTACTTTGTTTTGTTTCTTTCCTTTTAATTACTTTCCTGTTGCTGTTGGCTGTTTATCTTTCAGATGCTTATGATCCGCTTGACCCAAATGGGAATATCACAATCAAATGGGATATTATAAGTTGGACCCCTGATGGATATGTAGTAAGTACACTTTTTTACAATATCAACCATTAACATGAGAAGCAAACCTGCTGCTGTACATTATGCATGGATTTGAAATTATTTTTGCTCCTGTTCTTTCCCCTGTTGGCTCACCATCTTTTGTAATGGATCTGCATGTTGATGTCAACTGCTTCTCATGTAATATATCAATTAGTGTATCATATAGCGACCTGAGTTTTGGGAACAAATAAAATAAAAATAATTTTATTTCAACTAGAAATATAACATGTTTTGAATTTCGTATCACAGTTATGAGCCGTGTTACAACTATTTTATAAGTGTGTGTTTATTTACTATTGAAGTTTTAATTATAGCATAAGGTTGAAACTCAAGTGTACAGATGAATGTATTTAAATTAGTGATTATAGCCATTTAGAGTTACTTGAGCTTAATTCTATTCCAGTAGTTATTTTAGATATCTAAGATACAATTCTTACAGGCTGTTGTTACAATGAACAACTTCCAACAATATCGCCATATTGCTTCACCTGGCTGGTCACTAGGATGGACATGGGCAAAAAAGGAGGTAATATGGAGCATGATGGGGGGGCAGACCACTGAACAAGGAGATTGTTCAAAATTTAAGGGAGGTATTCCACATTGCTGTAAGAAAGATCCCACGGTTGTAGATTTGCTTCCTGGAACACCTTACAATCAACAAATTGCAAATTGCTGCAAAGGTGGGGTGCTCAGTTCATGGGCGCAGGACCCGACCAATGCAGTTTCATCATTTCAAGTTAGTGTTGGTAGAGCTGGAACCACAAACAAAACTGTCAAAGTCCCAAAAAACTTCACCTTGAAAGCACCAGGACCAGGTTATACTTGTAGTCCAGCCAAAGTTGTGAAACCCACTCAATTCATTCAAGCAGACAAAAGGAGAGTGACCCAAGCACTGAGTAAGTTATAGGACTTTTAATGTCATTTTCACAGTTGTCAATATGATTATATATTTTTCTGCTGCCTCATACTCTTCTTGCAGAAAGTTTCACCCACTAGTTGTAGGTTTTGTTGGTAACAAAATGTGAGACTCATGTTAATAATGTCTGCTTTAATTTAAAACTAATTGAAGCTTACAGTTGTTATAAGTAACTATAATCACTCTTGTTTATTGCAGTGACATGGAATGTGACATGCACATACTCACAATTTCTAGCTCAGAAAACTCCATCTTGCTGTGTCTCACTTTCATCTTTCTATAATGATACTATTGTGCCGTGCCCAACATGTGCGTGTGGCTGCCAGAGTAACTCATCTAAGTCAGGGAGCTGTGTGGAGTAAGTTTCCACCACTCAGTGAATTGTCATTATCTTCTAGCCACTAAGTTGTACACTCATATATTTCCTTTCTCTATGGTTACAGTCCAGATACCCCACATTTGGCATCGGTTGTTTCTGGCTCTGGGAAGAATAATTTTTCACCTTTGGTTCAATGTACTAGTCATATGTGCCCAGTCCGAATCCACTGGCATGTTAAGCTAAACTACAAGGAGTACTGGCGTGTAAAGGTTACTATCACTAATTTTAATTACAGGATGAACTATTCTGAGTGGAACTTGGTTGTTCAACATCCAAACTTTGACAATTTGACTCAACTGTTCAGTTTCAACTACAAGTCATTGACCCCTTACGGTTCAATAAGTAAGTGTGGCAACTTGTTTATTCTAAATTTCTGGAGTAATAAATTTTCTTAAATGCTGTGAATTTTATTTCTTAATTCTTCGTAATAAAACATCGAACTTTTAGTCCTTATTTTCGTAAACTAGAAGTCAAGTACTGATTTTAAGTTCCCTTTTACAGATGATACCGCAATGCTATGGGGAGTTAAGTTCTATAATGATTTTCTCAATCAAGCTGGCCCTAACGGCAATGTTCAGTCCGAGCTACTCTTCCGAAAGGATAAATCAACTTTTACTTTCGACAAGGGATGGGCTTTTCCTCGAAGGATCTACTTCAATGGTGACAACTGTGTCATGCCACCACCTGATGCTTATCCTTGGTTACCTAATGCTGGTTCTCGGCAAGAGTTTTCCTTGTTTGCTTTAGTGATAGCTTCTTTGTTAGCCTTGGTATTTAATACCCACGCATAAAGTTCCAATCTGTGGTACACTTAGCCTTGTAATAGAAAATTTTCGGTCAGACCAGTTTTGACTCATTTGTGATGTCAAATTGTCATTTGAAGCATGAGGGGAGAATGAGGATGACATCCAGTGGCAACTCAACATTAGCTTCACGTGTCCCATGGTTTGTTACTGAGGGTTCAGCACATTGGTGGTAGACTTTGCTTTTGTTTTTGTGTTTGTTGTAATTCAATGATGTATGTATCGTTATTATGATTGTAACTGTAATTATAATAAATATACACACCATGTCACATGAAAACATAGACTTGATGAATCATGTGAGTTTGAAATGATAGTGGTCTTTTACTTACAGTTTCCTACATGGAAGAAGAGTATTTTTTGTATCATGCTCAATCTGGTATAAAGAGAACCTGAATAAAAGGGTGAAGAGGTATCCAGTATCCATTACGGCATTGCAATATAAGCATTTACATGATTCCGACAAAATCATTGCATGGAATTCTATTAGCTATTCAGCACCCGATCAGCTCATGAATCAGCATACAAATTCATGAGTTTGGCTTGGTGTTTTCAAACAATTCCTTAAGAATCTTCATACCTAATGTACGTTATGTGCTAAAAGTGCATTACCCTATTATTTGCAAAAACCACCACCATAAAAAATATTGAATGAGAAGCTTACAGCAGAAATAGCTTATTCTTTTGGCAGGGTTTCTCAGCCAAGAAGAAATTCTACCTTTCTTGACTTATTATAATTTACTGCCAGCCTGCAGAATTGCAGATTCAACTGGTGTAATTCCAGGCTTAGAGACTGAATTGTTAATTTTATCTGACCAAGCTCACATTGAACTTAAAAAATATTTATCAGATTTAAGAAAAACTGTGACTGTGTTTTATTGCTGTTTTCCCATGTCCTTGGAGCATAACAGGCGTCCATAACTGTTGCTTAGATGGAATACATACCTATAAGCTATGTTTGAAACTCATGTATACATCATAATTAACATTTGTATAGAATATACCGTGTGTTAATAAATTTTCTTATCATTTGTCAATTGATACAATATAAAAACAAATTAAAAGGTAATGCAAACAAAGATTCAGTTTTAAGACATACTATGATATCTTACCTCCAAATGAAGCGCTGGCTTGAACCATAACTAGCCACCATACTGCACTTGCATGGCCTGAGTATCCTTGTACCATCAACTTTTGGTTAACCTGAATATCATTCAATGTGAATTAGATATTAGAATTATCCATATTGAGGTAAAAGAAGAAAAAATTATCAAGAAAAGAAAGAAATGAGACCAAATTAATAGGATAAGGAACTTCCTTACCACTAAAATACAAAAATAAGGGGCAAAAAAAAAAAAAAGCTTTCAGTATATTTCTGAGCATCGGCCATTAGAATAACACCATCACAGACCAAATATATTTATTGTACAGACAAACTAAAATTTTTGCAAATTGTATGATCTTGCATCATTATACAATGGAATACGCTATTGGTATGATGACTAGACACATCACAGCAAAACTTGCTTTCCATCTTCATTCATCCAAATAAATTTTGAGTTATGAAGAACCAATTTTTAAGTTCAATGATAAAAAGCACAGTCAATCTCAAGGTTACACGAATTAGATTACATACCACATCAATTGGTACAGACACAGATTGAGTAGCAAGCGATGATGTCGTGCCTGCAACTCCATTAGCAATGGCAGCTTGGGTAGTTTCAGATAGTGTGAACGGTTCAAGCATTCTGAAGGCAGCCACATTTGTGGTGTGTAGAGTGCAGAGGAATATTATTTTAGCAGAAATAGCACCAGTGATAACTGTGCCAAACCTGTTTTAATTTAAGCAGTCCTTTTACAACAGAAAACACATTTCTCTCTACAGTATCCTTTGTGGCAACCTGTAGCCTAGTTTTCGCTCCTACAACATACAACTTAGTTTTATCTAGCCTGCAGAATCGGGTGAAGTTCATTAGGATAAAAGCTTGTAGATGCAAAGTTCATTATAATACCATGAGCTCAAAAAGGTCACAATGTCTGCAAGATATGTTATTAACAAACCAAATCACGCGCAAGATTGAAGATGGCCTCAAATCTGGATATGTCTTTCACCTTCAGAAGTTCCCATCAAATGGGGAACTTCATAAGCCTTTTTCTCCTTTTCATTTGAAGAAAATTAGCTTACTGTTAAACACACCAGAAGCCATAACTCCCCCACCCCAAAGGAACATAGTTTAGGGGTCATGGTTTATCAATTTATAATAGTGTATGCATTAATTATATCAGAAAAATACACATTAATTAATAAAGGACAGACTCCATGAAAGCTACTTTGTGATCTCATCCTACACAATGCTAATATATAAATATTGGATATTGAATATGAATTTTCTCTTTTAAAAAAACATACTTTAAGAAGTGAAGAACCATTGGAGTTGTGAACTTGGGTTGTAATTAACCCGATTCATATGGGTTAATTGTAAAAAAAAAAAAAAAAAATTAAAAATCAAAATAAATCTAGTTTATTTAATTTATAGATTAAATAAATTAGAGTGAATTAGTAATAGATTGGTTTGAGATTATTTT
The DNA here is from genome assembly GCA_016859785.1 of Macrotyloma uniflorum. Lineage (NCBI taxonomy): Eukaryota > Viridiplantae > Streptophyta > Magnoliopsida > Fabales > Fabaceae > Macrotyloma > Macrotyloma uniflorum. The sequence goes on along the minus strand of BDMB01000008.1, from coordinate 1,873,810 downwards.
TTTACTATTTTTATTAATTTAATTTATTTATGTATGTATGAGTGTAAATTTATAATAATCTTTTTAATAAATTAATTTACTTAATCTACCAATTATTTAAAAAAATATAGAAAATTTATATTTAAGTGAGTTAATCTAACCTACTAATTTATAATAGGTAGAGATGAAATATAAAATTTTCAACTTAAAAAAAATAAATAGAATTAAAGTAACTCATTTTTTAAATCAATCCACGATAAACAGAATAATATATTTTTACAGAAGAATTTATTATAGGTTAAATAAAAATTATTAGAAAATTTTAATTATGAATAGATAGATTAAATAAATAAATTCATTCTATGCGATAAAAACTTGCATATATACCTTTCTTCAACAGATGATGAGCCAACTGAGACAAACTAGATAGTCAGTTTCTGCCGTTTACTTTTTCCACTCTCTCTCTTTCTTTCTCCACTCTCTCTCTCTCTTCTTTTTCCTTCTTTTTTCTTTATTTCTAGTCTTCTCTGTCACAGATCGTGGACTGTTCTGGCAAGAATTCAGACCACTTACCTTCTTGCAGCATCCAAAATGGGCTTCTCTCTGGCACCAAAAGCAACTCCTTGCATTTTGTTCTTGGCTCTGCTGTCTTGTACTTGCTTCACTTCCACAGGTTCACCCCCATTACAGTTTTCTTTTTCTTTTTTCCTTGTCTGTGTCTTCGAATTGTCATTGTTTCTGTGCTTTTCTTTGCTGGGTTGTTCAGTTTTCATTAAATGCTTAATGTTTTCCTTTTTCTGGTTGTCTTCATTTTATGCTGCGTGGACCTTACGCCCTGTTGGTTTTTGAAATGAAGGCTCGTGAGTTGTGAAAGATGCTATCTTTGTTCTTTGAATTTGATAAACAAAGTGGGTTTTATCCTAATGTGGAAAATTTCGATCATTTATTAGCTTCTGGCGGCTAATCTTGTTGGTGCCAATTGTTTTACGTAGAAAGTATGTCGTTTAGCTTGTTTTGTTACCATGAAGATTAAGATTTTTAACAGGTAAATTAACGAAAATTGTGTTCTGACTATATTTGAATAAGAATTAATTTGGCATTTGAGTTTTCGTTGAGTCAAGTGACAAGTAAGTTCATGATTTGTCTCTCATTTTTCTCCCTTTTGGCGTTTGTAATAGTTTTAAGTTGAAATTATGATTGCTTCCACGAGATTTGTGCCTAAGAACTCCTGTAATTGGGAATACTGTGCATGAGTACCTGAATAGGCAGTCACCGATGGTGATCATTTTTGGCTATGTTTAAAGGTCCATGCATTTTTAAATCCAGATATCTTCCAGTTTAAATCATGGAATTATGAATCGTACATGCTAAAATATGTAAAGATAAGAAACTATAACTTCACCTGCCGTTGACACAAACGAATATATTTGCTTATGTACTTTCTTTTCTTGTGACTACTTGAGCAAGTCTGGTAATTTTGTGCATTTTCATTTCTATTATGTGTACTATACTTTAGGGATATTCAGAGTTTCATTTACTTTGTTTTTTTTTTTTGTTTCCTTTCCTTTTAATTACTTTCCTGTTGCTGTTGGCTGTTTCTCTCTCAGATGCTTATGATCCGCTTGACCCAAATGGGAATATCACAATCAAATGGGATATTATAAGTTGGACCCCTGATGGATATGTAGTAAGTACACTTTTTTACAATATCAACCATTAACATGAGAAGCAAACCTGCTGCTGTACATTATGCATGGATTTGAAATTATTTTTGCTCCTTTTCTTTCCCTTGTTGGCTCACCATCTTTTGTAATGGATCTGCATGTTAATGTCAACTGCTTCTCATGAAATATATCAATTAGTGTATATACAATATAGGGGACCTGAGTTTTGGAAACAAATAAAATAAATATAATTTTATTTCAACTACAAATATAACATGTTTTGAATTTCGTTTCACAGTTATGAGCCGTGTCACAACTATTTTATAAGTGTGTTTATTTACTATTGAAGTTTTTAATTATAGCATAAGGTTGAAACTCAAGTGTACAGATGAATGTATTTAAATTAGTGATTATAGCCATTTAGAGTTACTTGAGCTTAATTTTGTTCCAGTAGTTATTTAGATATCTGAGATACAATTCTTACAGGCTGTTGTTACAATGAACAACTTCCAACAATATCGTCATATTGCTTCACCTGGCTGGTCACTAGGATGGACATGGGCAAAAAAGGAGGTAATATGGAGCATGATGGGGGGACAGACCACTGAACAAGGAGATTGTTCAAAATTTAAGGGAGGTATTCCACATTGCTGTAAGAAAGATCCGACGGTTGTAGATTTGCTTCCTGGAACACCTTACAATCAACAAATTGCAAATTGCTGCAAAGGTGGGGTGCTCAGTTCATGGGCGCAGGACCCGACCAATGCAGTTTCATCATTTCAAGTTAGTGTTGGTAGAGCTGGAACCACAAACAAAACTGTCAAAGTCCCAAAAAACTTCACCTTGAAAGCACCAGGACCAGGTTATACTTGTGGTCCAGCCAAAATTGTGAAACCCACTCAATTCATTCAAGCAGACAAAAGGAGAGTGACCCAAGCACTGAGTAAGTTATAGGACTTTTAATGTCATTTTCACAGTTGTCAATATGATTATATATTTTTCTGCTGCCTCATACTCTTCATGCAGAAAGTTTCACCCACTAGTTGTAGGTTTTGTTGGTAACAAAATGTGACACTCATGTTAATAATCTCTGCTTTAGTTTAAAGCTAATTGAAGCTTACAGTTGTTATAAGTAACTACAATCACTCTTGTTTATTGCAGTGACATGGAATGTGACATGCACATACTCACAATTTCTAGCTCAGAAAACTCCATCTTGCTGTGTCTCACTTTCATCTTTCTATAATGATACTATTGTGCCGTGCCCAACATGTGCGTGTGGCTGCCAGAGTAACTCATCTAAGTCAGGGAGCTGTGTGGAGTAAGTTTCCACCACTCAGTGAATTGTCATTATCTTCTAGCCACTAAGTTGTACACTCATATATTTCCTTTCTCTATGGTTACAGTCCAGATACCCCACATTTGGCATCGGTTGTTTCTGGCTCTGGGAAGAATAATTTTTCACCTTTGGTTCAATGTACTAGTCATATGTGCCCAGTCCGAATCCACTGGCATGTTAAGCTAAACTACAAGGAGTACTGGCGTGTAAAGGTTACTATCACTAATTTTAATTACAGGATGAACTATTCTGAGTGGAACTTGGTTGTTCAACATCCAAACTTTGACAATTTGACTCAACTGTTCAGTTTCAACTACAAGTCATTGACCCCTTACGGTTCAATAAGTAAGTGTGGCAACTTTTTTATTCTAAATTTCTGGAGTTATAAATTTTCTTAAATGCTGTGAATTTTATTTCTTAATTCTTCGTAATAAAACACCGAACTTTTAGTCCTTATTTTCGTAAACTAGAAGTCAAGTACTGATTTTATGTTCCCTTTTACAGATGATACAGCAATGCTATGGGGAGTTAAGTTCTATAATGATTTTCTCAATCAAGCTGGCCCTAACGGCAATGTTCAGTCCGAGCTACTCTTCCGAAAGGATAAATCAACTTTTACTTTCGACAAGGGATGGGCTTTTCCTCGAAGGATCTACTTCAATGGTGACAACTGTGTCATGCCACCACCTGATGCTTATCCTTGGTTACCTAATGCTGGTTCTCGGCAAGAGTTTTCCTTGTTTGCTTTAGTGATAGCTTCTTTGGTAGCCTTGGTATTTAATACCCACGTATAAAGTTCCAATCTGTGGTACACTTAGCCTTGTAATAGAAAATTTTCGGTCAGACCAATTTTGACTCATTTTTTATGTCAATTTATCACTTGATGCCTGAGCGATGAATGAGGTTGACATCGAGTGGCAACTCAACATTAGCTTCATGTGTCCTATGGTTTGTTACTGAGGGTTCAGCACATTGGTGGTACAATTTGCTTTTGTTTTTGTATTTGTTGTAATTCAATGATGTATGTATCGGTATTATGATTGTAACTGTAATTATAATAAATATACACACCATGTCACATGAAAACATAGACCTGATGAATCATGTGAGTTTGAAATGATAGTGGTCTTTTACTTATAGTTTCCTACATGGAATAAGAGTATTTTTGGTATCATGCTCAATATGGTATAAGGAGAACCTGAATAAAAGGGAGAAGTGGTATCCATTACAGCATTGCAATATAAGCAACATGATTCAGACAAAATCATTGCATGGAATTCTATTCGCTATTCAGCAACCGATCAGCTCATGAATCAGCACACAAATTCATGACTTTGGCTTGGTGTTTTCAAACAATTCCTTAAGAATCTTCATACCTTGTGTACCTTACGTGGGTGTAGGAAAACTCGGCTTTCAAAATTTCATAGAAAACAATTGTATCTCGCCTATGTACTTGTTCACCAAACAGCTAACATGACGAGCATTGTGAAAACAAATGCTTGGAAGCTCAATGGGTTCAAAGGGGCAGAGTTAGGGAGGATAGGGTAGGTATCGGGCGGTGGCAACATGCATTCTTCACCATTGAAATAGACCTTGCGAGGAAATGCCCACCCCTGCTTGAGTGTGAATGTATCTTTATCTTTCTGAAGAAGAATTTCTGATTGAACATTCCCAGTTGGTCCAGCTTCCATCAAGAGATCGTTAAAGTATTTCATACCATAGAACATACCAGTGTCATCTGCATGCAAAATTATAATGCACTTTAGCACTCATTCTTAAAGGTTATTAATTGACTTTTAAAACACACTTAAAGATTTATTTGTTGGCACTCACTTATGGACTCGTAGGGAAGCAAAGGCTTGTAATCAAAGCTGAAAACTTGGGTGACGTTGTTAAGATTTGGATGCTGAACAGCAAGAGTCCAGAGTGAGTAATTCATCCTGTAATTGAAATTTGTTACGGCAACCTTGACTCGCCAATAGTCCTTATAGTTGAGCTTCACGTGCCAGTGTACCCTTATTGGGCACATATGATGCGTGCACTGTAGCAATGGTTCATTGTCTCTCTTTGGAGTGTGAATTCCCACCATGTTGATACGTTTAGAATCACTCCTGTATACCATACCAACATCAACATGTAAGAGAACAATTATAGGTGTTTGATATTAAAAGGTCATTAATTGTTCTGAGAATCAGACTTTACTTGACACAGTTCCTCCTGTTCTGGCAGCCACAGGCACAGGAGGGACAAGGGGTAATGGTCTCATTGTAAAAGGATGACAAAGATACACAGCAACCTGGGTTCTTTCTTGCCAGAAATTGTGAGTATGTGCAAGTAACGTTCCATGTCACTGCATGATATAAAACAAAAGAAAATAAGAGAATTAGTTAGCTGAATGGAAGTTGGACAGGAAATTGATGTCACGAAGTTAAAGAACTGACTTAGTGCTTGAGTCTTGCGGCGCTTGTCAGGTGTAAGGAAAACGGTGGAAGGAACAACCTTGGCAGGACCACAAGTGTATCCTGGTCCTGGACCCAAGAGAGTGAAGTTCTTGGGAAGTTTAACTGTCTTGTTTGAAGTACCAGCTAGCCCAACACTCACTTGGAAGGATGAAACTGCTGATGAAGGGTCTTGGCCCCATGCTGCCACCACTCCACCCTTACAACAGTTTGAGAATTGTTGGTTGTAAGGTACACCAGGGAGTAAGTCTACAACTGTGGGAGTTTTCTTGCAGCAGTGAGGTACATTGCCTTTGAACTTAGAGCAGTCTCCTTGCTCTGTGGTTTGAGCTCCTACCATGGACCATATTACTTCCTTCTTTGCCCATGACCACGACAAGGTCCATCCCGGATTCATGATGTGCCGAAACATTTGGAAATTGCTCATTGTTACCACTGCCTGGTAAAAAATGCAATACACAGAAACATGTGATTTCAGTAAATGAAAAGTTACTTTCAATTTAGTTACATCCATTTTACTCACTGAAATAAATTGCAATGCATGCTGACTATAATGTGGCCTTTCTGTCTTGGTGTTTTTCTGGATGACTAATGGAAAAATTGATTGTGGTTAAAATTGGTGTTGAAGGGATGCGATTTATGTTTGAATGTTTTTACTATAAAGCAAGTTAGTAATAGAACTATAAAAAAATTATCTAACGTCAAAACTACCTAAGTGACTTCAACTTAGATCAATCAATCTAGACTTAGAATCAGTTCTTCAATATGAAACCAAACATATGAAAATTTTACTTATATTCATGTTAATTGGGATTTCAAAGTGATTAAGGAAAATCCAACGTGATACCAAATACACAGTATTTTGAACAAATAACAATTCAGTTTGTATTACTTACTACATAGCCGTCTGGTGTCCAAGACACAACATCCCATTTGATCGTTACGTTTCCATTTGGATCCAAAGGATCATACGCAGCTATAATCAGAAACATCAACAAATCAGTTGAATGTGTGTGAAATGTAAGTGAAAGTGAAGCAAATTCAGCATAGAGGGTAACTTGTTATCTCACCTGCATAAGAGAATAGCACAAGAACAAATGCAGCGGATATGACAAGCCTCATTCCCTGATGTTATCAACTATGATAAGTGGTGCTGAGAGTTAGCAACTTTTTTTTCAGTGAGATTGGAGTTTCCTCAGCTGAATAATATGGAATTGGACGTGTAGTATTGTAGAAAAAGAGCCCTGAATAGAATTGTTCGGGGTTCCCAGTGATGGCTCACCTAATGGTTGTTGGTTACCTTCACATTTATATTTCTATCATTGTCTCAGCCATGAGATTTTCTTTTGAACTTCCCATTTCTTAAAGCAACGGCCACTGACTTGGATAGGCGGGAGATACAAGAGTGAACATTACACGTCAACCGTTGTGTTTGAAGGGGCATTTGTTCTCTGATGGCTTAGGCTCACCATATCATTAACTTACCAGTATACCCCTTATTCCTTACAGATTAATTCTTGCAGAAAAGTGTATAACCATATCATTAACTTACCCTTCTTAAAATTTTAACCTAATCTAAAATATTTATATTTAAGCATTCAATATATCCAAATAAATATGATAGTAGTAACGGTGTGTATAATTTTCTTTTGGAACTTCCCATTTATCTGAACTTTTTTTTTAACAAGAACGATATGAACACAAGGATTGAACAAGTGGGGATGAGATGAAATGAAAACGTGGTACTATGTCCTCTAGTGTCCATAATATGATCATAGTATTAGGTAACATATGACACTTCTCTAGACCTTGCCAACTAATTTTGTGAACTACTCTTTATGGTCTTGCTTTCGACATCAAGTTGAATCAGAGACATGAGTTTGAAGCAAGCAAGCTAAGTAGGGACTAGGTAGTGAGTTCCTTTCTAGTCAAAAGGACATTCTAGCTGCTGCATGCATCTTCACAAATCTTGATTGCTTGAAGCCTAGAACAGCAAAATTCATCAGTCAGATTCTAATTTTGTAGTCTTTTGCCCCATAAGACTTGTTCGTGAAACTTCTGATATACAAATTATCTGTTTTTTTTGCCCCCATATTAATACAAGTCTTGCATTGAAAACCGACAGGGTCGTTAATAACGTTACTCAATCCTATACATGCAATGTATTATAAAAAATAGTAAAGAATATAAAATTATAAACAAATAAATATTATAAAATTACTTAGATAAAAAAGAATAAAAATAAGTAAATAATAAAATAAATTTATTTATTTATAATAAATTTATTTATTATTTTAATATTATTTTTAATTATTTATTATTTTTATTTTTATTTTTAAAATATTGTTATAAAAAAATATTTTTAAAATTTATTTATCTTTAATAATTTTATTTAATATTTTACTATTTTGTTTTTAACTTTCAAAACTGTCTTTGTGTTTTACAAAGAAATATCCTTTATTAAAGAATATGAAAAATTATAAATTAAAATCATTATAACTTCCTTTCCTTTTCTACATTAATTTTCTTTCTGCAACTTTTAGCGCTTTAGTTCAAACTAAGGATAAAAGATTTGATTCCAGTATGTAAAATTCATCAAGTAAGTGATAGTTATAATACTGCAAACTATATTTAGAAATTTTGAAGAAAAAAAAATATATGACTAGAAAATGTAGTTAAGACTTTCTCTTTTTATTTGTTTTTTATTCTTGCAAACTTTGATTTTCAGGGGTGTGTGTGTATATATAGAAAACGCCATCCCCCTTCTAACAACAGCATGGCTACAAGTTCTCCACTTAATTTGAAATGGTTTATTTTCTAATGAGAGTTTTGGACAAGACATAAGGAATGATTTGCTTTTGTCACTTCTCACTCCATGCTTCTGTTATATCACAGATAAAATATAATCCTGGGGAAGCTCAACCTGCTGATCATTGAGTAAGTGTCATACTTGCAAAGGAACCTATTTTTCAGGTATATTTTGCCTCTCAAATTTTATGTTTCTAAAATGTTAGGACTTTTATATTATGATTCAACAATGTCACTTATATTAATTAATATGATCCATAACATGAGTAATTTTGGTCATGATGAATTGGTAAGGAACTTAGGCATGGTCAGGTCAGTAAGTAGTCCTTTTCGTCTGGTATAGACTTTAATCTGAGATGGATAAATATATAAGTAAGAATGACTTAAATTTCTACCTTCAATTTCAAATTTCGATTCGTGACTCATTACTAAAAAAATTTCTTCAAATGTTGTTCTGGGTAAAGCAGCAGTGAATGGAATTCTTAATCTATATTTTTATTGTTAAAGAAAGCCGATTTGTAGTCACTAGATTCTGTAAATAGAGAGCTAGATAGTGTAGTTGAGTGCAAATATGATTATGACTCAGGTGTTTGAATCATAAAACATTTTCCAATTGATAATGAATAGAAAAGAGAAGCTTTATTGAGTTTCGGGATCCTTAAAGGGCTTGGACATTCAGCAGTACCTGCGTTTGTTCTGTATATTTAACTAGGCCCAATTTCATGCACCTTATAAATATCTTCATGTACCTCTTTTCATTTTAAATGGGTATTTGGAATGTAAAATTTACATTCTGTATAAACAAAGATTTTTACATGGTGTAAAAAAATACCCTAGTTAATTTTACAGGTTATGAACTAATAAAAGTTATTGAAATTGATAATTTTTACAACATAAGACCCAAAATCGAAATAATCAACTGAAAATGGTAAGACCTCGATGCTAATTCTCTTACAACCAGACTCAAGATGTAATTAGCATATTGTTATTTAAAATTAATTTGCTTTCCAAGCAATATTAAGGGAACTGATAAAATAGCTTCAGAAATATAATCTGTATTTAGATTCATGTAGTGGTCCAAAGAACAACTGCAAAATTTCTGCAAACGTGACACTGATAGCAAGGAATAGGCTGTCAACTTAAATTCTTCAACTGACAAACAAAACGTTTCATGAATTTACGAGATAGTAAGTACAAATACATGGGCACCACAATTTCCCTGCAGCAATAATTTTCATGGCTAACTGAACAATGGAGTTTAGTTGGGACAATAGTAAGTACAAAAGTTTAAGAAATTACAAAGTTGTATCCACCCAATAAAACCAAAATAACAGCTCTGCAGGTTCAGTGACAACTTTCAAATAAAAACCAATATCTAGAAGCTTCCAAATCTCGAATGTATATCCATGTTCTTGTGGCAGCCACACCACAATATGCTTGTTTATAGTCACGTGAACTCTAACATGCTACTACCAAACGAAGAGACTATCATTTTGGTCATCATTTTCACAACATAACAGATACTTCAGCATTTTCCTTTATCAGAAAGTTTGTATTAATGCAGGATTTTAAGTTTTTGATGTGAATATAGCTTGAAATTTGAATTGTATAAATCATTCTATTCTCTTTTCTTTAGTTTGTGCTTGTAACATTAGAATAGGTTACAAAACTGTGCTCGACCAGATATGAATTTTAAATTGATTGACATTTTGCAAATTGCGGTTGCTTGTGTAGTGTGTAAGGGACTTTTATGTTCAAGTTTCCTTCAGTTCTTCTAACTAATTGGGTAAATTTTCATTCAATTGATTTTTATTGTTTCTCATCCATTTGGAATGAGATTTAATATTTATAGAATGTGACAGACACAGCCCATGATAGATTTTGTTTTTTCTATTTCAAATTAGTATATGATGATAGGACCATCTTCAAGTGGCAGGTAAGTTACCAAAGAAAAATCCAAAGTTCTGATTACATGGGTTAAAAATTGATCACTATGGATCTATACGCAGTATAAAACAAGAAATACATCAATATCCACCCTATTATTTCACATGTAGCGAAATGCTGCCATTTGATCTCTACCCATCAAACAATAATCAAAAGAAAACAACGCCCTATAGCATATGCTTATTATTTCTAAGCTCAAATCAAGAAGTTACTAATAGAATTACAGCTAATAGTGCTGCAAATTTTAAGCGGAGAATAACAGCTAAGTTGAAAATAAATACCAGGAAAAATAATACAGTATATAATTAATTTGAATTGCAAGTTCCGTGACTGTTATGCAGTTAACCAAAACTGATTCATGCTTTGCCATTGGCCAGTGATCCTCCCTTAGGGTTAAGCTCTTCCCAAGCTTCAATCCAAGTTACCATGGCATCTGCCAACTTGTCAAAGTAAGGATCTATCTTGGAAAGCTTATCCTTGACTTGCTTGGCAAGTACAACGTAGCACTGCTGAACAGTGGTAGCTTCTTTTGGCAGAACAAGGTTCTGGAAGAATGGGATAATGTCTTCTTGCCAGAATATGCCTTTGTACTCTTTCCTCAGGTTTACAAATGGGTTGCTGGCCTTGCTGTGATAGATATAGGGCAGACCAGTCTTGATTCCCAATCCCAAGTGATCACAGATTACCTAAACAATCATCATTAAAATATCTCAGTTATTTTCATGCAATGATATTTTTATAAATAGAACTATCCATTGATTGCAAAGATTTGGTGAAAAAAAAAGAGCCAGGAATAGACCTTGCAGCACCAACCAGCCCACATGTCATCGTAGCGTCCAATAGGCTGACCATCACCCATGAGACCAAAGTACATTGCTGGTCCTATGAGATCGCGATCAAAGGCCAAGTTCATTCCGCACATGGGAAACAAAGTGCCCTTTGGTATGGTCATAATAGCATCCACATACCTAATAAGAATCACAATAATCACAATCAATCTCACTTACAAGTTAATATTTTTGAATTTTTCAAAAGGTCATAAGAGTAGAAGTACTACCTAGTGTTCCTCTCAAGAGGCTTCACAAGCTGAGTAGGAGCATCGTAGTCTGGGATGTTGAGCCAAAGACCATGAGAAACTGCAGTTGGCGCACCTTCCCGAAGACTGAAGGGGTAACCGCGAACAAAATCTGCACCTTCTCGGTAAGGTTCATAGAGAGTGTTGAAAAAGAAAGGTGTGGATGGGCAGAGAAGGTTTTTTATATGTTGCTCTAGTGCATTAATCTTGTATCCAGAAGGATCGGTGGCAACCTAAGTCATAACAAAAGGTAATAAGTCCTAAAATTTCAAATTGAAGGGTAGAAAGAAATATTCATTGATGAAATGAAATCCAAGAACATATTAGTATGCCTAACAAAATATATAAAACAAATGTCAACATTAACACGTATAGCTGGAGGGCACCTCAGGATTCCATCATTTGCTCCAGATTCACTGTATATCACCAAATGCAGACACTAAAGCTAGCCATAATTTCAAATTTCACTCCAACATTGGTTAAGGAAAGTGAAACGGATGACTAACCAAGTTTACATCATGCACCAACATCAATGCTTTACAGTAAAAGAATAACACATCCTTAATGTAGGCAACTCTGCCAATGACAATTCAAATCTCAGCTCATCTCATTGAAACTAGACATGACAATTTAAATGGCATCTCATCTCACATTGACACCAGACGTGGTCACCTCTCCCAGTGACAATGCAAATCCCATCTCACCACATTGTCAAAGACTAAACCTTTCCATTAGGCCCAACTCCTTGGATTCAACAATTACTAGTTACCTAGTAGCAAATAGACATTCTGTTTCAAACAGGTCATAAGCCAAAAAGAGTATCCGATCCATGCAATGGCCAGAAATAGCAGAAGAAGCACCATCTTACACTCACAAATTACAACACTGAAAATCAACATAACAATAACAAGATCCAAATTTTACGCGACTAAGAGATCAACTTTGAAAAGCAAGCATTGTCAAGATCTAGCCAAAACCAAACTCAGAGTACAAAAACCAAAAAGATCACAACAAATGGGTGATGAGATTGAAAAGAAAAACTCACAAAGCAGTCATCATCAATGGTGTAGATGTACTTCTTCTTGGACACCATGTAGCCGAAGCAACGACATGCAGAGTCCTTGAAGGAGATGCAACTGGCTTTGGGACCAAGAATCCTGTTGATGTCATTGCGGTTGTAGAGCTCATAGTCAAAGCCTTCAGGGACCTTTATGGTCTTTGAAGGGTCACCATCTTGTACAATTATGAGATGGTAAGGCTGAAAGAATGGCCTCCACATCTCCAAGAAATCGAGGTTCCGGATGGTGGGGATCACGATGTCGAGTTCATCTTTCAAAAGGGGAGTCGGTGCTGCCATGGCACAGAATTGCGAACTGAACACAAGGTGGTGAGAGTTTTTCACAAACACTCTGCTGTGTGTGTTTTTGTGTTTTAAGATGCAGAGGTAATGAGAGTTTGGGAAGAACTATAATATAAACGAGTGGCACGTGCGAGTCCGCTGTTTTCGGCACGAGTTGGGGAGCTTGCACAGAGACGTGTCTGAAAGTTTAAGGTCATAAGACTCCTTCAACTTCAAACGTTGTTGGTGTGTGATTGCCGTACAATGAGGTTAACTCTCGACATAAATCCGAAAATACATATGTTATAGTAAGTAACTCATTAATATTAATATTAATTATTATTAATACAATGGGGTTAATGCATATTGATAGGGTGAGATTTGTGAGAATCAACTTTTATATAATATGCTTGATTTGAAATATAAAATTTTATTTGACCTGATTATGATAATTGTATGATAAGAAGAACAAAGCTCATTCAAAATCTTAGGATCCATTAAAAAAAAAAAATCTTCAGAAAAGTATAATATATGTAATCGAGTTGAAGGATTTCTTTGTTATATCATATCAACAACATATACTAGTTCCTATAAAAAAATTCTAATTTTTTAAGGTTTGTGATAATTTCATCACTATGATATTAAACCTAAAATATGATGGTAAATAGTTTATAACTAGAGTATATTCACACACTAATTCTTTATACTTTTAATGGGTGTCATAATTAAATCTAAAGTTTTATGCTTATCACATTAGTTTGTGAAGTTTAGAAATAATTCTAATTAAGATATCATTTAAAAGGTTTAATTTTTTTTAGTATCTGAATCTCTGATTTTGTTAGTTATATTTTCTCAGTTTTTCTCGAATACAGAGTATCCTCTTTTGAAAACAACATCTGATTATGTCAATTATATTTGACCAATAATGTAAATTATTTGTAAGAAGTTGGAATATATTCTTACCAAAACAAACTAATTTCAGAAAAAAAAAAAAAAAAAAAATTGGAATATATGATTCTTTAAAATTTATTTTGGATTGACTCATTGAGATGTGTTTTAAAATAAATAAATATATTCAGGTGCCAATAAAAGGCATTAAAAAATCCAACTTTAAGATAAATTATATTTAAAAGCATGATTTTCTATATTAAAAATACAATCTGATTTGTTGATTTGGATTTTTGTAATTATCCCATGGATACATTACCAGTTTAATTATGGGTGGCTTCGAGATTCAAAGTGTAATCAGAATTAGTAATACATAAAATTATGAGATGTATGATTCTACTTTTCAATGAAGAAAAGTCACCCAATAATCCAAAATTCATCTTTGGCTCTTTCTTTCAATGACTCAAATAAATATTTAGGTACAATTAACCCCAAAGAGATTTTATGTCATTTTCATGAGCTTGGTCAAAACATTAAAAAGACGTGTCCTTTTTCTCATCAAACATATGAAGTTAACAGTAACGATATTTTTATAGTACCTAAGATAAAGGGGAAAAGAAAAAGTAATGCCTTTTAATGGATCAAAAAATGTCATTTTCTACTTAAAGAAGAATCTTATGGTGATGGCTTGGTCAAATTAGTAGTTACAAAAAGACTCAATCTTTGGACACCTTTGAAAGTGATTTGTCTCAGAAACTCTCTGCGTTTTCATTTTCTTTTCTTTTCCATTCAATTTGCACTGCCACTAGTCACAATTCTTTAACTTGATTATGCCTTCCCTGTTCTTACATGGCCAAGACTATTCTCAAAAAGTAATGGTGACAAATAGCTTCCTAGCAGAGGATCTACACCCTACCTACAAGCTACAAACTCTTTTTTTATTATTATTATTATTTTAACATTCAGAACTTAAACTTGAAATCAATAATTAAGTTAAAATAATTTTGAACTAGTTGATTGATAATGATTGTAATATTGTAATTTTATGAGATATATCTTTTTTTCTGATTATTATACCATGACTTGTGGGTTAAATTTTTGTGTTGTGTCTTTTGATGCGGAGAGAATAGCGGAAAAGGGGATTTGGATGCGTATGCATGCAATTAGGAAGTTACACGTTCATTCCCATATCTCACGTCACCTTCTTCGCTTTAAAAATCAAAAGAAACGCACATGAATTACTCTCCTCGTTTGTGGAAAGTTGTGCTGCATCAATGATGATGCAAGAAATATAATTACATTGATTGATACCACAACCAATGTCATTTGTTAATTTCTCAAAATATGATGAAACTTTTGTTGAGATATGGTTCGTGTTTCAGACAGGATTGGTTTTTTAAATACATGACAGAAAAATGTCTTGGGAAGTTTCTCAAGAAATAAAGAAATGGTGAGTAAAAGATAAAAAGAGATATCTGATCCCAGGTCATGTGCAGAATGGTAATGGTAATGGAAATCTGGAGTTGAAGTTAGGCTTGTAATTCTGGGATTGACTTGGGAATGTTAGGTGAACAAAATATTAGGCAGAATTGGTGGAAGATGCATCTGCTTTCAAGTGAGGGCACATTGATCAGCCATTTACTGGGTTAGGCAACTTTTAAGTCTAAATGGCTTCATTAGGTCACTCACCAACCATTTCATTTTTTTTGGTCAATGTTTTGCCATTTACTTGGAAAAAATATCACATTCATACATGCACCACCAAGTTCTTTCTTTTGGGGTCAAGAGGGTAAGTTAAGTCACAAACACAGTGTCAAGCCTCAAATTCCAGGGCAAGACTTCAAAATTTAGTATAAAAAGTACTTGAAAAACTAATTTCCCGAATATAAAAATGTTAGAATTAGTGAAAAAAAAATGCAAAAAAAAACAGCACTTCCTTTTTTTATAGGTTTATGACAAAGCCCACAAGCCCAATTTTAAAAACCCAATACTGGAACAAGTGTAAATGGGCCAAAAAAACACAATTGCTTTTTTTTTTTTCATACAGAAAAATAAAATTAGTTGAGGCTTTAAACTATATCAGTTGAATTTCCATCGTAATAAGAGTGATGATACAGTATTAAGATAGTATTTAATTATTTTATTAATATATTATTTATATAAATATACTACATGTAATTTTGTTGTATTGTTTTAATTTTCTTTACTTATGTCTGATATTCCTCAGTTAATAAACTGTTAACGATATTACAACAAAGTACCAAAAGTAATATAGGATGACAGATATCATTAACCATTCATATCAAACAGAAAGTGCTGATTTTGATTCATTAGTTTTTTATTTTTTCATGGTTCTGATTTACTCATGTTATTAACCTCAACATTTTGATTGCGTATGTATATAATCAGTGAAATCACTTAGTTACAAAAGAATAGCAAACTAAAAAATATATACTTTCTTGGTCTTTCTTCTCTAAACCGTGTGAAGTTTTTTCATGGATGACACCTTTTTTAGAAAATTCGTTTCTTTTCCACCGAACTAAACACCCCAACATGCGTATCCACCTCCCATTTCTCATTAATTCTCTTTGTTTAGTATTTCTGTTGTACGAAACAGAGGGTTGAAGTCTTCAAGATCACGAATATAAATTTAGTCTTTGGTTCAAATTCAGTCCTGCCATTTAAATTGATAGGTAGGATTAACAAAGGCTTTGAAACCTGAGCCCAAGACTTACGGGCTAGCCCAAGCTGACCAAGTGTCATCATTTGAAAGGGAAAGGAGCATCCTAGAGTGTGGCACACTAGCCTCTAGCTTTGACCAAACCATGTTCTACTCTGATCCACAAATGAATATACTCTCAAAGGTTTGCTAATTAAGCATGGGCTATGTCTCAGTACTGACAAGTCAGGCCTATAACCAGTCACTGACTTAAGCATCCTCCAATACTCTTTATGCCCCCCCATTTGTTCATTGCCCTTATAAATGTTCCTCAAATTCAAAGGGTCTTAAAAAAATGGAAAGAAGGAAGAAAAACAAAGAATGGAAAGAAGCTAATTTCATTGATTTCTCTACTTGTTAGAGCATTTTATCATACAAAAGAACCCTTAGACCCTACTATTTCCTATATCTCATTACTGTACATGCACAAAGCCTAGTTAGTAAAAGATGAGACCCTTATGTGCAGTCCATTTGGTGCCACAACTCTAGGAAACTTCATTAGTTTATCTCCTCCTACTTCTTCCCACCTGCAATGGACATTAAATATCACATGTCAGAAACTGCATGTGTTTATCAAATTAGATTTTCGAAACAGACAAACCATAGGTTTGTTAATGTGTAGGATCAGTAACATCAAACAAACGAATTTTGACGTGATGGATGTTGAATAGGTAAATAGATGAATTCTCTCACCTGTATCTAGTTACAAAGTAGTGCAAGAAAGTGGAAATTTCGGCTATCCCCAACTCCTTCCCTGGACATAGTCTGGTGCCCCCTCCAAATATCAAGAAGTGGCTTTGTGACTCCAGACTGTTACCCTGCATTTTGCAGTTGGTCATTAATTATGCTGGTTTGCGCTTTGCAAGGCTTCATGTTAAAATGTTCAATAGAAAAGAGAAAGGTATAGGTTGTGTTACAAACCAGCCATCTCCATGGGTTGAATGTTAGTGGATCATGATACAGATATGCATCATAATTGATCTCTCTCGTATATACATATATCCTCCACCCTTTAGGAATCAAATACCCTGAAAACAAGTAGAAAAGCTCCAATAAGTCTCTTGACAACAAGAAGATGCTAGGTGACACATACTGTTGTTAAAAAAAGTAAACATCCCTTTGTAAAATCCATAAAGGGTCCCTTTCTTGATTTCCATCATAACTAAAACATTAAAAATCTAAAGTAATACCAGTAGCCAAAAAGATTTTGGGACCGAACCACAAGGGCATCCTTCTACGGAAAATCTGTTATATACTAATGGAATAGTGGAATGGGTCTGGTTAGGAAGTTTATCTCTTAGGTAATGCCATGTGTACAGTTACATTGTTGATGCAGAAAAAGTTACTGAAAGAAGACCCCAAAAGTCAAAAACAGCTTCTTGAGCCCATAAACCTAAGTATACAACAAAAGCTTAAGACATGCTATAACCCACCGTTTAATTCCATGTCGTGAGTTGTTTTTCTTAGAACCCCATTAACTATTGTAGCTAATCTCGAGGTTTCAAAAATCACCTGCACAAGGGAGAGATGGCAAACAACACCAAAATTGTGAGCAAAAGATTCAACACTATTATTGAAAAGAAAAAACCAAATCAAATTGAATAACATTAAATGAAAAGATAGCAGCATCTCACCGCACGAGTAAACCTCATTGACTTGAGATCATTACAGTCAATTGGATCCTCTGGCCTTTTTCTTTCCCTTATGGCAAAGTGCTCTTTCTGCATTAAGTGTTATCACAGTCAGGACAGACACTACGATAAAGCGAACACTAGATACCTAGAGAACATGAGAACTTTTGCACTCACTCTGATTTCTTCAAGAACTTTGGGATGGTCATGGAGATACTTCACTGCCATCATTGATGTAGTTGAAACAGTTTCATAACCAGAATACATAATAGTAATAACTAGATCAATGATTTCCTCATCAGTTAGTTTGTATCTGTTTTTATCTTTATTCATCAAGCAACCAAGCATGTCCACGTGGGCATCTTGGGATGCTTTCCTTTCCTCTAGCAACTGACTCAGAATGCTGATAATACTCTTCCTTGCCTACAAGACGTGTTCACGTATACATATCAAAGTATAATCAAAGAAATAGAGTGCAATGTGATTAACTGAATGGTCTTATATACTTTTGAAACATATGCATTTGAGTATACATTTCTAAAAGTGAATTGGTAATATAAATTCTTGTTAAATTTGATTTTAAAAGAAAGTAAATTGTTATTTATCTTATAAGTCAATTAATAGTAAAATTCAGTATTATTTTTTATCAGATACTCTCTACAATTGTTGTTCCAATTTTCAACTCGGAAATTTCGAACTAAATTATTTTCTTTCTTAACTTGAGACCATACATAAAAACCTTTACCGAACCAAAATATCATTAAATGTCAGTGATTTTTGGAAAATTTCAATTTGAATTCAAACAGGATCAATATCAAACACCAAGGGATAAAGATCAAGGACCATACCTGCAATCCACGGCGATAATTTGTGCTAGGAAGGTTAATAGGCAAAGAGAGTGTTCCCAAAACTAGTTTAAAGAACTCGGTCATGAAGGGTTGAGCTATTGAGCTGGATTCCATACCAGCAATCTGCTTCAGCGAAGAGAGAAATGCCATCTGTTCCAAATATTTGAGAATTTGCAGTAAGAAAATCTGATAAGTCTTCCTTTTACTCTGTGAAGTATATTTAGTTTTCAATTGATGGTGATACAAACCTCTTTAGTTTTCTCTTGTATGTTTATGACTTTGTTATCCCAATCAATCAAGTGGGTTCTCATGAACTCATCAACTTTTGGTAAAAGCTGATCCCTGATCAAGGTGGGGCTAATGATTGAAAGCAGTGCCCCTCTCATGTACTTGTGAGTGGAGCCATGAACAGCTGCAATATTGCGTTTGCCTAAGATATCTAACATGGATTGTGGGTACCCCGGAACAAGACCTTTTGCTTCATTCATCAGTATGAATCTATTAAGCTCCGGATCCATGGATACAATGGTAGGACACCCCAGAATGTGAGATTTGAAAAAACTGCCATACCTGCCATTAACAAAAGAGAAGAAAAGAAGTTATAATCATAACCAATGAGGTAAAAGACCAAAGTACAAGCATGAACAGTATTTACCCCACACCCAGTTTATCTAGTCTGAGGAAATATATCACTAAGATCATGTTTTGTCCAACAGGTATGTTTTATATTCGTGTTATTCCTATTACACTTTTTTTCAACAATCTCTACAACCTTCTTCTTTTTCCATATCTCCATCACATCAAGTATGTCTCTCTTTGTTCTACAGAAACAATTATACAAAAAAAAAAAATGTTGAGCATATCCAATTTCTCTTTTTCATTTCACACGTTGGTGATGTGAGCGCCATTCATTAAGGGCAGTGAATGTTTATCTTTCCCTGGATCCTCATGTATATGCCTTATGACCCTACCCTACTTTCCTCTTCTCTTCACTCCCAGAACTATAACAGAAGAGAGTAGTAGTTCATTCATTTTACTCTTCAACAACGTTCATTGCATCACTTAAACCACTTCATGAATGAACAGCCACAAACTGTTTCTGATGAAAATGCAAGATGCTAGGCCTAGTAAATACCATAACCTTAATCACTGTGACAAATCACAGTGTCATGCAGGGGATGCTGATGAAACAGATTTCAATGAAAAAAAAAGCTAAAATACGCAACAAATCATGTTCACTCCAAAAGCACAAGACTTACTCGAACTGTTACCGAAGAAACTTGCTCCACTTAAACAAATGAGCAGAACTAGACTTATTTGAACACATGCACATAACTACGAAGAAACAAGGACATACCTTGCCCTCTTGTTCTTCATGAAGTTTGGACCTTGCTTAAGAAACTCGGTTGTCTCCCCAAAAATTGGCCAACCCATTGCGCCAGGAGGCAAGCCTTTCCTCCTGTATCTCACTTCATTCCACTTCAAGAGAGCAGAGCAAAAACAGAGCACCAACACAACAACACCAAGAATTGCCATGAACAAAGCCATTGGTGCCCTCAAGAAGAGACTTGAAGATAGCAACAGCCTGCTTCAGATGAAGTCACAAGAAGTGCACACACATAAACACATATATATATAGGTCCTTGGGCTACCATTTGCACATAACAAGAATAGCTACATAGACCAAAACCGCCACTCTATAGGCTAGTGGCATCCCCTATTGTAGGCCTTGAAGATTAAAAAATTAAAAAGTGAACACCCAAAGAAAAAAGAAATCGAATTGGAGATTATAGGTGTGGAAAAAGGAGTTGCCTTTTGGGAGGATATCAGGGGAGTGCACAACTCAACTCAACAGACATTAGCAGCCTACTATGATTTGTTTGTAAAAAATACAGATTTTAAGCAAGAAACCTTTGTTGCCTTTATAGAAGGAAGAGAAGAAATGAAGGGTCGGTTGCAAGGATGTTGATGGACGATTGTTCAATGAAGTATATAACAGTAATTTATTTACTGCGCCAGTTCTTTTTGTATAAGGTGCTGTTGGATTTGGGTTACCATTGGATGGAAAATGTTTTCTTTTTTCTTTTTCTTTTAAACAATATAACCCTGAGGAATAAGATTATTGCTACTTTGATTGACTTTATTTTCTTTCAGTGTTCACTCAAGTGTGAGGACAATTTAGTATGAGATTATTTTAACTTTATCCATAGTTTTCATGTTATGTACGTAAACATATTAAATACTTAAACAATAAATTTCATCCTTTATGATTATCCTTTTCAGCTTTCTAATGTAATATGATGATTGACATAGTAATTGATCATTATGAACTTACATACTATAGGGTTGATTTATGCAATAAAAAATTTTATGATGGATCTTTATCCTGTGTTGAACCTAGTGATAGTCATAATATTTCATACATGAGTACGTAGTATATCATGACAAGAAAAAGAAACTATGAACATTGTCTTAAAAAAATATTGTTAGTTTCGTACAAAACTAAAATTATTCCATCTTAATCAATAAAAACTACTTTTTAGATAATTAGATGATCATGCAAGTACTAAATACACAAATCTATTCACACAAAATTATTCTATATACTGTGGTGTCATGAAAAAGTGACAGCCTAATTTTGTTGCACTCTAACATTAACTATTAACTACAGGTTTCTAACTTTAGACTCGCCATGTTGAAGTTCCATAGTTTCATCTTGTAGGACTGTAATTCCTAGAGAATCATTCAACTGTGCTCTTGACTTTTTGGACTGTTCAGTATTATGGCCTTCTGCAATGGGTGAATTACCAAACAAGTACAGCCAGATCCATCTCAATCATGTCCATGCAAAAAGGAAAGGAAAACCAAAAGGAAAACAAACCCAGAATTAGTATGTATACACATATACCTATTAAACATTTACATGTATCACATAAATCATAATCAGTGAAAGATAAGCCTTGCCATTTATATCTTAACCAACATTAAGTTCCATTACAAAAATTGTTACCGTCCCAAGAAAGGAACACGTTGTGATACATCTGTGACTGATAATTTCTATCTCAATTATGTGATTTGTCCAATAAATGAGTAAATAATTTAGCATTTGCAGCTACATAGATAAGTACTTAGTTTTCTGCTAATCACATATCCTGTTGAATTAACAGGAAAATTGCATGGTTGAGACTTGATGATAGTCACGCAATAGCATTGTTTTTTACTTTTCAAATATGGTTATCGATTAACTGTTCGGTTTTGGCCTCCTTATTGATTACAAAAATTTGCATGGTCGAAACTTGATGAACTGTTTTATCAGTTTTCTAAGGACATTTTAATTAAAAAAATTAAAGAACTTTTTCATTTGAAATTATAAAAGAACATCACTTTTTATTTCTTCGTATCTTAAGAACATCACTTAACATTTGTCTTTCCCTTTAGATAATGATATAATAACTAAAATAATGAATTAGTTTGGTGTTTCATTTCATATGATGTTTTATAGACACTTCACCATACACTATATATATTGGATCAATTCTTCCATATTTTGCCATTTTAAAAAGTTATATGCTTTGAAGAGAAATTGAAAGTAACGTTTAGAAGTTAAAATATTTTATTCTTTCAAAAAAAAGTAATCTTACATAAACCTTATAGATTGTTCTCAAAAAACAAGGAAAAGAAACAAGAAAAAAAACCGTGCAAAAAGTACGGAAAATGATCGAAAAAGAGCATCAAAATAACTGTTAATGTTTTAGAACAAGAATAAATAATGTAGGCAATAATGTTGTAAAAGATTTTTGTAGTGTTATTCAATTATAAGATGTAACAATCATTTATAATTGTTTTTTTTTACCTTTCCATAACTATCCCAAAAATTATTATTTAAGTGGTTGCTATCATAAAAGCTTTTACTGTCACAGAACATAAAATTTTAACTCAGAGAACTTCTACTATTACGTCATTGTTTTTTAATAATCTCATCATTCAAGATAAAAATAAAAGGTATAAAATAAATATACGATATAATAAAGAGAAATAAAAAAACTTGTCAATATATTTTTTAAATAGAGTTTTACTCTTATAGAATATTAAAAACATTGCAATTTGAGAAAAGAAACAAAAGTTCATCAAGTTGACTCGTGACAATTGATCAAATAGATTTACATTACAGTAAGTATAACTCAATTAATGATACGTTTAGTTAAAAAAAAGTTGAAGAAAGAAAATAATGAAAAAGGAAATAATTAATAAAAAGTGAGATATTTTATTGTCTTTATACTCATAACTTGTGTATTGCTCTCTTTTTATAGCATGAAACATTAAATTCTTTACATTAAAAAGATGTCTTTTATGAGGGCAAAAGCATAGAGATTTATCCTTAAAATTGTGAAAATTAGAAACCTTAAAAAAAATGAAGAAAGAAGGAAGGGTTTGAGGGATGTACACACCGACTGAACATTGGACATTAACCGTACAAAAGATGGTGGGCAATCAAAGTCATTGGATGAAGATGAGATGAATAATGCCATCCCATCCTATTATAAAAACTGTCATTTTCTTCTTAGTATTCTTTTTTTTATATCTTTCTCCTTTCTCTTATTTCTAATATATCTTCAATATTATTCACTCTTCTAAACACTTCAATCGAAAACTTGTTAAGAAAACCTTGCTCTAATGGATCGCATCCATGCATACATAAGTAGAAAGAAACAATTCTTCTTTTGTCAATTTTATTGTGTTCATTTTTGTTTTTCCTTTCTAAACAATAATTATAATTTAAAAAATATTTGATACATAACATATTTTTTCTTAAATATTTGATGAACATCCAACTTTAACATTTACACTAAACATAAATATAATATAATCAATCAATTATACATATTATATGAATATTTTATTATTATAATTTACCCATCAATATTAACTAAATTAAATACACACCATACAAATCTCACGGACATTTTAGCCCTAATTCTTCATGTAAAATATTTAACATGTGTTTATTATCTTATTTTTATTTTTATTTTTTCTTTTCCATCACATCACTTATTATATATATCACTTTCTCTTTTTATTTTTTATTTTTTTCTTCCACATTTTTTTTCTTTCACATCAATCCAACCGTTAACAGAAAAAGACATTATCTTTCAAAGATATGATAGAAAATATAAACTTACACATTAATTAATTTAATACCACATTAGTTTTAATGAAATCTTATATAAATCGATTTTCAAAATTAATCTTAAATTTAAAACTTCTAAAAGTAAATACTATTTACTATTATGATTCACATTGCATTCATTTTTAAGATAGACATGTTTTTATAATATCGTGTTTATCATCATCGTTATGGTAATTATAACAATAAATGTAATGTGATGAAAGTATAATGATAAAGACAATTAAGGAATATTTATTTTAAAAATTTTAAATGATTTTGAAAAATTATATTTATATAATATTTGATTAAAATTAGTTTATGATTAAGAATTACAGGTAAATTTATTAAAATAATGTTTTTTTCACATACCAAATTATTATGATTGACTATAAAGTCATCCTGATGGTGTATTAAAATTGATATCCTAAGTAGAAGTATGAGATGATCACGCCTCTAACATGATTCCAACAAGAGGTGTGTTGGTGCTGCGATCTTCTGGTTAAAATTGATTTCCTTCCTCAATCTTTGTATTGTTCTTTTGACTAAATTTGCAAGAAAAAAAAGGACATGTCTTTAAGTGGAATAAAAAGGTTAGATTAGATGGTGACCAAAAGAAAAGTGGTGTGGATCCACTAAAGATTTGACACCAAACAATGAACCTCTTCTTCTCCCTTATCACAACAAATACGAAGCATAGGTTATACACAAATTACCCTGATAATTTTCTCTTTTCATCTTTCATGTGTTTCAGATTCTTGCTCTGTAAAGTCCTCTTGAAAAATTATAACTTATGACAATGATTACTAGGAATATATGAGCAATTAGTTTATGAGGGAATATTCATTAATATGTAGATTATGCAGATTAATATCTAGATTATGCAGATTAATATCTAGATTATGAAGTACAAATTTTTGTGTGAATGAGGCTAGCAACAAGTGGCAAATGCCAAGCCACATGCCATGAAGTTACAATTACAGTAAACCTATGGATAGCAGAGAAAGCATGGTTGGATAATCATTAAGCAGAGATAGAAAATGGATATGGAATTAGAATATTAATTAGTATCACATTGTATTAGATAATATTACGTAAATATGTGGTCAAATCATTAAGTAATTGTTTATGAAAAAATACTGATTTAGTTGTATTGGCTGCTTTCAATAGTGCAAGAAAGAACTTTTCTGGATGCTGCAGAAACTAAATTTGCCTTATGATTGTTACTAACATCCAAATTTGGCTACATGATTGTTGTAATCATTTTTCAACCTATGCTTACTAACAGCCTTATGATTGCTTCATCATGTAAAAACTGTTTAAAATATCCAAATAATAGAACATGTTAATTAGAAAAAAAATGGAATCAAGAACACCATGAATAAAGTTTATTTAAATAAAAATAGTTCTCATAAAAAGGAAAAAAAAGTGTAGATACGATAAGACTTAAGGTGGATGAGAAAAGAGATTGAGGGAAGTGAAGTATAGAGATAGGTTAAATAGATAGAAGCATGTTAGGGTGGAAGAAAGGTGTGAAATAATTGGTTTGGTTCAATTGGTTGGGAGAGTGGGCCATGGCAATGGTTGCAGAAAAGAAAGAGAAGAATGTCTACCCACACGCATGCATCAAGTTTATACCCTTTCCTTTTTCATTTATTTCTCATTTAGACCAAAGTTTCAGCTATGCATTTTCTTTGCTCCCAAAAGTTTCTCATGTACATTCAGACAACTACTTTGCACGAGGCTCTCTCTTCTGTTTTCTTCTGCTTTTTTCTGTACCTTTTCATTCCTAAATTTTCTCTCCAGTCCCATTAATTTTATCTTAATAATTACCCTTTTGGGAGAGTTTATTTCATGGGAGAGAAGCTATAATGCAGAATAAAAATAAATGGTAAGGAAAAAATTGTTCAAGAAAGCTTTTTTTTTTCTCTGTTGAATGTCACTTTTGTTTCTAAAGCTTGTATGTTGTTACATGTGCACTCGTGAATGAGCTTATGTAATTGAAGGAGCAATTGTGGGTCTAACTTGGAGTTGAGAAAGAGTGGACATATTTACTGTATAGTTCCTTGCACCATTTTTGGGTGGTTTATCACTTTTTTCTCTTTTGGTCCATTCTGGTGAGATTGTCATGTAGTTCTTCATGATGTTTGGCTCCACATTTTGAGCTATCTCAATCGTGGATAGCTTGGCCATGATACTAGTCCTGCTACTACAACTACATGTTATGTTATGTTATATATATCTCAAAGTTTTTCACCACACCATAATGGTATTGGTGAGGAACATTTATTGATCACTTTGTCTGAATAAAGCCAATGCATACCATTTTGATCACGGCTCTGTTTTTGGCTGATTCTATCGACCAGTGCCTGTCAAGAAATTTCAAAATTTTCAGCTCTTCATTTTTCCTTCGATAGGTGTACTATAATCATCAACTTTTGTTATCTTCTTTTGCTCCAAAAATGTGCACGATTGTTTGTATTTTTGTTTCGACATGATCATTCATGAACCATCTCATTCAGATTTTCTCCACCAATGAATTCGCGGTGCATCAATCTTTCTGATTATGTGGTGTGTAGCTTCATTTCCCTTTTTCACTGTTACGGATTCTTTTTTGTCAACTCATCATCTACCCCCAATCAATCCTCACCTATCTACCCATTCTTATCTATGTAAATATATAAAACTATTTTTTTTCTCTATTTGTTTTAAATTCACATGTTTGACGAACATATACAGTATGATGCAGTTAATAAATAAGCTTATTTTTTAAAATATCTGCTATATTTGATCCCTGTGTGAATTTGTTTTTTCAAAAAGTGAAACTTTAAATAGATTTCAACACCCAATTGATAAATACCCTGATTCAGCCAAAAAAAAATTGTACATATATTCAATTACTTTTACAAAAACATGTTATTTGATATATGACATATAAAACATTAATAATGCATTTTGAATATATTTCTGTTGTAAGTAAAATTGACTAAAAAATGTAAATTTTTGTGAGGGTTGTTATTTAAGAAGTCTCTTTCATAATTGAAATTGAATATAGGAAAAGTTGCAAATGATGTAGTGTGGATTTGGCATGTCGTCATGAAAAACATTGAAAAAGATGGTATATCTTTATTAATTGCTTCTCTGTTATCTTCAAACCGTTAAATCATGCATCTGGGACCATATCTTAAAACATAAAATGAGATCATATCTTTTGTAGTATACCAATATACCAATAACGAAACAATAGGTGATGATGTTGAGATTTAAAAAAAAAAAGTGAGTTAAGAAGTTAAGAAAAAGAAAATGAATAATGGAGGTTGCTTGTGCAGAGGTAGAATTGTAGCAGTAGGAGCTAGCCTCAGTTCTCTTCAGAGGTCAGAATCAGACATGAATGGTTATTTGTTTTGTAGTTCCTTTCTTTACAACTTTATTATTCTATTATTCTTATCACACACAATACAAGAGAAAGAAAGAGAAGAGAGAAAAGGGTGAAAAATCCGCATGATGATTGAGTACACGTGTGGCAGGTCCTATCCACGTGCACCTGTTTGTATTCTTTGAATCCATCTATTTGTCTGCTTCTTTTTTCATATCTTTTCTACTTTTCTCCATTCCATGCTTCCATGCTTCTCACCTCAAACCAATTCTTATAAATATTTACACCATTCAACAATCAAAATTTATTTTATCTACTCACTTCTTATTAATCCATATATTGTAATTGAATTCAAAATTTATCTAATCTGTGACACCCTGCTTATTATAGGCACCCAACTGTAGACAGCTCTTGAGTATTGAGTGTGAAAGATCTGCATGAAACATATATGAATTGATACGTGATTCGTTATCCATTTCCTTAAAAAATTAAAAACTAGAAACTACAGAGGGGATTTTTAATTGGAGAAGAAAACTTATTCACGTTGTTTTGACTAAAGTAGCATCTTACTAATTAGCATTTGCCTTATAGTTTTTATCTTCACATAAACAACACAAGATGCACCATATTGCTGCTTTTCTGCCAAATGCTTTGCGATGGTTTGAAAGAATTGCCACAAATTTACCACAACCAATCACTTGTTTTGTTACAATGAAGTTATAATCTCCCAGAAAAACACTTTTTCAAATATGGTGTGGTCCTTCATGAATTCCTAATGTTTTATTTTCAACAAAACTTTGTCATGCTAAGTAGAGATAGTATTGAAGGATATATTTGAATACAACATAGACAGATAGAAGTGGATTTAATTTAATATTACATAGTTTCAGAGTTATTTGGGGTTAGATGGATATGAAGAGGCTTGTAGCTATAGTTTATCTGAATCAGGACCATGTTTCAAATGAAGATTGAAACTTATAGTGATTGAAAATCATGTGAAATTTAATCTTCACCTTTTGATGGCATCATCAACATGTATCATTCGGTCTGATAAACTTAAGCATCATATAATATATAGTTGCTGATAGAATACTTTGGCATTAATAAGCTACACTTAGCAAAAGATTCTTGGGTTTGTGGTGGCTGGCTCCACTTGACAATAACAAACACCTCACCCCATGTGTAGAAGGTCCCCCTTTGGGTTTGTTTGATAGTTGAGGAGTGCTTTTGTCTTTGCTGTTGTTTCTTTCATTCCCACTGATGCAATTTGTATTAAAATCTTTCATTCCCTTGCTTTCAGCCCACATTAGGTAACCTTATGCTAGAAAGGAGTACCAAAACCCATGTGATCCGGTGTCTGCTTGGTCACATTGAGGATGAAGCTCAAGAACTTGTGGGGCTGCCTTGGGACAACTCTTGTGCCACAAACAACAAGGGAAAATGATGCCTGATTGCATGTTACCCCCTCGTGGGAATATCGTACCTTGGTACAAAAACAAAGCTATTGACAAGTACCAGACAGTTAACTTGTGAGCCCCGTTACCAAGTTTTGTACCTCCCCTCTCTTCCAATTCAACAAATCAAACCTATCAAATAATGCATACTCCATTGTTGCAATTTCTTGTTAGTTCTCAACATTGTCAATTACTTTTTAGGCCTTGAAGTTGACATCTCCACAATCCATTCAAGCTAAATAAGTTATCATCCTATAACTGTTTTTAAGTGTTCTCTGGTTTAGATCCATTTTCATGGTTTTAAAATATGCTCAGGAATTAAGTACTTTTTTAAGCTTTTTGGACTTTGTAAGTCATTAAAAAAAGAAGGGCCATAATTACAAGCATATCTTGTACATATAGAATTCATCTGTCAATCATTAAGATTTCATGTTTAAATTTTATTGTTTACATAAAAAATAACTTGACAGTA
This sequence comes from Macrotyloma uniflorum, assembly GCA_016859785.1. Taxonomy (NCBI): domain Eukaryota; kingdom Viridiplantae; phylum Streptophyta; class Magnoliopsida; order Fabales; family Fabaceae; genus Macrotyloma; species Macrotyloma uniflorum. Next base: position 1,844,648 of record BDMB01000008.1, on the reverse strand, counting down.
TGCATGTGAGCCACGGTTTAAATTAGCTATCAAGTCTTTGTGATCAATCAATCATAAAATGAAACCCCCTCTTGAAAACACTTTTCACAAATTATGCCACAAAAGTCGTTCACAACCCCTTTTGTTCTTTCTTTTTCTGCAGTGAATTACAATGTCCCACTATTATCATAGCACAAAGCCACCAAATCATCTTGGAAGAGATAGCAAGCATTAGGTTAATCACCGAATCCTGTATTCTATGCACAATGTTTTCAGAAAAAGGTCAAGATAGATTACTTTTATGTGATTTATTTAATTGTTGTAATATTGCAGCATGTGTGAGACACTTCCTAATCTACCTAATCACATGCTTCATAACAAACTAATACTACACTAGGTGAGAGTAACGGATTAAACTGCTGAGAAGGTTAATAATAGAGATTACATAAATGATTAGTTGAAGTTGAGGTGATGAACCATTGAAATATATGTTTGAATGATCAATGTAGATTCACAAGCTGAGGTTGACTTG
>BDMB01000008.1:1014297-1243870 GCA_016859785.1 Macrotyloma uniflorum | reverse complement strand
TTCCAGTTGTTGCAACAAGTTAAGAAGAGTGGAATGCGTGCTAATTTTAAAAGGTGTTATTTTTACCCTTTCACCATCACTTGTTCCCATTTTACTTTGTATGTCGATACTGTGCGTCCTTTCAACAGTAGAAATATTGTATGACAATTTGAATGTGTCTTCTGATGGTAAACTAACAATATATGCAGGGAACATGAAAAGAAAGTCTGCTGCCTTGGTTTGACGTCATTACTGGCGCTTCCTGCTGATCAATTGGCAGCGGAGGCTTTAGGAAGGGTGTTCCGGGCAAATCTTGATCTTCTAGTTGCGTACAAAGATCAAGTTGCAGGTCTGTATGTCTTGCTTGTCTTTGTAACTTTGATTTGTCACAACCATATTCATGAGGGGTAGTTTGATGTCATTTATATTGGTTACTTATTTCAATTTCCTAGCAGTAATTTTGTTTTATAAGTGCCTAATTTTTGGTCTATTGTACTCATTGCAGAAGCTGCAAAAGAGGAAGAAGCTGAAGATGATGATGATATGGATGGTTTTCAAACTGATGATGAAGACGAGGATGGTAATGGTTTTGACAAGGAAATGGGAGTTGATGCTGATGACGGGGAGGATCCTGATACTATCACACTTAGAAAGTTGGCTGAACAGGTGTGTGGATATGTTGGCCTTAAAAACATTTGCTTGCATATAAAGGAGTTCTATAGTATGTATATGTGCATTTGAAATTTGGAATAGTAAACTTAAAAAAGTGTTCATGCTTATGTGGTCCAGTTTTGGTTGAATCGTAGTTATTTCTATAATATATTTTATTATGAAGTCCAATTTTGCAATAAGTGTAGAGAACAAATGAAAAGCCTAAAGTTTAAAATTAAAATGATTTATTTATTTGTTAAGAAACTAAAAATCTGTTTATTTTAGCTTGTTTTGTTGCAATATTTTATTGATTATAGTAACCATCTAGGCTCAACAGTCTCTTGTTACAGCTGCTGCCAATGCATAGTGGCAACATTTTGTTGCTTTTGATTCCCCATACCAATTTCTTTTGCTTTAAGATCTGTGTACTCAGTAAAAAATGATGGTCCAGGTCAACACTGGGTTCATTAATTGATCTGGTGAAAAAGAGTTGGACTGGTTTCTGCAACAACCAACTAGTTGTTTGACGAGTTTGTTTATTGGTAATGGCTCAATCAATAGATAAAAAGCCCTATGATGGGAAACTATCACGTTAGGTTTCGAGAGAGATCGTCCCTATTATTATATTTATTCTATTAAATAGGGAGAGCAGATGCAAGCTTTTTCTTTCAATAGCCGGCAAAATGACTGCAGGATCATCGATCTACTCTACCTCAATTCACCATTTCGAACTATTTGCTGGTCCAGTAAGACAGGACCAAAAGCTTCTTTCAGGACGCTGATAAAAACAAAGCAATTATTTCTCCAAAATAAGTTGAACAAATGAGCTAACCAACCCCCCTCCGCATTCCAACCAATCACAGTTATTGTACTTCATTTCATAACACAGTTATTATACTTCGTTTCATCAATTATTCACTCATTATTCTTTATTTATCATTTATTATTGAATCTTCGAGTTTTATTTTGATTCTGCATCTGTTGCACATAGGCGAAGTCATTCCGGCCCAATGATGAGGATGATGATGATTCAGATGATGACTATAGTGATGATGAAGAGTTGCAGTCCCCAATTGATGAAATTGATCCTTTCGTTTTCTTTGTGGATACAATCAAAGGTAAGCTAAAATATGTTTATGTTTTCCATTGTCATCATCATTATTCTTGTGGTCATCATCTAATATACTCACCTTACAAACTAATTTTTACTTTAGTGATACAATCATCGGATCCATTGAGGTTTGAGAAACTCACCCAGACACTTGAGTTCAATTATCAAGCTCTTGCCAATGGTGTTGCCCAGCATGCCGAACAGAGAAGGGCAGAAATTGAAAAGGAAAAGTTAGAGAAGTCAACGGCTGCCACAACCTCTTAAGCTTCTGAATGTACATTATTACTCTTGCTTTATTCTCAATTTCTCAGATGTTACCCATTCTTTAGGAGAATCAGAGGGTTGCTTATATTTGAGGCATTTGTCGGCGTTGTGGTCACCAGTTGGTCTTTGATCATGATGAAGAGTTTGCAGTTTTGAAGTGCTTGGAGATCTGTGCAACGAAGTTCCCATTGACTACAGAGAGGATGATGCATTGAGGAAACTGTTGATTATTAGCACTTTCTCCAGGTCTTAGTTCAGCTTATTATTTGGTGCTTTGGGGTATCCTTTTGGAGTAAAGTGCCCATTCTTGGCATGACTGTTTTTGTCCCCCGCTACCCCTTTCCCTTTATTCCTGGGCTCCTTTTATAGTCTCCATTATGTGCCAACAGTATTATGTTTCATGGATACGAGTTCTGTAATATTTGTTACCTGTCACATAGACAGGTACGTAGGGTCGCCAATTGCTTTATTGGTAATTTTTGGTGAGGGATGATGATATAACAAATTTTGTTTTTTACCCTTTTTCGGTCATTATTTTTGGGTTGAGAGTATAGTCCATGAGTATTGATGAAGGCATCAGTTTTGGGTTATACAAAGCTTGTCAAGAGTCCCTTAATGCAGCTTGTAAAACAGTTATGTTCATTCATTATATATAAATATTTTGTGGGAAGAAAGAAATCTGCTCGATTCATGTTTAGCGGGAAATGTAGATTTCTTTTTAATTTGTTTGTGATCAGATTATGCAACAGCGAAAAGCGTAATGGAAAGAAAGAAAAACTGCTTGTTTTCAGAATTAGTGCATTTATATGTAAGTTTTTTAAACAGCTCCAGATGATATTTTATGAGTGCATAAAATCATTGGAACACTTATTTTTCATGTTCTTTACCTACCTGTTTACAATGATGTTGAAAGAACTCCACCCAGAAACGTAATGGACTTTTTTTTGTCTTGTCATTTTCTTCTCTACTAAGACAGAAGCTCATTTTATTCTTGTACTGTAACTCGTTAACTTGATGATTTTATGATATCAAACACAAGATTCTTTTTGCTAACCTTGAGTACTGTAAAGTAATGTGTTAAAGTATGCAGGATTTTTTTTCATAATAAGTTTGTATAAAGTTTGTAAATAATTTCTTTTAGTCGATTTCTTTATCTTGTTTTTTATTGTAATTGGATTTTTCTTCTAAATGTTATAAAGTTAAAATTTTACAAATACTTAAGAGATTGAGGGAGTTTATCATATTTTCACAATATTCTTCTCAAGCTTGAATATATACCAAATATTCTAAATTTCACAAAACTAATATTATTACCTCTTTAGGCTAATCTTCCTAGTTTTACAGATTTTGAAGTCAATATTAAAACTTCACTCCACCTTCCTATTTTTTTCATACTTCTCATTTTATAACAACTTGCTATAAATTCACATAATTAACTCAATTATATTTACAAATCATATTTCTCATTAATACACTTTTTTTTATAAGGTTATACAAAAACAAGAAGCTTTAAAGACATACACAAATTCTATTTCTATCTAGGACCACACGTAATTACGTGACCATCATTGCATCATCTAAGGAAAAACAAAAAGATAACAATAAAAAGTTGAAGTCCAACCAAACTCATTATTATTTATTGAATAAACCCATAACTACACATATCAAACCTATCCTTAAAAAAAATGTATAATGTTAGGAAGAAAATATTATATATATATATATATATATATATATATTATTCTCGAGGTTTGGGCAACACTTTATAAACATTATTGGATAACATTTAAAAAAAATGATGTATTTTAAAATTAGAGAAGAAAATAGACAAAAATTTGTAAAAGAATTGAAATTCAACTTCCAAGTTCCATATTTTATTTTTATATGATTTTAATATAAAATATAATCAAGAGATAAACTAGAGAAAAAAATTAATCTATTTTCAAGTTTTCAGTTACTTCTTGAATTAATTGAATTTTTAACGTCCTCACTTTAAATCCATGTTTATTTTCTTTTCCGTTTTTTGCCATACATTATCAATAAACAGAATTATTACGAAGAATAGCGAAAAAACAAACGCATTTAGTATGTTATTTTTTAATAAATTTAAATTTAATATTTAAATTAATTTTAACTATATATATTTAAATATATATAACCCAAAAAATATAATAGGGAGAAACAGTTAAAAAAGAAAAATATTTTTATATATTATTATAAATATACCTATTAAAATCAATAAAATATTTAATTTTCCTTCACCTTATAAACAACTTTTACTAATTAGAATGTTTATCCAAACTTACATATTATTAAAGAAGTAGTTAAGAAACAAAAACTATTTTTTTAATGAAAAAATGATTTAAAACAAGCTTGTTCTCTCAAATTTTAGTTTAAAGAATGTGAAATCAGTTTTATCCACAAAATATAAATTATGCGATGGAAACATAATTGATTTGTGTTCTAACATGATCCTCAACATTATTTGAATTTTCGAAGGAAAAAAAAAAAAACTTTTCATCAGTGAAAGTGTCGAACTGTAAAAATTCCTTAAACCTCAAAAAAACATTTATTTTGGTACCAGAAAGAGAGCACGGTAAGGTAGTTATCACGTGAAAAGTAAACTTTTTATTTTTTTATTTATTATTTATTTTAAAAGAGATTTTTTTTTTCTGGTTTTCTTTTTAGAAAGAAAATTATAATTATCCAATTTCCAAAAGGAAAAAGGGTCTCTCCAAACGTCACTGACACACTCAATTTTTTTTTTTTTAATAATTTTTTTATATATATATATATATAGTTACGATTTTATTTTTTCAATCACCCACCAATTGCATTCTCCATTCTCGTGCTGGCGCGTGGACCCCAACCTCCTTCTCCCTCTCTCGAGTCTTCTTCACTCTCCGAACAAACACCGCTTCTCACAACACTCGCTGCATCGCGTGACTATCACGACCATGGAGATGCTTCGCGGAAGAAGAAGCACAATCGTCGTCTCCGCATGCGTGTGGTTGCTTCTCTCACTGTTACTGTCACCGGCGAGTGTCGTTAGCGCCACCCACGGCGTCTTCAACGTCAAGTGCAAGTACCAGGACCGCTCCCTCTCCGCCCTCAAAGCCCACGACTACCGCCGCCAGCTCTCCCTTCTCGCCGGAGTCGACCTCCCTCTCGGCGGAAGCGGCCGCCCTGACGCCGTCGGGTCCGTCCATGGCTGCTAATCAATACCTTCCTTGCTTCAATTTTGGTTCGATCATCTTCTGAACTGATTTTGTTGTGTTTGTGTTTTGTGTTTGTAGGCTTTACTATGCTAAAATTGGGATTGGAACTCCTCCGAAGAATTACTACTTGCAGGTGGACACTGGCAGTGACATTATGTGGGTTAATTGCATTCAGTGCAAAGAGTGCCCCACCAGAAGTAACCTTGGTGTAAGCTTCTCATCCTTTTAGGGTGAAAACCCAGTTTGGTTCTTGATTGTGTGAGACACGTTGTCATTTAGTCTTTGAAAGTAGTAGAATTCATAAAAAAGTCTTCGAAAGTGCAATCGCATTTCAGTCGAAAATTCAAAATATTTTATGACTTAAGAGATGATATCAACGCACTTTTAAGAACACAAATGACAATGAATAGTTAAGTTTAGAAGCTAAAGTCACAACATTGAGAATTTTTTTTTTAAATTTTCTTACTTGTAAAATGGTGGTTTATCCCATTTGTTTAGTGTAGCCTACTGTTACTTTACTGCCTTCATCACTTGTCTAAGGTTGCCTAAGTTTATTTATTTTTTCTGTGCATTATAAAATTATAATTGATTAGAACATGAGGTTAATAAGATTTAAAAACTCATTTTGTCCCTATACATATACATTCTTTACATTTTAGTTCCTTCACTTTCAAACTACTCATTTTAGTCCCTACATGTACACTTTTAACTCATATTAGTCCCTACATGTACACTTTTAACTCATTTTAGTCCTTATTAATCCGTTTTAGTCCTTACAATTTTGGATGGCAGAGACTAAACTGGATTATAAAGTGTAAGTGTAGGGACAAAACGAGTAGCTTCTAGGTGTAGGGATTAAACATAAAGATTGTGCAGGTACAAGGAAATGAGTAATTAAACCTAAAATCTATGCACTGTGTGATGAGTTTTTACATTGCTAAGCATTCAAAAATCATGTTAGGGATGACTCCAAAGATAGTTATTATTATGGTTTACAAAATTACCATACATGGCAGTTTCTGACTGGTTGACATGTAAAAACCTTTTACACAGTCAGGGCATGGACTATTTACTTTTAGAACACAGGCTTAAATGTGTTATGTTTTGGTTTCACTATGTGCTTGTTTTGTAACATGGTGGATTTCACGTTGACTGTAAAATCATGGTGAAATCAACACAGAGGCAACTATCTGTTGCTTCAGAAAATGACAGTGAGTGCAAATCAACATGTTAACGATTATCAAACACACTATAAGTAGTTGGATCCAAAGAGAATAAAGCATAGAAGGATGTTATTACTTTGTTAGTCTGTTTATGGGGCAAACACTTCCTTAGGTGTATTCTAAGTCTGAGAGATGATCACTCTCTTACCATGTATCATTTTAATTGTGTGCCTTGTTAGCTATGTGCGTCAATGTTGTCTTTTGCTGTTCTTACTGTGTATAGTTTTAGCTATGTGCTTCCTCATGTCAGGACTGATGTTTTTATTCATTTGAATTTATTTTCTGTCTATCACAGATGGACCTTACACTCTACGATATAAAGGAATCCTCCACCGGTAAATTTGTTCCGTGTGATCAAGAGTTCTGCAAAGAGGTCAATGGGGGTCTTCTGTCCGGATGCACTGCTAATATTACCTGTCCATATCTGGAGATATATGGTGATGGAAGCTCAACTGCTGGTAACTTCGTAAAGGATATTGTACTATACGATCAAGTGTCTGGGGACCTTAAAACTGATTCAGCTAATGGAAGTATCGTATTTGGGTAAGTTTTCTTGTGGCGGTAATGCATGCTATTACTTTTAATCTATAGCTGTTAGTAGATATTAATTTCTCATAATGAACCCAGAAACCATGTATGTCTGTTTATGGTAATTTAACCTGTTGCTTTAATTGCAAACCTGCAATACCATAATTTCTCATATATGGATATTATCTTTACCTAAAGTGGGTACACCAGCGTGCAGGTACTACTTTTCAAAATTGTTGAGTCTGCTTTTTATTTCACTCAAGCATAGAAGTTTGGTCTAGTTCCTCGCCAAAATTAATATTGGTGTCTTAGAAAATGCTTGGTTTTGATTTTATAGTTGAGTCAGCTGTCTATTTGAGTATGATTGAGAGGGAGAATGCTGATGTTTGTATTTCTTGAAGTGTATCTTTTGTTGTGTTCCAAACTGGAATTTACTGTAGGTTTCATCAGCAAAGTCGTGTAATGTGAACCTCGCCCAACCTGAAAACAAACTTATGCAAAAAAATATAGAATAATTCAGCAATTTGTCCAGTCAATGATGTATCAACAGGAACTATTTCACGGATTATAATTTCCTTTGTTTTATCCTTTTTAGGTTTGTTAAATGCTAAACTTGAATTTAAAATCTTTAACTGCTAAATTTTCAGTTTTATCAAACATGCTGTAAATAAAATGGTTTAATAAATACTGAGGTAGTGAATAGAACACCTTAACATATGGAACACCTAGAAATACCTTTTCTAATACTCGAACAGCTTGATGTGATTCTGGAGGCACTTAGGTTGTAGTGGTTTCCTGGTGATTCTTATTTTGTATGATAATTGTTGTTGTGCTGCTATTTATATTTTAAATGAATATTTTTGTTTTGTAGGTGTGGTGCTAGACAATCTGGAGATCTAAGTTCTGCAAATGAAGAAGCACTTGATGGAATACTTGGATTTGGAAAAGCTAATTCTTCGATAATTTCACAACTTGCTTCTTCTGGAAAAGTGAAAAAGATGTTTGCTCATTGTTTAAATGGAGTAAATGGAGGTGGTATATTTGCTATTGGGCATGTTGTACAACCTAAAGTGAACATGACTCCATTATTACCAGACCAGTATGTCATTCATTTAATACACTATAGAAATAGATTAGTTTTTCTTCTGGCATTATTAATTACTGTTTTGGTGATTAATTCTTTAGTTTTCTTATCATGTTTTTGTTAGTGTCTACATTATATTGTGAAAAGATATTTTAATGTTTTATGATATAACAAAACAGTTTTTTTTTTTTAATTTGGGCTAATTTAACCAAAAATAGCTCATGAGGTGAGGATTGCCCAAGCCTTTATAAGCTCAACTTTAGCCATATCTACAGTTGTTGTGGGATCTCAACAACTTGTATTGATTGTCACACATAAATAGTTTCTAATTCACATTTGGGGCATGTTGATTAATATCATTAGTGGTTTATAAATCACCTAAGATTATTGAATCATACAGAAAGTCAACCCCCAATTATACATTGTAAAGTTAATTACTTTCTCAAAAACTTAATTCCATGTGTTTAGTGGCGATGCAATTTTTTTCCACAACTAAGCCAGATGCTCTACAGTAACTGTGTTACCATAGAACCTATATACTGTGTTTAAATCACTAAATCTCACATCTTATTTACTTTGCACTACTTAATGCATCTTTTTTTTATTTTCATGTTAGTCTTGTTTGATATCAGTTGTCTTATCATGGAAGCAACATTTATCTATAATCTAACCTGTCCCTTTTAGATAGTGATTAGTGATTTCTGCTAAAGTCATTAGTGACATGTCTCAACATCTACACTCTAAATGCTGCATGTAAGCTTTTTCATCTGGTTAACAAGGTTGTCGTCTCAGTGATATTAAAATTTTGGTTTAAAAAATTATTTGATGTTTGAAGCTGAAGGTGTCATGAGTATTTAGTAAAACTGTAATTTGAATGTAAAATGAATCTCATGTTAGTTGAATTTGGCAGTAGGATTTCCTGATGGTGCAAAAGGAAGTTAAGTTTCCTTGTTTTTCAGTGGTCTTCTACCATAAAAACCAGAACTTTCTTCCCCTATATTCTAAATGAAAAACAAGAAATCTTTGTTAAATGTTCACGTCCATGCTTGATGTGCTGGACTTTGGTCAATTTCTTTTTGCACAGGTAGTTTTGTTGACTATTATTCGAATTGACATCAGACTGGGGCTGAATCAGCCTTGGAAACTTGCCCAAGTCATTATAAGTAGTATATCTAGGCCGTAAATGTAGATTCTGCTTGACCCAACTTTTATTGGCTTTTCTTCTGAAGTTGAGCCGAACACAAGCTTTTAAAAAATTGAGGACCTTAATTTTAATAAAGGAATAAGGGAGGAAAAATAGCTTTTTTAAAAAAAGCTAACTACTGATAAGCTGCATTCCTTAGCTTTCTTCTCTCTTTCTTCCTGGACTAATTGATGTGGAACAATGAAACAAATCTTTTATCTTAAAAGGAGTTTTTAAGCTAAGGCCACCAAACAACTTCTACTTTATTTTTCTTATTTTTAGCTTTAACTTTGAGGTAGCTTTTAAGTAAAAAAATAAGCTTGATCAAGCATAACCTTAACTAAATGTATCTTAATAAATTTGAATCTCGTAGTCTCTATTCTCTTCAGATATTGGTTTAAGGAAATATATTTTGAGAAAATATGACATCTGAAAATTTGGTTTTAGGCCACACTACAGTGTCAATATGACAGCAGTTCAAGTTGGCCATACTTTCCTTAGTTTATCAACGGATGCTTCAGCACAAGGGGAGAGAAAAGGGACAATAATTGACAGTGGTACAACCTTGGCCTATCTGCCTGAAGGGATTTATGAGCCGCTAGTGTATAAGGTATATAAACGTGTTGTAAATATCATAAACATTTAGGAGGTGAAAAATATCTCTAAATTTCTTTAAATTTTTGTTTCCCTATCTCCTTATCATTCTTATTTCCTTTTTAAGCATAGTCATTTACCCTATAAAACGGAGATTAGTGAATGTACAAAGTACACAATCAATATACAGTTTCCTTTTTTCCACTTAAAGTCTTATTTTCTGTAAATTTCTAAGTTCACGTAACTTGTCTTAATTGCTTTCCTTGTTAGATAATTTCTCAGCAAACTGATCTAAAAGTTCAGACTCTCCATGACGAGTATACATGCTTTCAATATTCTGAAAGGTATGATACATAACGTGCATATTCATTAATCCTCGTACTGTACTCACACTATAATTGTTGATATAATTTTTTTTTTTGTTGATCACATCTGAATAGAAATATGCATGTATATCCTTGTTATTGGTTGGGAACAAGCACAGGTGTTTTCATAGCTTACTTTGGCATACAAGCACAGTTGGTTAGTTTTGGAAGGAAGGCCTAAAGTGTGTGGTTTTGATAATTGTGGTTCAGGGTTGATAATGTCATTAACACTTTCATGCTTTCTAACTTTCTCTAAAACTTCTTTGGCATGGCTATTAAACATGGCACAATTGCACTCCCATATCTGTGGTGTCCATGGTGCGTGGCATATGTCACAAAAATGACAGGGAGGTGAGTGTTTGTCTATTCTAATTTAGGTAGAATTGCCCTACAACAATGTGTGGTAAAGTAATAAAAAAGACAGGAAGAAAACACATCAGAAGTGGATTTGACTTTTGACAAATTCTGTTCTACTTTGATCTCCTTCGAAAATTGTCTGGTGAGAAACCTTCTTTGAACAGCTCTTTGATCATTAAGTTAAGCAGACCAGCTCCTCTAGTATCAACTCTGTTCTTCACTCATTTCATTGTTTTGTTGTTATTATTTCTTTGGAATTGGCCACCATCCTTTGTATGTGCTATGCCTTTATGTCTGTATCAGCTTCATTCTGGAGTGTAATGGCTATTCTATTTATTGTTGCAGTGTTGATGATGGATTTCCAGCTGTCACATTTTATTTTGAAAATGGACTCTCGTTGAAGGTTTATCCGCATGATTACTTATTTCCTTCTGTAAGTATATTGCAAATCTAGTTGATCTTTGTTTTGTTGTGGTTTCTGAGAGTTCTATTTGGCTGGTTTTGGGACCTATTGTCAGCCTTCTCTGTCATTATTTATTTCTCATGCCTCATGTTTGTCATCCCTTTCTTAGTGTTGCGTATAGTTTTGTGTTTGGGACTGCATTCCAACTACAATTACTGATTGTGGTTTTATAAAGCTTATAGGATGAGGCCGAACAACACATACATTTACTGAATTCATCATTTTGTGGAAAACTGTACTTGCTAATAGTTTCAGACTTTTAGCATGTTAAACCTTTGGGTTCTATGATCAACATGACATCTTTTAATTAATATTTTTGAATTTTTTTATGATGCTTTGGTATTTCTATGGCATTTGCTACTTTTTGATAAGGTCGTAAATTTGTACGAAATACTTTTTGGGTGAATGCACTTTGGAAGGATTGCAGTTGGACAAATGATATTGGTAACCTAAACGTAATTTTGTTGGAATATATTGTTTGGATATATAATATCATGTAAAACAACTTTTAGGTGTGAAAGTGAAACTATCAAAATAAAGAAAACAATACATTACAATTTACATTTATATTCAGTTTCGAGTCCCCTTAAAATATGGTTGATATTGGTGGATGTGTTTTATATTGAAAAGTGTATCGAAAACTGGTCTAATTCTTTATCCCCAAAGTAACAAAAAGTTGCTACTACCTAAAGTGTTCACACTGCATATTAAAAACCTTTTGTATTCCATCTACTCCAAAATTTAGCTTTGTGAGTTCTAGAATGCATTCTGGAGTTGCAAATGCTACATACAGATTATCTTTTCCTATTTTGAAACCTCATTAGCCATTTTTTTTCACATTTTAGATACTCAGCAGTTTTAAATGATTTTTCGAACACTCGTTAATTAATGTGCAGTACTTCTGAGCAGATTTTTTATATGTCAGTAATTTTTACATTCAAAAGCTTTATATACCATACTATAAATTAAAATACTAATGTGCATCTGCAGGGAGATTTCTGGTGTATTGGTTGGCAAAATAGTGGGACACAATCAAGAGATAACAAAAATATGACCTTATTAGGAGGTATTCTCTTCAAATCTTTTTCTGTACCTATAGATATTTGCCGCTAATTTGCTTAATACTGTTTCCAGCTTTAGAATGAGACTGGCATAGCCACTATAAGAGGAAAGAAAGGGTGAATTATGTCACAGCATTTTGAGATGAAACATTTTTAAATCTGGCTAAATAGTTCTGAAATAAACCAGACAAATACATCATAAATTCATATTGTGGAACACATTATGTATGATCACGTGAGTTTCTTAACTGGGTCTTTTGTAGAATAGTATATTATTTAATCATATTATCCTATGAACCTCTAAATGGCCCAACTATTATTTTTCCTCATAGATTTAGTAGAAATGAGTGAATGACCACTTGAAAGTGAAACTTGAAATTTAAATTGAACAAATGCATTTTCCGGGCTCATTTGGTGAATTACCAAAGCAATAGAGTGCTGGTGGCCCTCACCCGTGTATTTAGCCAGATATTTGTGCTGCAAGCTTTGAATACTTTATACGTTGAGGATAATATATATACTAACTTAAATTCCCTACTATGAATCTGATGTGGAGTAAATGTTATTTACTAGAGATAAAACTACTTGGTACTGTACAAGCTAAATATTCTGATAAATCTATTATTTTTGCTGGTGGAAGAATTTTCCTGATATTTTTTTTTTTCTAGATGTAAATTATAGTGGAGTTATTATCAATAATCATTTTGGATCACCAGAAAGTTTGCTTTTCTTGACCCTACGCTGCAGCCTCACTTATATTTTTATTTGTTGCAGATTTAGTGCTTTCAAATAAACTTGTCTTCTACGACCTTGAAAATCAGGCTATTGGATGGACTGAGTATAACTGTGAGTATCATATCTTAGTTCTTTATGATATTAAGTATTTTAAATATTTTAATAAGAAAAATGAAAATTTTGAAATATTTGTAGTTTTTAAATCATCTATAATAAAAGCACAAGTAAATTACACTGACATTTCTTAATGTTTTTTTCAGATTGTACTTGATACTCTCTTTTTTCTATCCCTTCACTAACTCCTTTAATTGCTTGAGAAAATATAATAGTAACACTATACATTTCATTAATCCATCTTGTTTGAAAAACATTACATTGAGGGAAGTTGTTATACATGTTAAAAAAACAGGAGAATTATGGTTCTTCTAAAAAAACCACAAGAGGTGTCAGTTGAAATAAATTAACAGACTTGCATCTCACATCTCGCAAGGATGAATGAATTAAACGGAGAAATAAACATGGGTCAGTTGAGGCAAAAGTGAAAAAGAAAATACAGAAATTACATGAAAGCTTGTTAATATATTTTTTTAGAGAGGAGCGGATTATTTAACTTAGTACCTATAAGTCATACTTACGGATACCCCAAGCCCCACCTAGTCTCCTTAGAGTTATGTTGAATCAGTGTACAATTTTATTTATTTTTTAAATTAATTTTGATAATTACCCAACATGTACCAGTTCCCAGTACATGTTGGGTACATATGAGTACGTTTGACGAAATGAAAATACCCATGCTTCAAATGTGCTGGATATTGGATAACAGCATTTTATTTTACCCACTTTTCTAGCAGTATACATAAATGTTTGAGTAGTGTTCTTGCTGTGGTAAGGCAAGGGTGGATCTTGTTCCGGATTAAGTATGTGCATCGAATAATTTGCAAATGGGAATCGGAACTTTCCATAAAAATGTCAAAATGAATGAGACAGAGTTCCTTATTATATGTGATTTTAATTTTCTATAGTCAAGCTATATTATAGTTTATAAGCTAAAAGAAAAATAAGGTAGATAAAAACGTTCAAGGAATCAATTTTATCACTAGTTATAATTTGTTTGATGATTCAAAATACAGTGGTTCCCAAATTTATTTGAAATTAGTACTAGTATATTAATAAAATGTACCGCCATGAAGTTCAATTCTAAGGGTAAAGTGATTGTAGTTTGCATCCCGGTAAGTGCCACATAAACATTGTTTTCTTTTCCCACATATTAGTATAGGAAACCGTGAAACAAGATTTTTATTTATTTTTTTCACTATTTAAATGTAGTGATACTATCATTGGTTGATACAAGTGGTAACTATATGTGTCCATCAACCAAGTGGTGCAGGATTCAAATCCTCGTGGATGCCACTTAATACCCAAGGTTAAAACAAAAATATAATATTTGAAAGCAAAAATATTGTGACATTTTTTCGCTAATTATTTTTTATAATTGCAAATGAAAATAATGAAAGGAATAATTTTGTGTAGTTTATTGATTCAACATAAAAATTTAAAGTATCTGCTTGCTCATCGGTTAGTTGTTTGATGTAAAACTGGCGTCCTTGATTATTACTTTTTATCCACTTAATACTTGTTTCATTTCAGATTGGTTACTTACGTTGAATGGATGAACTATAATAGATGACATGATTGGTGTGTTATAAAATGAAGAAGGAAATTATAAGAAATCAATTTCAAATGGCTTGTATTATTATTTCCTTTTGCATAGTTTCTCATTTAATAATATTTTCTATTGTGTATCTCAGGTTCTTCAAGCATTAAAGTGAAGGATGAGCGCACGGGAACAGTTCATTTAGTTGGTTTCCACCACATTTCTTTTGCTTGCGTTTTAAACGTCAACTGGATGATGATCTTGTTTCTGCTTCCTCTGCTACATAAATTGGTTTATTGAAATGGAACACAGCAAATACATATACCAAATTCAAAATTATGGTAACAGGAATTGAAAATAGAAAGGACATAAAAAATGCTTCGTCAGAGATTGACTTTTTAGGAACTTTTTCTAAATATTCAAGGGAAAGTAGGACACTGACCATTGGGAACCTTCGCTGTGGGTAAAATTTTGCTTCCCAATTCCCACGGTAAATATGTAAATTGCAACCACCAGTTGTATATGTTTTTAGACTTTATTTTTTACTTTAGCTTGGATTTCACTGCCAAATGTATAATTGACAAGCTACATGTCACGCATGGAATTCGAGTTTTAAGTGCACATATTTAACATTACTTATTGTAGAGCATTTCTATACTGGCTAACCTCCTCTGTATGACATATTTTGGCATGCTTTCTAATTTCTGTGCTGGCTAATTTGTAAAAGAAATTATATAATATTAAGTTTCAACTATAGTTTCTTTTTTAACAAAGGGTTATATAATGAATATTTGATTCAACATTAGCATAACCTAGTTTACAATTTTAGACAGAATAAATAGATAATCAATGTCTTACATAGTAGCTTATCGGTTTTTTCTTCCTCATCTAAATAATTAGTTTTAACAATAAAATAATCATGGTAAAGAAATATATATATATATATATATATATATATATATAAATAGAGAGAGAGAAAGAGAAAAAAGAGATTAATTTATTCTTTATTTTAATTATTTATTTGTAATTTAATAGTAAAGATGAATTAAAATATTAGATAATTGAATTATTAAAAAATAATGATGAAAATGAAGAGTAAATTTTAAATTCTAAGTAAATATATATATATATATATTTTTTTTTTTTCTTTTATAGGGATAAAGGAAAATAGTTAATTTGTTATGATTATAATTATTAAAGAAATAACTGCAGGATGGTTAGATTTTTATATATTTAGAGATTAAATTGGGTTTTTATTCTTTCAGGATTAAATTGTAAGTGTCTTATATATTGAAGAACTAAATTGTTCATTTACCTAATTTTATAATGTGTCATTGCTTAAAAAAGTTACACCTCTCTCCTTCAAGACTGAATATTGTGAACTTCATAAAACTGAATATCCACATGTGATTTGGTAAATGTTTGATACGATGTGACCCAAAACATCATCATGTGGAAATATTGCAACACAACTTTCTTGAGAACGATAAAACAAAGTCTGGGTTAGGCGTGGTACAAAATGGTATAACATATGAAACGATGCGTTTGTTTTCAGGCTTCAATGCTAAGCAAAATAGAAAGAAGCAGAGGAAATTCCTGGTCATCAAACCACATGAAAGGAAATAAAATGAACATGTAAAGCCTTGTTACAGTCAACAGGAGAAGTCACTATTGGCTTGAAGGCAGAACTTATTATTTGATAACACAACACATCCATGACTTGAAGGCAGAACTTATTACTTGATAACACACCAATGCGAGAGTTTTCCAGTATTCCCACAATTCTGGATCATTTCTGATCGGAGATTATTATCTTACAGCCATTCTTCAACTCCACATCTTTTAGGCTTTTAGACAATTCATAGGAGGGCCACGAAACATGCACCAGGCTTAAGGTAGTCAAAGACCAGAGTTGTTCAGGAAGCTCATACAATTTGCGGCATCTGTTTATGACCAGATGTCGAAGACCGGGCATTGCACCTTTCTCTAATCTCCACAATCTGATGTCTAAGCCCTTCATATGGAACACTTGAAGCTGTGGGAACTCTCCAGTGTGAATATTAAGGTCAAGTAAAACATCAGTAATGTAGTCCCCTCTTAGTTTCAAAATTTGAAGGTTAGTAAGTTGTCCAAGTGTCTTCATGAAATTGAGGTGAGGGCAGAGCAGTAGTTTGAAGGTTATCTTGGTAAGGTTTGAAGGAAAAGCATTGGCCTCTGATGGAAGCTTTATACAGTCAATTATTTTTAGGGTATGAAGATTGCTTAGGTGGTGTAGACTTGGTAGTTCTTCCAAATAACTAGAACCACATTTATAGGGATAGCTCAAAACTAACTTTCTCAACTTAGGAAATATGTCATTGGTTGGCAGTAAAATGATTTGTCGATCCTGAGCCCTTAACCAAAGTATTTGGAGATTCCCCATTCTTTTCCTATTCGCCTCTGGCAGGACTGGTAACTCCTCTCCCCCTTTCAAATAAAGATGTCTCAGTCGCTTGAGCTTCCAAATTTCACTTGATACTGATTTTCTGTATTCTGCATCTAACGTCTCTAGATTCCTAAGGTTGCATACACAAGCTGGAATTTCATCAACTTTTACTCTCAAGTACCTTACATGGATCAGGCTCTCTATATCGCTTGGTCGTGTTAAAATACTCAGCTGTTCGGAATGTAGCACTCGAGCAAGCTTGAAACTTTTCATAATATGATCTTGGTCCAAACTAGAAAAGATGAACACTGAACGAGTGCAGGATTGATAAAATTTGTGTGCAATGATATAAGCCTCTGGTTGGCAATGCACGGACAGTCTAACTGGATTGGTATTAGTCAAGGTATCAACATTGGACTCTGTCCAAACCTCCAGCAACTTCTCGGATCTGCTCTCTGATATGCAGAGATCACGTAAAAGATCATGGAGTCGACATGTCTTGACACCCCCATCACTCCTCCTACTTGCCACTTGCACCAAGCTGCGATCCACCAGTTCGTCCAAGTAATAGTCGGCAATGTCATCAGGTTCTACTGCATTTGGGATTCCATGTTCCTGTGGTAGTATAAATCCTTCGGCTACCCACAGTCGGATCAGTTCCCTCACACTGATCTCATAGTCTTCAGGATAGATTCCGAAATACAGAAAACAAGGTTTTAATCTTCGAGGCAAGCTATTGTAGCTAAGTTTCAGTATATCCATCACTTCAGTCTTCTCTCCATTAAGATGCCAACTCACATCCTTGATTCTCGACCACTCTCTTTGTGACTTCTCCTTCTTGGCTACGAGTCCAGCTAAGACAACAATGGCAAGTGGTAAACCCCCACAAGTTTCTGCAATGGATTTACCCAGAGGTTCTAAATCAGAAGGGCATTCTTCACCTCGAAAGACCTTCTTACGGAAGAGTTCCCAACTTTCATCTCTGTTGAGGAATGGAAGGTAGTAGGGAGGAGATGTGGTTCCCGTATAGCGTGCCAACTCATTTATACGGCTAGTTATCAGAATTCTGCTACCCTTTTGCTTATCTGGAAAAGCCCCTTTAACCTCATCCCATACTTGGGTTTTCCAGATGTCATCCAGCACAACCAGATACTTTTCTTTCTTCAGCAATTCTGCCACCTTCTTCTTCAGTTCTTCCTCATTCGAATCTTCAAATTCAGAGGTGGATGAACTTAAACACTTTAGAAGGCTTAGAAGAAGCTCTTTGGGTCTGTAATCGTTAGACACATAACCCCATGCGCGACATGGAAACAACTCCTTCACCTGATTGTTATTGTAGATCTTTCGAGCAAGAGTAGTCTTCCCCAACCCTCCCATCCCAATTATGGAAACAACTTTCAGACGTGAATCACCCTTCTTGATAAGCTGCCGAATCACAACTCCGGAGTCATGCACTAAGCCCACTACATCTTCTTCCTCCACATCTCTCCTTCTTATGCGGAGTGATTCTGCTGCAACTGCTTCTTCGCTCTTGTATTCACCTTCTCCTATGCCATATTTCTCCTTGTTTCTATAAATCTCATCAATAAGACTCTTGATGTTCTCTATGTCGGCGTTGACTTTGTGAAGCTCCATGAGTCGATCTTTGAGGTGGGACAACTTGCTCAGTGTGTTTCTGCGTTTGTGTTTAGCGACGTCGCTAAGGTAGATGTCAACCACATCTTCAGCTTTGCGGGCGACATCTCTTATTAGACTCACCACATGTTTCACTAACTCGTCACTGTGCTTCCCCTCAGAGCTCTTGAGAAAGATTTCCATAAACTTGAGCTCGTTGCGCAGGGAACTGATTTTGTGCTCAACGCCAGAAAGCAATTCCACTTCATCCTCGAGAAGCCTTGACAAGTTCTGTAGCAAAAAGGCAACAGCACTATCTGCCATTTCAGAGAAACACTGAAACCTTGCGCAGAGAGTTTGATGACAGACAGTTTAGTTCAGAAAGAAGGGAAGATAACAATCTTTCTTGCATTTTTGCAGTGAAGTCATCACAAACATGTAAGACAATTTAATTACTGTAGCAGTGTTGAATGTGAACATGGTGGATCCATGTTTTCTACATACTTTTGTATTTGAATCTGAATGCCAAATGTATAATTAACATGCTACAAGTCACTCTTGTAAATACTTATTTGAAAATTGCTCTTTAAGTATTTTTTTAAAATATAATTATTTTATAGAAAAAAATGAAAAATATTAATATTTAAAAAATATATATTTGTTAATTCAAAATAATATTAAAAAATAATTAAATAAAAACTCATTGAATAAAAAACATAAAAAAAATCATGAGGGATAAATCTTTTTATATTCACAATTGTACTACTAACTATTTTGGCATGCTATATAATTTCTTAGGAAAAATTCTTATTGCATTTTTATATAATTCATTATTTTTCTTTATCTCTTTCTATTGCATTACCTATCTTATTCATTTTTCTCTTCCTTTTCTTCTTATTTCTCTAACTTGTAAAATAAAGTACAAAATATTAATGTACAGCTATAATTTCTTTTCTAGAATATTTGGCTCAACATTAATATAAAAACTCTCCATGGATCATGCTCCAACCATTTGAAGTGATCCTTTTACAAATAAAGCAAACCTAAGATATTTATAAGACTAAATAGCAATGAAATGAATAGTTTTATACATGCATGCTATTACAAATGTATAAGATTATACATCTTATCAATCGGTTCTTGATCTTCTCTATCGCAGTGTTTTTCGTGAGGCACAATGAATCGTTCTTTGAGGTGGAATAACTTGCACAGGTTGTTTCTGCGTTTGTGTTTGGTGATGTAGGTGTCAACCAAATCTCTCATTTGGGATACCACTTTTTGTACAACTTAGCTCATCCTCAAGCAACCGTGACAAGTTCTGCAACAGAAAGCTAACAATACTATCCGCCATTATCTTTTTTGAACTGTTGTGTGAAGCACCAACTAGAGAGTTTGGTCACAAATATGTTCTATATAACAGCATAAGGGATCAGTTTACTTCATAAAAGGTAATAAGTTATTTCAGAACTGGGTGGAATTTTCATACCAAAATTACAAACAACTAAGTACGTGTGAATAAAGAAGGCATTGACGTGTCCTTTTCTTCTTTAAATCCTAAAGCAAGATAAAACGCGGAAGGAATAAAGCAAAAGTGAACAGAAAGATAAAAAAACAAAGAAAAGTTGAAGACCTAAGAAAGTGGTAGGGTAGTGGACAATTGAATGAATAATTGAACATATATAATTCTTTATTTTTCAGATGATTGAGAAAGCTTTTAAAAAAGTAATCCTTTTGTTGAAACTGAGCTATAACAAATACAGGGTATATATTTGAATATATGAACACAGATTAATTAAGTAATCATTTAATAAACCCTTTCACATAAAGTTATGTGCACTTAAATTTATCAAAAATAAATTACAAAAACTCATTTTAAAGTGGCTTAAAGTGGCCCATGAACTTTTAAATTATCTTTCTAATAAATAAATTTTAGAAGCTCAATTACACTATCTAATAATGTTGTGGATCTTACATATAAGTAAATTTCACATTACATTTAATCTAAAATTTTAAGATATTAATCGTTGTAATTTTTTTTATTTATAGGTTGTTTAACTTCTCATTCATTCCGCGTATAAGACTTAATATTCCCACTTTGTGACAGCAATCATTCACAGTTTAAATTATCACATTGCAAATGAATTTGTTAATACAATTTCTACCTTTACTCCACAGATTTACCACCCCTAGCTACCTTAAAACTTCTTTTCCTCGAACATGGTTTAAACTAAAAGAAGTAACATATGCTAACTTGAAATCTGAATAAGGCAAACTATAGCGCACTCATCAACTTTACAAGGAGGGAATACAAAATATATTTCATGAATATTGGCCGAAAGACTAACAAAAAATCATCAAAATTGTGATCCTTTCTCTTGGATGGTTGCAGCACAATTTTCCAAACCTTCTAAATAAATCAAGCCAGGCTTGGGAAGAGACATGGTACAAAAGCTATTACTTTTAAATGAACTTTTTTCATTTTTAAAAGAGTAGGTGTAATTTTCATTCATATAACCAAGAACACTACATCCGCAAATTATTTTTCCATAACTCTGTTGAATGCAAAAATGTAAACGGAAATGTAAGCGGATATATGTGAGAAAATAGTCAAGCTTTTTCAAAAGGCCAACAATTCCACAAACTCCAGTTTGAGAGAGGGTAGTTAAAACTTGCAGGTCTACATAAATAAATATGGGTCTGAGAGATACAAACTAGTTCAAAATGTATACCAATACCACTTTTGACATAAGTTGGCGCTCATTTAACTTGTTGGTAAAGTCAAATAATAATTGGTCAATTTTATTAATGAATTTCAAGTGAAAAGTTATTAGCAAGTCAATTTAGGTGCAGAATAAACATGTAATCAATTCGATTATTTCGACTTACTCATACGTAATTCAAGCAGCTTAGGGAAATGAATAGATGAGGTACCTGTCATCTTCTCAGTAAGGAATGTAGAAACTGTTGAAAGTAGGAAGCGTGGAAAGTATAGGATCCACCACCGTTGTAGTTGAAAAAGTTAAAAATCCCAAAGCGGGCCAAAATGTCTCGGAAAGCCGAACTATCATCACATCGAATATTTGCGCCGGTGAGAATCTGCGAACCTGATCCGCAGTTGTTGAACGAATTTGCAGTAGCAGGGCTCGCGATGTTGGCCCCGCTAAAATCTTGTGACCCGTCTCCCCAGTTATTGAAGGAGTCTACAGTTGCAGGACGGACACAGTAGTTCCATGCCATGGCCGCGAAACCATAGATAGCGAGAAAGAGAGAATAAAAATATTAAGACCTAATTTTTCTATTACCCTCATTTTATCATTTTGATTTATTACTGATTTATTACTTAAAAATAAGATTCTAATATTATAATAAAAAATAAAATTGTTATTAACTTTACTGCAAAATATTAGTTAAACGTAATTTTTTTCTAAGTAAGAAAATTACTAAATAATAAAGAATTATTGATAACAAAAGTATATTATTTACTTTTTATCATCAAGATGGTATAATCTTAAAGATGAAAAAGATTTTGAAACTATCCTGATATTTCTAACATTATAATTTTTTGACAGTTAAAAATAAAGGATACATCAACAATTTTTATTATGTAGTTGTTGTCTTACTTAGAAAATAAAATAAAATAAAATTCTGTCAACATTTCTAATAAGAAATGAGAGTAAATCTTTAACTTAGTAAACCGTCATCACTTTACAAAACCCTTTATAACCAACACTTATGATAATTTCAGAAAATTCCAAATATGTTCCTCCGTGGTGGCATTTTACCATCCTTGATTCCTTCCTACCTCCAACTGTGGGCTAGTACCCTTCCGGCAATTCTATAAGGAATGGTCACAGAAACAGCAAATCAAGCTTAAAAATTGGTTTCTTTTAATAAGCTCGGAAGACAGTGTATGGCTGTACCCGGAAATTAGAATAAGTCTTCTTTAAAAATAAATTCTTTCTTAAACTGTTAAAATGGTGCAAAAAGATAAACCAACAGAAAGTAAATACAGCTTTACTTGTATAACTTAAAAGACAAATTTCCTTCAGAATATATTTTTCCACACATCACACTGGCAAATATCATTTATCTCTGACAGCAACACAACATGGAGGTACAAAAACCTGACTCAAAGGTCCATAAGAAATAAATCCAATTCTTTTCAGTTCTCATGTTTTCACTGACTAAATTGGAAAATATAAACATCCTAAGAATGATGCAAATGGAAAACGGCAAATTGAACAGACTATATAATATGAATCTAGAGACTTGGATTTACAAAAAACTCCAAATCTACCAAATATACAGAGAAGGAAAATGACCTCCAGCAAAAAAAAAAGCCCGGTACCCCTTTTCCTCCACATATGAAATATATTTATATATAACCCCCCTCTTTCGCCCCTCAAATGCTGTCGAAGGAAATGAAAGATAAATAATGAAAAGAATATTGGCAAAAAACTACCGAAAAATCATCAAAATAATGATTCTTTCTTTGCAGCACAATTTTCCCAAACTTCTCAATAAAACCAGCAAGGCTTGGGAGGGACATGGTACAAAACTTGTGCTATTGCTGCTGTTTTTCAGCTTCCATTTTCATCAAGATAACTGCTCAGATTTGTCAACAGATGCCTCGGGTACCAACTTGCCTTTGGTATCATTTGACTTGAAATCTGTATCTGAATCAAGGAAGAGGCAAACCGCGGCACAATCATCAACCTTACAAAAAGGAAATTTTGTCCTCCATCCCTGAACAGCTGACTCAACCAGTGCTCTAGCAGCAGTAGACCGAGGAGCAGATGCTACAATGTCCACGACTTCTTCATTTGATAAAACATCCCATATCTGCCCAAAGGAATCAAACAGGTTAAAACAATTGAAATATTTCCACCTATGAAACAACTCCAACACGGAACTATTATTCTCGATCAAAAATCAAAAGTTCAATGGCAGGATGCAACATATGTTATATATTTGGTTAAGGAAGAAAGCTCTCAGAAGTTTAGGGGGAAGCTCATCTTTATCTTATCATCAAGTCAAAATATTATCTTAATCAACATTCTAAAGCGTTCAGCAGATTATAAACAATTTTGCATTTTTTTTCTAATATGAATCTTTGTTGCTTTTACAAAATGCTACAATAATTTACATCTAATCAAGTTTAACAACTATATCGATGCAAGGAAAATTATATAGTTTTGCACCAAAGAAAATCATATTCCATACAACCCAGTTAGGTGCACAAACGATGCAAGGATATCAAGTGATAGAACATGGTCAGAAACGTATTTCGGTGCAAGACAATTCAAGAAAATATAAGGAACACGAGAGAAAATAACGTGCATGTCTGTATATAGAATGGGTTTGAGCTACAACTGGGTCAAAAATATGTATTGATACAACTTTCTGATATTGAGAAAGTTTGGGGTCATTAGTAGTTAACTCATAATAATTACTACCGCCATCTATTTTCAGAAGATTTGTTGTCCTATAAGATCCCCTTGAGTGGATGATGCATTAATTAATTTTATTCTAAAATACCCTTAATTAATTAATCTGCATTAGCTAAAAAAAGAAATAAATATTTGAAATGAATGACATAGGTTTTTCTCTCCTAATCTGATTTGAGAATGTAAGTACTCAGGAATATCAAAAT
This sequence comes from Macrotyloma uniflorum, assembly GCA_016859785.1. Lineage (NCBI taxonomy): Eukaryota > Viridiplantae > Streptophyta > Magnoliopsida > Fabales > Fabaceae > Macrotyloma > Macrotyloma uniflorum. The sequence continues at coordinate 1,219,708 of BDMB01000008.1, read as the reverse complement.
CATACTCACCTACTTTAGCTTTAAATAATAATAAGGGTAATTTTGGAACAACAATACAAATTACTGACCAATTTATTGTTTTCAACTAATTAAACTATTTTTTTTAAAGAGTGTGAATTGGTTGAAAGGGTCTTATGTTCATTTTTTCATTCTAGAATTGGCTAATTACAAATACCATAATGAAATGATTCATTTCAACACATGTAGATCATAAAAGACAGACCCTTAAGGCCTTACCCCATCTGTTGCTAATACAACAAATTCATCCTTCTCGGTAATGCGGTGATATGAGATATCTGGAACAGAAATCAATCCAAAGTCCTTCAGGCAAAAATCTCCAAATGCCCGAGCCATAGCAAGACCAGGGAAATCAGAGTTAGGCAGCCAAACTCGAGCCACCTCAGGTTCATTTTGAAGGGAAAAAACCCTTCCTCTACGAAGCCTGATTCTCTCTTCTTCCCCTACGTGAAAACAAGCTCACATCACACATCCATACCCATATACATATACCAGACTGACTGACGTAACAGAAGTCAAAACAAATGCCAAGTCATTTATTAAATCATATGATAAAAATATAGCTTCACCTATTCTGAATATCTTTTTTTCACAAAAGGTGAAGTTGTTCTAAACGGGAACCAAAGAAATACATTGGATAAAACAAAAGACGCAAAGGCATATTGAAGTTATACATGACAAATTAAAGAAACAAAAAAAGTAAGATTTTCAGCTCGAGGGAATTTTTATTTCTTCAGAAAAAAAATGATTATATCCAAAAAGCAAAGCGAAATCTCTGTAATCTCCCAAAGGCACGGTTAAAATGAAAACAAAAAAGAAAAGAAAGAAAAAATGCAAATGATAAAACATCTTCTCCCCACTCCTGCTCCCTGAAATTAGATTTTGAAAATTATTTTATTAAATAGTTATTTCAGCTACTACAACACTACCCTTCTAAATTTACATAATGACAAATCCATTTTTCTAAATCAGAGACGCATACAAATATCATAATCATGAAGTTGGCATTACTGATTCAATATTTCAAGGGAAATAATATAAGATGGAATTCTTCAACTTATCATTCCAAACATCACACAGGGGGTGGGGGCGGAGGAGAGAGAATGAAAGGTACTTGGAAGATTTGGCTTAAGGTCAATGGTCAACTGAACAGCAATAAGAGAATCATCGTGATCTCTGGTACCCAATATAGCTCTCGAGTCTCCAATATTTCCAATAACAAGGTCCAGCCCCTGAAAGATCATAAGATGCAAACCAATTGTAAAAAACAAACAAGGAAATAATCAAGAGAACAGTACATTGTAATTTATATTTCTTACTTGCTTGACCAGGGTAACTGCTGTAGTTCCACTACAAAAGCAGTCAATATCAGCATGCATTTTCAGTTCTTTGTCCATAAGCTTACAAGCTTTCAGAAAGGACTCTCTTAATGTCAAAATAGTATCTGTTGCATCAAGTTCATGATCAGTGGGACTAGTTTTCTCGTCCACCAGTCTAAATCCATTCCCTTCAGATTTATAACTTCCTGTGGCACTGCTATGATCACTGACTCCATCTCTATTCTTATGATTCAAATCCCACTGAGCATTAAGCTTTAAAGGAAAAGAATCCCTAACTTTCTTTGCAACTTTGTGGCCATAAGGTCCATGACCATCAAAAACACCACAAAAAATGGCGTCTTCCTTTGAGCAAAAGTTCTGCACAAGGAAAATAGAAAAAATACATCTATATCATAAGCCTTAGTGCAGAGTGTAACAACAAAACTGTGAGTATCTGAAGACTTGAAGTATAAAAGATGGGTTAGGTCTAACTCAAACCCAAAAGTTAACTCGAGGATAGAGGATTTTGCAAGTTTTTTAAGGAGTATTCCAGCCATGTTCCTAGCTGATGTAGGACGTTTTTGAAAAAGACTATTCTTTGGTAAAATTGATGCATCTCATTCAACCTATGGTGAAGTGGTATGAGGTGGAAAACATAATTATCTCTTAGAATATTAGAAAGCAACAGATAGAGGAATTGGCGACATGACATGGCACTACTAACTACCTAAGAAGATTGAAGAGTGTTTGGAAAATAAATGAACATAGGTAAAGGTCAGACAAAGGTAATAACATACTCATTTCTCTACAAAGCTCCACATATCAGCTCATATTTATTCCAAATACACAAAAAAATGTTTTTTCAAAACACTAAATCATGTACACACTTGGTCAAGCTGAAAGACATGCTAAATAACCAAAAAAAGGCATTACTAACCCGTTCATTGATTTTTTTAAAAAACATATAACTAAAGCAGAACACCTACTCAAGTTTATTCCCTTTTAAATCTATAACTTTTTCACTTCCAAAATGCAGAAAAAGAAAAGAGCCTTCATTTCTACTGCTGCAAACCGAAAGTATACAATTATAAAAATGCAATGTTAAAGGCATAATATCCCAAAACAACGTTAACAGATGCTGAGACAAGGTGCTAACCTCCCAAACAAGCATAGCATCTTGGTTGATCCCTTTTCTTCCTTGCTTACAATACATGGACGCAACCTCGCTTGACCCATTCAAGAACATCCTCCCAGGCACTTTGAAATCAAAGGACGAGGAAGCCCTCAACCTCCTCCTCTTCCCACCGTCCGTGTTGGATTCAGGCGAATAAGAAAGAAGAGGAGGGGAATTACCACCAGCCCCAACCTCCGAGATGCACGATCCCATTCCCAGAGCCCTCACAATGTTCAGAAAACACTCGAAACCCGCCAAACACTCAGAATCGGAACCCCTAGGCTCCCCCACCATATCCGTCCCATATCGATTCAGCACCTCCACCGCCTGCCATCATCATTATCATCATAATCAAACATCGTCATGATCATAATTAAGCATCATCACAATCATAACCATACATCATCATAATCATAATCATTTCAGAAAATCACGAATCACGGCACTAGATGGTCAGATTCAGAAACAAACACAACCAAGCGCCAAAACAAAAATAATTAGAAATGGAACCTGAGTCATGATTGCAATGAAATCCGATTCGACCGAATCAACGCAAATCCAACAGCGTGTCAACCTATGCGACAGTAACCTTGTCGAAAAGCACGTGAATCAGAACTGAAAACGCGTATGCGAAATAAAGTAAAATGAAACCGTGAAATCAGAAAAACTGAATCGAGATTCTCGATCCAGCACTCTCTCCCTTTCTCCTCCTCCGATTCCCTGAAAATCCCTCGCGAAAACCGAAAAACGAATCGATGAATGAAACAGGAATCAGGGTTGAAAAAGAAATGAAGGAGGAGTTTATGTTGGTGTTGTTGAGGAAATCGTTGAGGAAATCGTTGAGGGCAGCGCTACCGTCACGAGCGGGTGCGCAACAGACAGATTTTGTTTCTCCGCCACGAAAAATAAGGAATATATTGGTTCTGAGAAAATAAGAGAGTGGATCAGAACGACAACGTGTAATAGCAGAGTCACAGATTAAAAAAAGCCCAAAAAAAACAAAAACCTTGTGATAAAAAAATGCGACACGTGGCTTGGACGGTGCGGATGATTCGATTGTTCGGAACTGGATGGATAGGATTATCGAATGAGAAAAATATATAATCATTGTATGATAAATATTTTTTTCAACTCTTTTTTTTCTCCACACTATAATTAATAGGGTAAAAGCAAATTAAAGAAATTTTTTATATGAGATGATTTTTTATTTCAAACATTTTCATGACTTTGAATCTTTTCAATGATATATTATTTTAGGGTAAATGATTTAAACAAATTTTTTTTTAATTTGAATTAGATGAAAGAACTCGATTGCATGTTAAAAAACTCAAATTGAAAAAAAATAATATAAAGGATGAAGTTGGTGTTGAATTTCGTAAATACCACGTAAAACCTACTTCATTTGACTAAATTCAACGTTGTAATTGTTTATCATTACTTGACCTTTTCTTTTCTGCTACAATCCAAAAATCAAAACTATTAAATATGAAAATTATAATAGAGTACATTCATTTCTTAACCAACAAAAAAGTACTTTGGTTTTACCCTAAAAAAACACGTTGTTATGAGTTTAATTTTAATTAATTGGACCAAAGAAACAACACTTTTTACTAATAATAATCCCTTAAATATATTAATTAGTGTGTACAAAACAATGTTAAGAAAAATTATATTAATTATGGCCTTTAATATTGGGCTCAATTATTGACTATATAGAGGACAGTGACTTAATTGAAAAAATTATACAGTACAATCTTTAAGGGTTTTTATTTTTCCCTGAAAGATTGGTCTTTTTCAACCTACTATTAATTAATGCTCAATAAATACATGAATGAGATGTTTGGTTAAAATAAATAAATGAGAAATCAATAGAATTAAAATAAAAATTATTTGACCAGAAAAAAAGGATATAATTAAAATAATTAATGAAATGAAATTGCATAATGCTTGTAGAGTGATTGAAACATTTAGTTTTATAAAATATAATTAAAAAAAAATGAAAGAAAAAGAGAGAAAGAGTTTATTATGGATGGGATGTTGAAAGTTGTTTGTCCAAACAAGGAATTATTTGATTGTAAATCCAGCTGACAAGTTTGTCTGGGACAACATATTTTAAGGAGGTTTCACGTGGGACTTTGGAAAAGTCTACAAATGATTTCATGGGAGAAATAAAATTGTTAAAAGACTTGTGCTTTTCAATGTTTCTTATAATTCACTTCTCTGCATCAACATATTCAATCAAATGCATGCCCTAATAATTCAACTGCAAAATTATAACCAAATCAAATAATCATCTGTAATGCCTAATTTATTAACGATTTTGAAACAAATCAAAATCAATGGAATCTTAACTGCTTGTTTATGTTTTGATTTAATTTTAAAATGCAATCTGCAACCCTTTCACTTTTTCGCCAAACTTTAGCACTGTTAAAAAATATATTTTTAATATTTTTATTATTATTTACTTCCCTAATTATTAATATATTTTTTCTCAGAAGTTTTGATTATTTTTAATATAAGGAAGAAAAATTATAAAGTTAAAATAAAAATTGGGCATAAATTGATTTATTTGTAATACTACCTTTGTTATGGAATTTGTTTTGTTGGAGTTTAAAATAGTAAACCTCAGTATCTCTAATTAGGTATATTTATTTAAAAAGAAAGTATAAATATACCGTGTCAATTGAAAAAAATAAAAAGAAAATATAAAGAAATATATTAATTTTTACAGATCTCACATATTTTTATTTTTTTTATTCAAATATAAGAAAAAAAATACAAATATATGACTAATTTTATAATTGTATAATTATTTAATTATTTAATTATTTAATTTATATATTTATTTGCTTTTTTAAAAATGATGCACTTTCTTTTCGAATAAACAATTATACTTTTTATTCTATTTCATCAATTTTTCTTTTTTCCTTGTATTTTTTTTTTTTTTTACTTTCGAACATAAAATAAGATATATGATATTAAGAAGGACACAAAAGGAGCAATTCAAAAAAACATAGACACACAAGAATACATTTATTGTTAATTTATGTTTTGTATTTAATTATGTATTTTTTAATTCACAATTTTGTATATTCACGCATTCATCTATACTTATCAAGATATTTTAAACATTAATTTAGTAAAATAAATACATAATAATGAAGTAATTTTTTCTTAATTATTCTGACCCCTTTTACATAATTATAACTTGTTTTCGTTAAGTCCAACTATACAACGAAACATTGTAAGGGACATTTTGGTCAATTTATGAAATAGCAACTTTTGGGGAGTTCAAATAGCAATGGGCGTCAATAACAAACTCCTTGTGTTTGGACTTTTCCTTTTTGCACCCCATTAATGGCCCACGAACAATTATGATGATGAAGAGTGTAGCTGGTCAGTATATTAACAGTTTTATTTTACTATTTACTTCTATAAACGACAATAATTTTCATTTCAAGTTTTCATATGCTTAAATTTGCATTTATGGTGGTAACTGTTCATATTTCGACCAAGATAATTTCATTTGGTTGCAGATTAATATTAGTTAGTTTATACACTATTTGTAGGGATCATTTTGTAAATTTCTGTACTTGAATTAGAATGGAATACACTTCCTTTTGCAAAATATCATAGAAATAGTATTAGCTCCATCCAAATTATTCGTACTTTAATAGCCTCTGTGTGCTATTTAATTGTAGTTTTAAATGGGCGGCGTTAGCCACTAATGAAGACCAAGAAGAAATATAATTTGTTTGAAATGAAGATATTCAAATTTACATTGCAACCAAGAAATAATTATAATGATAATAATGACAAAATGGGCCATAACGTACATATATACCAGATACAATTTTTTCATGACGTATGATATTACAAATGACTTAACTTCTACACAACAACGAAGAAAAGCTATATAATGAATCCGCACACTGCAACACAGTTCAAAATTATTGCATACCAATAATTTCAAGAACCCTTATTGACTTACACTTTCAAAGGGATTGGCACAACAATATCATCATATGCTAATAAATATAATCTAAGTTGATGAGGCAGCTTTGGAAGATGGGTTGAAAGGAACCTGCTCACCGCATGTAAGAAATTCATGGGGCCCAGCCTGTTCTCTACCAACACCAAGAAGATCAAGATAGTATAGGTAATGGGAAACGATATTGTTCATTGAGTCCACATCACCTTGACCACAAACACCATCCCCATAGAGAATGTTCATTGTAGTGCCAAAACCAGGAACACGATTCTCCATAGTGTCATTCTTGGTAGGCTTCCAGTTGCCAACGAAAGCATCATGAGCAGAGGGCTGTGACTTCTTTACTGGTGTCATCCATCTCCAAATTGCAGCCTGGAAAGCAAGGGTTGCATTCTGCTCTATGTATTCTGGATGGCTGAGAAGATCCACCTTCAAAGCTTCTCCAACAGCACCATAGTTGTAGTTCCTATATTAATGAGTATGGCATTAAGTATAACCTCCACATTCAACAAGCTCAATGATGTTGATAAAACCTAATGAGTCGTTTTCTATTTGACTATCTATATGTACAATTGACACTCTTAGATGCTACTTAATTTGATAAGATGGACATTATGCTGATATGACCAAATATCTACCCATTCAGACCAAACAGAACTAGCATATCAAAACAACAGAAAGTTAGAAAACAGGTTTAAGATTTAATTGGCGTTACATAAAATCTGCACATGCATATAATTGTTTATAATTTCATTGGTATCACTGATAATTTCTTAAATCATCTGCACAAACCTAAAAAAGCTCTGTACGTCCAAAGAACTGATTAATTACTGCTTTTTTTTCTTTCTATTCACTCTTATCCTACTTTATCTCCTGCCGGACCACATTCTTACTTATTACTATAATCTTCAAAACTATGTAAAGCCCATTTAACTATTAAGATTTGAAGGACCTATAATTGTCACAATGGGCAGCTAAATGATATTTTGAAGGCTTTAATGTAATAGTAGTTATCTGTTTATGAAATGTGTCATTTAGATTTCATAGATTGCTAAAACCATTAGTTGCTTTGCTAAAGCGAGTTTGATGATCGTGGTCATTGAGGTACTCTGAATGAATTAATTGTTGATAGCACCACAACCTAACTGCTATCCATGAACTTCATTTTTTCAGACAAGAGAGGAAGCTATTAATTAAGAACAAATAACCTTGTTGTGTAGGTTAACCCTTCAACAAGTCTAATTTGATACAGATTGCTCAGGGATATTGCAGACTGGTTAAATTTGAGAAGAATGGCATTTTTCAGAAATGAGAAAGAAACTAAGACTAGCTTAGCTACCTTTTGTTATCTCTATGTATTAAAAAGCAATTTAGTCAAATAATGAAAAATAAAGCGGAATTCGAAAACCAGGAAAATATGCTTCTATTATCGGTACAGTCAAACAAACATACACATACCAGAAAATGGGAATAGCTCCACGTCCATAGTACTCGGCACCAGGAGTGCAGGGATATGTAAGTTTGAAATATTCATCACAGTATGACTGCATAGGACTCATTTCATGATTGTAACAAAGACCCCAAGCCAAAGGTCCTCCAGTAGCCACTCCATAACCACCTGGCAGTCGCATTATAAGAGCAATCAGCACCACACACTTGTCCAAATTACAGCACCACTAAATCAATCACCGCACTATATGCAACTCTCAAAACACAAACAATAAATCCAAATCAGATGTATTCAACTAATCATCTCTCACCAAACATCTTTCTACCTCACCATATGTCAATCACAAATCAAGACATCTAAGACAATACATGCCAAACCAACTACAGATTCAAATTCCCTTCCCTGTATTCAATTTTCCATAGATTCACACATTCAACAACTCAGAACCGTCAGACAGAGAATGTACAACACGTGTTTTAATTCAATAAACCAGACTTAAAACACACGTTCAAAATCTGATTTTTCCAATCTTCATCCAGGAAATACAAATGTGATAACTGTGTGAATGGATAAAAAAATTGACAGCAACTAGTCCAGCTCCATACAAATCAAGGTTTCAAGCATAGTGATTAAATCAGACACAATAAAAAACACAAATCATTCAAAGTTACAAACACCACATACATCGCACAATCTCAAAATTGCTTGCTCAACCTAAATAATTTTTCACACACTAACAACTCAACCGTCAAACAAAGATCAGACAGTCAGCTAACGTTTTATTTCATTTCACTCATGTTTGCATTCAACAACTCAGTACAATCAGATGAAGATCAGATCACTCATTTTTATTTCGACAAATCAGACTTAAAAAACACATTTCAAAATCAGATTAGTTCAATCGTCATCCAACAGCTACAAGTGCGACAACGGCGTGAATACGTGAAAAATTGACTGCGCCGACTCAGTTCCAAACAAATCAAGGTTTACAGCATAGCAATCAAACCAAACAACACAGCAACAAATCCAAATAATCCAAAGTCTCAAGTAACACAACACACAGATCTCACAATCTCAAAACCGCGAGCTCAATCTAATCAAATTTTCACACTCCAACCAACGACACACAATATATAAACAAAATTCACAAAATGTGGATGGGAGAGAACTCACAAGTGGTCTTGCTGCCGACATGTCCGAGGAACGCAGCGACCTCCATCATCTGCGTGGTCTTGTTGCCAGTGGTGCCGAACCCCTGCGGCTCGAAAAGCGCAGCGGCGGCGATGAAGGAGTGGTAGTCCCAGAATCCAACGGCGTGCGCCACCGGGGAGTTGCGCTTGGAGAACAGATTCTCGAACTGGTAGGTCTGGAAATAGTCGGTGATAGTGAGGTTACAACAGTAAATTGACCACCCCTTGCATTCCCACCCTTTGTCGCAGTACTTCTTCCCGTGCTTGTACTTCACCAACGTCTTCACGTTCGACTCCTGCTGCCCCTCCACACACACCGCCGCCACCGCAAGTATCACCAATGCGATTGCCGCAACAGCGTTTCGCTTCACCTTCTCCATCTCTCTCTCTCTCTCTCTTCGCACCCACGCACAGAGAAGAGGGAGAATCGATCAAATAATAAAAACTACGACTTGTTTTGGTAGAAGGTCCTTCTCCTATGGCGTTATGCGTGCTTAGAGAGTGTGTGATTATAGATCGAACGGTTTTGGGAAATCGACGGTGTGAAAGGGGTTGGTGGGACACAAAGTGTTCGATACTTAACTGAGAACAGACTGGCCTTGAGGCAAAGAACCACATTACTCCACCGACACCCAAGCAGGACACGTGAAATGTCTCTATTGCCCTTTGTCGCTCCATTACTCGGTTTTAGCTGGTAGGTTTTTTTTTTTATTAAATATTTTTTATATTTAAATTATATAATTTTAAATTTTGAAAATTTTAAATAAGGATAATTTAAAAATAATAAAAATAAGAAACATATTTAGTTTTTTTTTTTAATCTCATTTTCGCGGTCTTTTCAATTCTATTTTAACGTCACTGTTATGAAAGAAATGGATCGATGAAAAGTTTGTTAAAATTAATATTTGACATAAACATATATTAAAATGTATAATATTTAAAAATGAAAATTAATTAGAGAAGGACATGACAAAATTAATGGCAACCGACACAAACTTATCAACAAATTATCTTCTGATAATTACACACCAAACTATAAACAAATGGACTCTTCTAGAACATAAACTTCACTTCGATGACAAGAGGTTTACATTATTTATAAATTATTTCATAATTTTTCATATTTATGTGCTTGATAATTTACATTTTTCTTCATTTTTAATAATATTTCTCCTTGCATTGAAATGGAGTTTTGGTGGCTTTATGAACAGCAAAGAAAATGGGGTGTGAATTACTTCAGAATTGTTTCTTACCAAAGGATTTACTTGTCAATTGGATCTTTTAACACTTTTAAGACACTTCTCATGTTGATTCTTACTTAGATAAAGGAAGATGACAGTTTTTGTAATTAAAATATGAAAACAGAAAATAGAAACACAAGTTGACAGATTTAAATGATTTTGATCAAGATAGTAATAATTTCAGTAAGAGATAAAGAAACAGAGTAAATGAAAATGAAGAATATAGAAATGGAAAGAGAGAAATGGATTTTATATATATATATATATATATATATATATGATAAATAAAATCATTGATGTGTTAGATATAAATTTTTTGTTGAACAATCCAAATTACTTTACAGGGTCAAATCCAAATTATCCAATCTCTGGTGTAGAGGATATGAATAAATGCAGAAACCAACATAAGAACAGTTAAGGTACTAGAAAACCAATGGGTGCAGGATCCAAAATTTTCTACAAAGTCAATGTTACTGAGTTTTCTGTTTCTTTTAATTGATAAAGTATTAGAGAAAGAAAACAAACTCAATTTAAAATGGAAGACTTTCCATATTGAAAAAATGTAATGAAGCTTAGGCAATCTCAAGAACTGAACAAAACAAATAGTGAAAGAGATTACAAGCATTCATGAATTTTCAATTTGTGCACTTGAATATGAACTCCTAGGTACATAGTCATCAATCATCACCATTAATCTACAATTAGAAAGGGGCTTGGGAGTTCCAACATTCCCAGAAGTGTTTTAACCACATTTTGAGGAATTAGGATCATCAATGAGAGAACATTGAGCTTGGGTAGCCATGGCCAATTCAAATTGCTTGAATGAAATTGGAGAGAGAGACAACAATTCAGGTGCCTTCAGATTGTCCCAACCCTTAACATTATTTGTAATGGTTGACCCATCAATTCCAATATGTGTCACATGCTTCACATCTGTTGGATACCCAATTTCCATCTCAGGTTCCATTTCCTCCACATCCTCTTTGTAAACTAGATTCAAGTGAAGAAAACATTCAACAATTGATGCATTACGAAGATGTAACAAAGCCAATATAAACAAGCACAGTTAAACACAATTATGATGTATATATTTTATCAGAATTTAGTGTCCCCATACTCCATAGCTGAACAAAATCATTTCAATTAAGGGAAACTAATGAATATCAGCACCAAAAATCATGATCAACCTTCAAATTTCAGCTACATATAAACATGTTCCATTTTATAATGTTATGGGTCCACCCTTTTGGCGTCTAGTATTTTCAACTGTGCAATTGGAAACACACAGTCCAAGAATAATCATATTACAGATAAACACAAAGAAAAACAACTATAAAGATCCAAGAAAAGAATTATATATCAGAAGGAAAAAGAATAATGCACCTAACATGAACTATATGCATCTAGAAAAAGATTTATATTGATTTCTGTAGGGTAATGGAGGTCGAAATTTGACGTAGTTAAGACCAACATGATTCATAACAACAGCATTGATTAAGAGATGGTTGTACTCACAAAATAATTGAGACAGATTCTTGATGCCCTTGATTATTCTCTGTATGCCAGCAGCTACATTAGGCTTTGGCAGAACCAGAAACCCAGAAGGCTTGCCTCTCTTCATGTTGGCTCTGATGATTGATCTATCTTGTCCTTCTTGCATAATGAATATCTCAAATTACATATAACACTCCAATCACTTAAGAACAAAAATAAAGAAAATGAATAGAGAGAGAATAGTGAGATATAGAGAGAAGAGACTACGTGAAACAATAGTGGCTTTTGAATCTTCTTTTGGTCCTTTGGGTGCACCTAATTCCACACTTGAATGGGAAGCACAGCTGAAAGAGCAGGGAACAACTATTCTTTCCATACGTTTTCTCATCTCTGCCAAAACCAAAACTTTATGTGTGTATACCAACTTCTAATGCTCCAAAGCTTAGCCTAGATAGCTATCTATCAACAGGGTGCCTAGAATGTGGTTATATTTAGGTTTCTGTTTGTCTTTATGAGCAAGTTAGAATGATTTACGTGGGGAAAGAAATTATTTTCAATCCAAGTTTGGTATGTGAGATAAAGATGTATAGAGTATATATAAATGATAATGGAGTGGGTGTGTTAGTGTAATAGAGTGGGTAGTTGGTTAAACTGTGCAACTCAACCTGCTTTAGGAATTTGTACCAAAATTGAAAATACTTTTTAAGTTTGCCAGGCTAATAATAAGTAGGATTAGTACTGAGTTCTAAAACTAACTTTTGTTCCTCTACAAGCTCCCAAATAATGATAATAATCACCATATTCCAAAGTGGGCTCCTCCTAACTAGCATCACTTGTGTACTAAGGCATTCTTTTGCAGATTTTTCACATCTTTGCATCATCAAGTTTTTGTTCCCTTCACTTTATTTCCTTTATAAGTGTGTCATTTTGAAATCATTAGGTAACTTAATCTGACTCTATCATTGAGCTTACTTAACTTGTATATATCAGCATCATAGAGTGAATCACAAGGGAACTCTGCAAGTAATATTTAAGCACGTGCCCATCTATTCTTTCTCTTCCTCATTTTATCAGTTCCTAAAATATATTTCACTTTTTTTGTTTCAAGTTCCATTAGTTGGATGGTGTGGTCAAAGAAAAATTTTCTGGTAATGAGTTTTGACTACTGGTTTTTGAGAGGATGGATTGGTGAAAGTTTCAATAACTTTATATATGTTTTATGTGAAAATATGATAAGAGATCTTAGAATTTTGATATGTTTTTGTGAAGTGAAGCATATCTTAACTAGAAAACAAAATTTTCACTGAGTGCATTGAAAGGTAAGATAAATTACTTAGGAAAAAATTACCATCACCACAAGGCAAAAAAGAGTATTGGAAGTATTTTGAAGTGCATGGTGTGAAGGGAGAATCTCCAAGGAAGCCAATTATTCAAAGTGGCAATAACAACTATTCTAAAAAAATTGAGTGATCATGAAAGTTGGAATGTTCAATGTGTTATGTGCAATCAATGGAGGAATAAGTTGATGAAAGGAGTTAGTTGGATTAATAGAAAATAACTTTAAATATATTTTATTTTGACTTGAGTAGAGTGAGTCCCACATCACTTGTTTTATAACAAGTTGGTTTAATGTCTAATTGGTTGTTTTATTAAAATATTATGAATAAATTGTATGGTATGAAAATAAGCTTTTATAAATTATTTTAATTATATATGTATATATATATATATATATGAATGGTGATAATTTTTATGAAATCACGAATAACTTATTATATTTAAAAAACTTAATAAATAACTCATATCATTTAATTATATATGAATGGTGATAACTTTTATCAAATCATTAAAAAATAAGTTTTTTTTTTATCTAAATATTAATATTTAAAAATTACAAAAAGAGAAATGAAAATAATTACTAAAGTTAATATATAAGAATTTTCAAATTATTTCATCAAACAAATTAATAAAATCTTCTTTTTTATTCTTGTTTAAATTTCGATCGTTACTTGAAATTTACGATTGAAATGCTAAGATATATTTTTTTTTTCTATTTGTAAAGTTTTATATTTATAAAATATCCATGACAGATAATATATAAGGTTAGGAATTAGAAAAAAAAAATAGAAATGTAGACATAAAAACTAAGCTCTTGATAAATAAACAAATGTTAAAGAAAATATTTTAAAATGTATTAATGGTCACTTTTTAAATATTTTAAAATAAAAAATTGCGTTTATGTAACCATTAAAAATTTATTGGAAATAAACTTATCATTAATGATAATTGATGTGGAAAAACTGAAAAAAAAAATGCTATAAAATATGAATAATTTGAAGAAATGTGTAAATGGATTTTTATATAATTACTTGAATTACATGCAATATATTGGAATATTGTGGAAATTAGTCTCAAAATTCTGATCACCTATAATAATATAACTAAAAAATATTCAGTCCATTACACTAGTATTTGTAAAAATTTTAAATATAACTAAAAAGGCTTCAAAAATATTTAATAAGAGATTCTTGTAGATAATAAAAAATATAAATATTTTTGTAAATAGAAGTTTACAAATTTTAATATAAATAATAGTAATAATAATTCTATTAAATGAAAGATATTATCTTATTTTGTATATAAAACAAACAACTTTTAGAATCCAATTTCCAGTCAATTTTGGAATCTGTTTTTTAATAAACTTTTTAAAAAAAAAATTCAGACTATTTCTTAATCTAATATGATAATTAAATGTTAATTAAATTGGTTAATTATATTACATTATGTGTCAATTAATTTAAGATTAAATTATTTATTACATTAAAAAATATTAATTTGATATCGAAATTTGATATCGAAACATATAAGGTATATGTCAATAACATTAAATAATTACCTAAAAAAGGTAAAAAATACTGATTTGATATAAAAGCATATAAGATATTATGTCAATAAAATTAAATAAATGCGTAAAAAATATTTATTTGATCTAAAAACACATAAGGTATATATGTCAATAACATTAAATAATTATCTAAAAAAGTTTAAAAACATTGATTTGACATAAAAACGTATAAGATATATATGTCAATAACATTAAATAATTACCTAAAAAGGTAAAAAATATTGGTTTGATATAAAAACATATAAGGTATATATATGTCAATAACATTACATAATTACCTAAGAAAAAGTAAAAACTATTAATTTGGTATAAAATATATATAAGGTATATGTCAATAGCATTAAATAATTATCTAAAAAAAGTAAAAAAAAAATTGATTTATATAAAAAATAAAAGGTACATGTGAAAGAAAAAAAATAGTAAATCAGAAATTTATGGATTTGAAATTTCATGGCGAAAAATGACTGAGTTGGTAGGAAATTTCTCTATAAATAATTAATTTTATTTTTCTTTCAAAATTTTCTCTCGTAATAATTTTTATGGATAGATTTTATCAAACAAAACTCAGTTGATGAGTGATTAATTGTTGTTTATCAATAATAATTTAATGAAGAAATTTTTTTATAACCATTTTTTTAGACATTTTTCTTATTATTTTATTTGTATAATTATAATAATTATTTTTATTATGTTTTATATTATTTCAAAAAAAAGAAGGAGTAATTATTTATTGTGATAACAATTAATATAACGTGTATCAATAATCATAATAAAACAATCTCAATCATAATGCAATGAATAATGCAATGAATGCATGTTGTGAAGTTCATCTCTTGTTCTTTGATTACCTTATAAAAGGTTGATGTTGATAATGTACTTCAATGACTCGGCAAACACTTTTGATCTGCGTGTGAAATATTCATGGATGGAATAGAAATTTATGGTTTTTTTCTTTGTTACCTTTGAATGATTATATTCCTTTAATGGCTTCTTCAAATAAATCTTAACACCTCCATTACTTTCCATTGTTATTCAGTTCTTCCTTTCATGCAGAAAGGAAAATATTCATCAAATATTTTTCAGAGCCAATAATATCTTTCCTTCTACCATTCATTCCTTTGATAGTGTCCCCAAATAACATGTTCACAAACTTTGCATTTCACAATCTCTATCTCCCTCTTCTCATATCATCAGAGAAACCAGTGTTCTTTTACTGAATGTCGAAAGGCCAAACACTGAACATGGACAAGCCTCCGTTGAAGAAGTACTTTGATAAACTCCGGTTTGTGTTTCTCATATTCTTAAGTTCTTGTTTCTCATTGCTTCTCTTGGATTATTATATGGCTGTGAGTTATAGTGGCATCACCTTTTTACTTTTCCACATCAATGATGCAAACCATGCACAGATGAATAAACCCTCTTCTTTCATTTTTAATGAATCTGCCGATTGTCCTGGAAAAATAAACTATACAAATCAAAATAATGTATCAACTAGGCCCTCTGATATACCAAGGTGCATTGTAGAGAATCACTCAGAGAACACAGTTTCTGCAGCACAAGGTGAAGTGCATAGGAGAGACTACAAGAGTTCCCCTCATTTGAATAGAGACAATGTTGGAGATGTTGTAAATCTTCCCTCTAGAAATTTGGATTCTTGTTCAGGCAAATATATCTATGTTTATGATCTTGCTAGCAGGTTCAATGAGGATTTGCTGAAGGGCTGTCACTCTCTCATGAGGTGGTTTGATATGTGCCCTTACATTTCCAACTTTGGCCTTGGACCTAAGGTTATTGAGAAATCAAAGGAGAAGGTTCTGATGAAGGATAGCTGGTATGCAACCAACCAATTTTCACTTGAAGTTATTTTCCATAACACAATGAAGCACTACAAGTGCTTAACCAAGGATTCCTCACTGGCTTCTGCTATATATGTACCTTACTATGCTGGCCTTGATGTGGGTCAATACCTTTGGGGGGGCTTCAACGTTTCAACAAGAGATGCTTCACCAAAAGAACTAGTGAAATGGCTGGCACAACAACCCGAATGGAAAAGAATGTGGGGTAGGGATCATTTTATAGTTGGAGGAAGAATTGGTTGGGACTTCAGGAGAATAACAGATATGAATGATGATTGGGGAACCAAACTAATGCTTTTGCCAGAAGCAAGAAACATGTCAATGTTGTTAATTGAATCTGTTGGTTCAAAGGAAAATGAGTTTCCTATCCCATATCCAACTTACTTTCACCCCTCTAAGGATAAGGAGATTTTTCAGTGGCAGAAGAAAATGGGAAATGTGAAAAGGCCTTACTTGTTTTCATTTGCAGGTGCTCCAAGGCCTAGTTCTAGTTCATTATCCTCCATCAGAAATGAGATAATCAAACAATGCCAATACTCTAGGAGTTGCAAACTTCTAAATTGTCATGATAGTCATCATAACTATTGCAATGATCCTGTGCATGTTACAAAGGTGTTTCAAAGCTCAGTTTTCTGTATACAGCCTCCAGGGGATTCATTCACTAGGAGATCAACTTTTGACTCAATTCTGGCTGGTTGCATTCCTGTCTTCTTTCATCCAAAATCAGCATATAACCAATATTTGTGGCATTTTCCCAAAAATGGTTCTAGCTACTCTGTATACATACCAGAAACAGATGTCATACAGAAAAGGGTAATGATCAACGAGACATTGTCTAAAATTCCAAAAAGTGAAGTGTTGGCTATGAAAAAGGAGATTATAAGTCTTATTCCAAGAATAATATATCGTTATCCGAGTTCTAGATTAGAGACCGTTGAAGATGCATTTGATGTAGCAGTTAAGAGAATTATTGGGAGAATAGAAGCAATAAAACGGAACACTGCAAATGTAAATGATTCCAGTTCCTAGTGTGAGCCAGATTATGTTTCTTTTTGTATCAAATCATGAGAAACTACAAACTAAATCAACAAAAAAATTCAGAAATTATTGCACTCTTCCAGATGGATTTTAAAGGGCTATTTTGAATCAGAACTTGGGAAGAAGGAGTTACAGACAGATGATGTTTCTATTTAGTTGCATTTTCATTTCCTCTTTGGATTCTCCTCCCAACATGTGAAAATATTTCATTGCTATTCATTCATTTTTAATGCAAATCTCAACTCTAATATGGTCACGTCCTAGGTACTACTAAGTATATATATGCATGACTAAAATATAGATTTTACAGTTGAGTTAAATCCTGTTAGTTATCAGTTACAAACTCACAATACATCTGAAATTCAGATACAAAACTTATGCCTAAAAAATACAAACTGTTTATCGATTAAAATATAAATCAAGCAAAAAGTATTTACTATTAAAATCTATTCATTTTTCCATATTATAGTGTTATTTGTACTACCATTTAATAGTTAATTTGTTGAAATTTATAATGATAATTAAAAAATAAAGTTAAAATTATGTACTTGACTAAAATTAAAAATTAATTGTTAAAGTTATTACTTTTAATTTTTTTGTTATTTATTAGTTTTTATATGTTGGTTCAATTAAAATGTAATTAACAATTTAACAGTAATAAGTTTAGGTAAGACCTTACAACAAAAGCCATGTCATAGCCTTTTTCCAAGTGTTTCAACTTGCACAAACATAATTAGATGCACACATATGTGGAGAAGTAGCGTTCAAACCACTTAAACAGCATACTGATCCATTGCTTAAAGTAACACCAACAAAATACCTTAGTTTTCCTAGAAGAAAATAGTAGTGTAAAGGATCCAACTTCTCTCATTTTTTACAATGAAAATTAAAAGAAAAATAAATAACATCTTCATAAGTTAAAATTAAACTAATTTGTATAAACTTATAGTAACTTACATAAAAGATTTTTTTTTTTAATTTATATATATGATAATTTGAAACTTATTTCTTTTTTATTTTGTTATTCTAAAGTTTTTTTGTAGAGAACTTTATCTAAATAATCTCTAAAACCTTATGTAATATATTCCTTCCATGTATCTAACACCCTTGATAGAATCTACTTCTGTCATTTCTTATGATGTTAATTTGTTAGGCAAAACTCATTTCACAACTTTTTTTTACTTAACAGTATGTCAAGAAACATCTAATTTCCAAGGCAATAATCACGACACTTTTACCATGCAGACGTATAAACTCACATCCACAACCCTTTTACCATGTTTGAAGTTCATTTTTTTTTTAAAAAACAAATACATAAACACGAGTATGGAATCATCTGCCACAGTTCAAACCACTTGAAAAGATACACCAAGTTCTGCTAGAAACTAGAATAGTTCAAAACAGCTAAGCATACAATAGTATAACCAGCAATGCACTTGATTATACAGCTTTCCAAGAAGAAAGTGGTGGAGTATCAGATGTCTTCCATGTAGATACCCCATCCACATATCTATCACCCTTAACATCTGCAGCAGCAAAGGACTCAAGTTCTGCCATTTCTTCCGGTGTTAGTTTGACAGAAAGAGCCTCAATGTTTTGATTAAAGTTCTCAATTTTGGTTGTTCCAGGTATTGGGCACACGTCTTTTCCTTGGTGATGAACCCAGGCCAATGCGAGTTGAGATGGAGTACATCCCTTTCTTTTAGCCAGTTCATTAACCCTCTCAAATATAGTATTATTCTGCTCTATGTTTTCTGGTTTGAATCTCGGCAGAAACTGCAATAGAATTAAACACACATAGGCAATTTCATTGATTTAGATAGTAAGATAAAGGTATCACGTAGGAAAATCCCAAAAACTGTATCTAGGGAAGCAGATATGGTCCATAGTATGTTATGAAATCTTATATTAATATATATTTCAAATATGTTCATATTATTATTATTCTTTCGTTGGTGACATTGTTGTTCAGTCTTATTATTATCATCCTAAACTGTTATGTTTAAAAGCCAAAACCCCAATGTCACAAACCTTCCGGAAATCATCCTGGGTCAAATTCTCAAGCAGCTTTGCTCCTGATGAAAAGAATCCTCGCCCAAGAGGACTATATGCAACAATTCCAATACCAAGTTCCCTGAGAAGTAAAAATTGAGTCATAAAGTTATACCTCACATCATTGCAGTTTTATTGAATCTCAAAGAGAATTGGTAAATAATAAAACATAATGTTCGTATATTAAATCACACCTGCAAGTTGGAACTATTTCTTCCTCCACATCTCTTGACCATAGTGACCACTCCAACTGCACGGCAGTTATTGGATGAACTGCATGTGCTCTTCTGATTGTTGAAGCTGAGGCCTCAGACAGACCAATATATTTTATTTTGCCCTCTTCAACAAGTTTCTTAAGCTCCCCAATCTTACAATTCAAAAGCAAGGGAAAAACTTGAAGTCATCAAAGGTTGTCCGTTTACATATGTGAACAAATGGTTATTCCTCATGTCAAACATAAAATTCATGATATGTCAATTACATGTAAAGCACGTGTGTGGGTGTAACATGAAGTGGGAAAGTAACACATGGCTCAAATTAAGAAAAGAACAAGGTTCATAAACTTGGATGAACAAAAAACTTATCCAATTTAAGTGATTAGGGTCAAATAGTTTCACTCCTCAATGACCATAAATACTAATACAGGTATTAGATATTCATTGATCATCTATGGTTTCTATGATCTTGTTATAAAGATTTGTCTTGGAGAACAATGTCATAGTATTCATTAACTCGATTGTTAGCACAATTTGACCCAATGGTAAGTTAGCCTAGAGGAAGAATGAAGATGGCCAAATTCTTCTGAATAGCTTTTAAATCAAGTAGTTTCAATCTGATGAAGGCCATAATTCCCTACGTATACAAAGAAGGTAGAATGTACACAAAATAATATATCCAATTAATTATATCATTAGTACAGAATTTAGAGTAAGCCTAACAAGTTTCCTACAAGCATATTATTAGTCTAGCCAAAATATGTCATCTAAAGAAAAGACAAACAAAGCAAAGCATAAAGAAAGGTTGGAACCGTGATTTCAATAGGCAAACGAGTATCAATACGATGTTGGTAATAGAGATCAATGCAATCGATGTCAAGTCTCTTCAAGCTACCCTCACAAGCAGCCCTCACGTATGCTGGATCACCACGGACCTCCCTTTTCCCTTCAACACGGTTGATTCCAAACTTGGTAGCCAATTCAACCTTATCTCTCACCCCTCCCTTCAGAGCCTGCAACATACAAATACATAGCAAACATCATTATATCATACCATAGCATATCATACTAAAAAGAAAAATGGCAGCGCTTTTCAAGGAATCAAAAGTAAAACATAAAAAATATCAGAAAGTGTAATTATACACTCTTTCAATGATTTCGGATCCTACTCTAATATTAAAAATTAGGAAAAAAAATGTGTTTTTTACCAAGTAGTTTCGGTTAATCTTGGTCCTGTACTTTCAAATCCATTAATTTAGTCTTTTAACTTAAAAAATATATGAATTCAGTCCTTCTAACTCTGATGGTCATCAAAAAAAGCAAATTAAGTGAAGTTTAAACTTAAGGAGAAACTAAACTGAGTTCACACAACTTCAAAAGTTAGAGAACTAAATTCATGAAAAAACAGAAACCAAAACCAAGTTGTCTGAAGGTATCAAGACTAAAACCCTAAAATTTCTATTTGTCGATTCTTTGCTCTTCTTGAGCACTGATTAGCTAGACCCAAAAAGAAAAAGAAAAAAAAAACATATATCACATCATAAGCAGGCTCAAGTCAAAGCACAGACCAATAATTAAGAAATCAAACAGCACAAAGAATCAACCTTTCCTAGCAGGACTTCGTTGGTATGAGGACCATAGATGTCAGAAGTGTCAAGAAAAGTTACACCACGTTCAACAGCGCGGTGAATAAGAGCAATCATATCAGTTTCTGGCTTAGGAGGACCATAGAACGCAGACATGCCCATGCACCCAAGTCCCTGGAGAGACACTTCCAGCCCTTCTGAACCCAACTTCATTCTACCCACTCTCGCCATCACTGTGATGCTCTCAGTGATTCTTCCACTACCACACCACTGATTCAACTATATTTGGTTTGACTTGATGAATCTGAACCGCTTCTGACTATGCCTCAATACTTATTACAGATCTTCTTTTACAAATTTTATAATTCCTATTTTATCCTTTACCAAATATTAAATTATAAATTAATAAAATAAAACACCTTTACACACCTCTCAAGAGATTAGTTTCATATTTTCCAATTTTTATGTTGAAATTGCTTAAAAATCGTTCTGGGAAATTCAAATTTATTTCTTATTAATTCACTTCAGATTTAGATTCACATACAAAACATAACACAAATTGAAACTAAAGAACATTGTTCTTATAGCAAAATTATTAATTTCTTCTTCTTCTCATCTGCTTTAAAATGTTATTCTTTGAAATCTCGACATAAAATCTTAAAATTTTCTACTTTTAAGTATTTCTTTGATATTCATCATTTTTAAATTCAAATTATCATTATTTAACTCTTTCTTCTGGCCTCTGTTTTTGTTTTCTGTTCTCTCTGTCTCACCGTTTTAACGTCTGTCCCGTCTCCGTTTTGGATTCCGTGCATTCCAGTTTTCGCCTCCATCCTGTTTTCCCCGCCATTCGTACTCGTTTTAACCTAAGTAAATTTTTTATAGTTAATTTTAATATTTAAAGACAATCTTTTATTTCAATATATTTAATTAAAAATTAAATAATATTTTTATATTTAAATATAATATTTAATAATATTTATTTGTTATAATAAAATTAATAAAATGGTTAAATTTATATTTAAATAATTGAGAATTAATAATTAAATTTTAAAATATAGAAATAAAAAAAACTAAGTTTGAAAAAAAAAACAGTAAAAACATATTTAATTTTAGTAATTTATATTTGTATTAAGTAATTAATTATCTTTATTTTATAAAATATAAAATAATTTTATTGAAAATAATACAATAAATAGTTATTAAAAATGATTTATATAATAATATACATAATATAGATAAATTAAATAAAATAATTTTGATAAAATTATCTTTAAAGAAGGATTTATATATTCTATTTTTCTATTTTATCGTAATCATGACATTAAACATTTAATTAATTGATAAAATGTAAAAGATTGAAGATATATTAATAAAATAAAAAAAATACCTAAACAATAAAATTTACAAAATAATTATAATTAAATAATAAAATTTATAATTAATAACTGTTATTTGTTGGCGAAGTAGTAAGAGAATATACTATTTATATACCATTATTTTTTTTTTTTTCTAACTTCAAATCCACTGAGGAAAAGTAGGAATAGTGAAGACCTCCAAAGGACAAGGGTTTCTTCGATTTCGTTGTCTCCTCTAGCTGATCAATTCTCACCAGCGGGAAACACAAATAAGAAAGAACCCTAAACGCGCAATCGCACACCGCCCAACCCTATTTGCTTTGGAATTCGCGCTAAATGCTTTGGAACAGAGTGCGCTAGCTACTCCTGAGACTCACTGGCGCCCCCATGGCTCTCTCACTCGGCAAGCTCACCATTCTCGTTGGTGCAGGTTCACACTCTCACCACTTCCTCCAATTAATCTTTTCCTTCCTTTTGCTTCAATGTCAATTGTTTTCTCCCAAAATTTATGTGATCGCAATTTAGGTTCCTTTGTTTTTCGATGGAAGAAATTTTTTCTATGGGTAGGGTTATGGTGTTTTTGTAGTAGCTGTATGTATGGTGTTTTTGTAGGCCCTCTAGGACTAGAAACAAAGCTTCGCTGAAATTGGTTTGGTTTGTTTTTTTAGGTATTATTGGTTCAGTAATTGCTAAAGAAGGTACACTGCCTGACGTTTCTGGTCTCGTCTCCGGTGCTTTCAAGGTTAGTTTTCCCGTTTTGGTGGCGTTGTGTTGTTATTTTTTTTTTCTTTTGTATGTATTTTAAGCATCTGGTAAAGGGTGTGTGTTTAATGTGCTATGCTGATGAATATAATTTGATAGATGCATTTCTTTTCTCTTTATGAATGATGCTTATGATTTTCATAATTCTCCCGTCTTTGTATCACATATAAGATACAATTCTTTTCTTTTCGCTGTTCAAAGTGGGTATGGTTGAGATGCTGTTCAAAATAACAGATATCTGAGGATATCTTGTCTGTACTGTAGCTCGGGAACTGTGGATATGGGAAGGGAGAGTAAAATTGGTTTATAATATGAGAACTGTATTTCAAAATTCTAATAAAACATTAAAAATATATTCTAATAAAACATTAAAAATAAAGTGTTAAAATGATATTATAATACTCTAACTCCAGTTATGTATACTTCTTTATAAGTTTAATCTAGTAAGAAAAATGTTATCAACTAGGAAGAAAAATATTCAGTTTTGCCCTTCCTGTTGGATTTTGAACTTAGGCTCAGGCTGACATGCTGCATTTTAAAAGTTGTTGAAGAAAAAAATTACCGTGTTAGAAAATCGTTTAGTATGGTAGTATATCAGCGAATGGCTATATAATCAATCACTAGGTGAATTATATAAGTATTATGCTTCATCTTACTTTTCCAAATCCTGTACAACTATATATATTATTATGATACATGAGATACTCTTTAAAGTTTTCATCTCCTAACTATTGTCTGTACCTCCTGATTTTCTCTGTCATGAGCTGGAGAAGTTCAAAACTATGCGTATGCCTGTGTTAATGGACATAAAAGAGTTAAGTTATCATGAGCTATTCTTAACAAACAAGTTTTTACTTAGGCTTAGGCTTGATAATATAAAATGAGCTAAACCCGAGTCATATATGATTTAGGTTTCTTGAATTGGATCCATTATTTTACAATGTACACTTCAAATCCCTATCTCGATAATATTCTGGATGCTATTATTTTATATCAGTGATTTGTTCCAATTTCCATGAATATAGTGAGTATATGGAAACTGGATTTTTATTCTTTGTGTGTGCGGGCTTTTTGCTGATTGTAGACTTTTTGGCCAGGTTGTTTTGAAGCAACTTAAAAGCAATGATCCTGCTCCACCTGTTAAAAAGCTGCCACATAATGATGTTTTGATAGCTCAGGTATTCATGTTGTTGTTGTTGTTTCCTTTTAGTTATTTATTATATTTAATTTTAATTAGGAATAGTTTTTGTTTAGTTTAGTCTCATGCATCATGCAGAATTGAATCTTATACACAACTTATTTAAGTTCTGAGTCCGTTTAGTTGGCTACACAAGCAAGTGGTGTATTTGTAAATATATAGAAATACACTCTAATTGTAACGGTTGATCTACAGGTAAACAGTTTACGGCAGGAACTACAACTTCTTGCTAGAGATAGATCAATTACTATTGTAAATGCAAGTGGAACAGGTAAGTACTTTCTTTTACACTTTGTGGGGGCTTTTTGCTATTCCTTCAGCAATTTAATAGATGCTTCCATGTTAATTTGCAAACCCTGTGACTACTGGCTTTAATTGTGGGGTTTGTCCATACTTTGTACAAACTAGCTAAGGTTTCCTTATTTTTTATTTGTTCTGACTTGTTTGAGAAATGCACACAGGTGGAAAAAAATATGTAACAGTGATTGTTATTGTTGCGGTGGGATATGGATATGTTTGGTGGAAGGTAATCTCTTTTATCCTCTCAATTGATGATTTAAGTAACCAGATGCTGTACGGATATAGACTAGTTGGAAGATTTATGTCTAAAAGTTTAATTAGTATTGGTGTTTTTAATAAATCGTATCTGTTATATGAATAGGACCCAGCCATCCAGCCTAAATCTCAACTGATAGTAACTGAAGAGAATGTGATGGATGTTTAAGATTATTAGTTGGCAGGTTTGGATGGAGTGACAAATTCAGGAACATTAGTTTCTAGGAACAAAACTTATATACCAAAAAAGAAAACTCTAAAAAGTATGGAAGCAAAATTGTTGGGTGGTGATAGTACAACAATCTACATGTATTATTGCTATAAGTTAGGCTTGTACCCTCTTATGCAAAGGTCTGTCATTGTGCACGAATTTGTGTATACTAAACTTTATGCCAGAGTAGTTGGATGCTCCTTCACTTTTTCTTTATTTTTTTTAGAAATTAATTTTCTTACTATAATCTTATTATCTTACTTTCTCCAAATCTTCTATTTCCCACTCTTATGATTGAGTTTTATGACTCTTGTTTGTTTTCAGGGATGGAAGCTTCCTGATTTGATGTTTGCAACAAAACGTAGTTTGTCTGATGCTTGCACATCTATTGGTAATCAGATGGGGAAGCTGTATGGGACGATTGATGTAATTTTTCTTTTCTATTTTATAGTCTTTTCTTCTTAAATTGTGTCGAAACCAGGCATTTTCTGTTAGAGAAGACAATGAATGACCACTGTCTGTTAGGTAGAATTGAAAATGAGTAAATAATTTTGACAATACAAGTATTTTTTATTTATTCAGATATTTTTAAACTAGAAAATATACAAAAAATGAAATCGATGAGGATCTTAGATTGTTCATTTTCTTATATTGAGCTCATGTGTGATTTCCCTGGAACACTGGAAGTGCACATTAGGATAAATGTGTCCTTTATGGGACTTTTTTCAGTGACAATATAATGTTTTTATGAGTAGATTTGGTAGCAAACTTGTTGAACTCTAATTTGACAGAGAAGAAATGCTATTTAATCAAGTTTATTCTCTCTTTTATGCCTGCATTTAAATAATATTTGAGCTTGATTTCTGTGTTAAGCCTTTTTGTGTTAATTCTTCATGTAAATATTTTGGGACAGTGCTAAGTATAATATTATTCATCATTAAAATTGATATGATTCCATTATTAAAAAAAATTGTTTTGAAAAGTAACTTTGTGTGCTCTATAAAATGCTTGAGTTTGGCTCAGTTTACTTTTATGATTTTCTGTGTTTATTAGAATAACTCTAGCAGTTGTTTTACCATGGAGTAGTGAGAATGAATATTTAGTTATCTGAAAATATTTCAGGATGTAAAAAAGAAAGTATCTGCAAGAATGAACAGTTTAGATGAAAGTTTAGATGAATGTGCTGCCCTTACTGAAAGTACCAGGGAGGAGGTAAGTAAAGATTTTGTGATGTTTGGTTTTTGCTTTTTCGTTGTTTAACAATAGAATATTTCCTGTTATAGATATCTGTAACCCAACAGAAGGCAGATACGATAACTGGAGATTTCAAGTCTGTTCATGTTGCAGTCCGCGTTCTGGTAAATTCATTGCAAGAATTCAGATATTTCTTTTAATTTTTCTAATTCTTATTCAACTTATTCTTGATTACTCCTCTTCTCAGGAATCTAGAATTAAAGAAATAGAAGAGAAGCAGGTATAGTTAATTTGATTTTAGTTACTGCGTAATTTATTTATTTTTATGTTATGAATATGGTTTATATTAGTGATTTAATGTTTACTGTGTAGGTGGCCACAACTGAAGGAGTAACCATGTTGTGTGAATTTACCAAAACTTTGGAAACTAGCAAAACAACGGACCGAATTCAGGTATGAACGAATTTTTGTTACAATGAATTTTTTTATGTCTGTTTTGGTTTTGTAGTCTGAATTTGGTTTCTATTATCTATTATATAGGCTTCATCTAGTTCTTCCAGGCCAGTCCTTGAGCTACCACCAGTTTCACCCTCTTCCAGGGTAAGCATTTTTTTCCCTACTCTCATTTTTCAGTGCAATATGTTTTTGGGCCAATTATTCTTATAAATTAAACTTAATAGTGTATTTGATTGTAAATTTATATGATGTCTCGCAGTTAGTTTAACTGTATATATTTTTCATTGAAAAAAAACTATAAACTAGTTTGAATGCAGTCATCATGTTTGTTTTGTATGGTAGTTCCCCGCCCCTAGATTTTCCTTTAATTACTTTAAAAGTGTTCCTATGTTTATTCTTTAATCTGTATATTATACAGGGTTCACAGTCGGGTTCGGGTATGCTATCTCTTGAGCCACCACCTGTTACGCCATCAGCAAGGGTAACTTCTATATAAATATACAAATTATATTTCCTGGACATGCATAGTCTTAAGTGTCTGCATGGTTCCGTAGGAGGATTGTAGGGGAATTGAGATGAAGGTTAAGCTTGCCTTTAACAGAAACATGAGAAGCTGGAAAACAAAATATACTTATTTTCACTTTGAGCCATGACTTAAATTTATTTTTTCTTCATTCGAACTCATTTTCAATGTTCCCCTTTGTCACTTGCTCAACCAACCAAACCCGAATCTAGTAATGCGATTGGTATTTGGCAAGAATCAGAAAAACATGTCTTAATTAAGGATGTGGCCTTTGGTGCATTTGTTTATTCATGATCGTGTTCTTATAAGACTTTTTTATCCCTTCCTCTCATAAAAGTTCTTCTACACAAGGGTTTGCGTTACTTTTCTCTTCCCTCCTTATCTCATCCAAATCTATCATAAAAATTATGTAGCCTTTTAACTTTTGATTGAAAGTTTTGACTGCTGTTACTAACATTTTGTTTTCATAGCAGGCTGGATCACCACAGACAATATCAACTGATCCACCAACTCCATCATCTTTCCAGGTTTGCAATATTTCTGTTTAGTTGTTTCACTTGACATCTCATTTAGAGGTGCTTGCCTATGTTTGACTACCAAAAAAATTATTAATCTTATTAAATGAGCATTTAAGATAATTTGTAATGGTTTATAATTTTGCATATTTTGCATATAAGTTGTGTTCGTATATGTGAAATGTATTTTTCTTGGAAAACCCAGTTATCTTTTTATTGTTGTGATTTTTGCAGTAAAAAATATCTTTTCCATTTGGGTAGAACTGTGTTTACTTGTAATTTGAATTTTTATTGTTTGTTACCCTTATTTTTGTTAAATATATATTTTTGTGTTTTGACTTTGTTAGTATGGACATGACTTTTCAGGAGAGTAGAATCAATGGATCTAGTTCTGGCTTGTTTGGGCTGAGTAGGTTATCTGGCGTTTATGCTCCATTTCTGAGTAGAACTCGCAGTGCAACAGATGCAGTAGTCCAACAAACTCGTTCAACTAGTTAACAGTAGTAGCATGTCTCTTTTTCCCTTTTTGGTTCGCAGTAAACAACTATAGATTATTGTACCTACGGTGGGGTGGAAATCTTCACCAGTTGGTGATTGTTCAAAAGAAATGAATTATAGTATGCCCAAGCCAGATTATAAACGCCTGGGCATTGAATTTTGCAGAGATGCTGTTTCTCTCGAGTTTCATTAGGATTAAACTAAAATAAGAATTTGTCCATTCTTCAACTGGGAAAAAAGAATGGCTATTGAATTGTAGTGAACACTCGTTTTCACCTATTATAGTATAGTGAGAATTTTATATAAAATCTTGATTGACACTCATACTTTGCAGTCAAATATTGAACTTTTATCAAATTTTGGAGGATTGTTTATATTTATTTGGGTTATAAGAAAAATTTAGAATGTATGGGTTGGTTGGTTTGCCTTTCGATTTGTTTGGATGAAAATAACTCATTCTCACTATTGGATATTATTTTGTTATTAATTAATTTTAGGAGTTATGATTATTGTCTAAAATGCATTCTATATCTAGTAAGTAAACAAAAATCTGTTCAACTAATGCCTATATATATGTAATAGAAAAGTTCTAAAAACAGGTAAATAAAATAAAACTAAAGAAAAGAAAGATGATATTTGATCTAATACCTAAATTACACAAAATATGTTAAGATAATGCCAATAAATAATATAATAAATTGTTATGCACGTGTAAAGAAAAGTAAAAAAAAAAATAAAAAAATCTTTTATCCAATAATAATCACTTACAGAATATATTTATTGATTTATGATAATTGAAATTTAATAGGAGAAATAAAATAAAAAATATGAATTAAATTAAATTTAAAATCTATTAAAATTATTGTATTTAAAAGTTCAAATAGATTTTATAAATATTTTATGCATAACAAATTTTTTTTTCAATTTTCAACTTATTCGCTATCAAGTCTTAGCTACCTAATTGATGTTATTGGTATAAAAAGATTAAATACATAATAAAAGAAAGACACTAGTTAACAATTAAAAATTATTAGAAGAATTATAAATTCCATTTACATCACTTTCTATATTATAATTTTGATTTTTTTTTTCAATAGAAGATATTATATTTTATCTAACCATTAAAAAAACTTACACGATATCTAATTTTTGTATTGATTTTTAATATATGCGATTGGTTTATTAAGTGGTTAAGTATATATATTTGTATTTTTATTTTTAAATGATTAGAATAGTAGAGTAAGAGTGAGTTGTCTTGAAATAAATAAGACTATGTTTTCTAAGCGTACTTTGTAAGCTTCTTTATTTTATTTTTTAAATTTGAATAAATCAATTGCTTTATATATACATATATATAAATTTAATCTAAAATTAATTAACTTTAATTTAATTTATTTTAATTAAATATAATATTTATTTCCAAAAATAGGATGTTATAATTTGAATTTTGAAAAATCAATTTTTAAAAATGTAAATTTATATAATGATTAAATTATATATTATGAAATATAATTAATAATACTTGACAAAAATAATTAATTTTAGATTAAATAAAGAAAATAAATTACAAATTTTTTATTCATCTATTTTTTTTATTAATTTTCACTAATTTAGATTGGGTTAACTAGTTATTTTCTTATTATGAAATGTTTTGATACTTGATGCTAACAAACTAATCACTAAATAAATCCATGATAAAATATTGATCATCTGATTAAATAAGTTTTTATCATGTAATTATTATTAAAATTATTTTTCATTCTTGATAAATAGTTTTTAAATTTTAGAAAATTGAATTTAATCCTTCTATTAATTTTATAATGACTAAAAATTGCTATTAACTATTAAATTTCAGTATACAAATATTTAAATAATATTTAATAATTTTATTATGAAAAAAATAAAGTTAAATATAAAAATTTTAAATTATATATTTTTGAAACTTAAAGAAGTAAATTTATTGATTGAAAAATATAAAGGTAAAAATAAGTTTAGAAAAAAAAATATAAAAAATATATTTTTCTTAAATTTTAGTTACATCTCTTTGTCTTTCAGTTTAACAAGTGGTAATGAAGTGGCGGAATTATTTTCAAATTTATAGTTAAATATCATTAAATATATAATGAATTTTGTTAAATTATAAAAAAAAAAAAAAATGGTTAAAGTGGCGGGAAATTTAAGGGTTTCACCATTTCCCTCTCTTTCACTCTCTGCAGTATGCGGAATGGTGCTCAGCGGCAGAGAAAGCTTAATTCGATTAATCGGAAAACGGAGGCGCTTCCTCCCCAATCGCCACTCTATCCTCTCCGATCCCATCCCTAATTCTAACCCTAACCCTAACCCCAACTCGGTATTGCATCGCGTCTCTTTCAATCTCTTCATTTTTCTTATATTTTGAGTGACACAATCTCTTCATTTTCATTTTCAGGTTGTGGAACAACCACCGCAGCAAACAGATCAAAATGACGACGTACAATGCCCTGTTTGCGGCCGCGACCTTCCCGGCGATGATTACAACCGCATCAACTCTCATCTCGGTACGTATGCACGTTATTCGCGTTTATATTCTCGCTTGTATCCATGTTTCTTTAAACTCTTTCATCTAAATTTTCACTTTCAGATGCATGTCTCTCCCTCTCCCAACCAAAACCAACAACAAAACGAAAGCTTTCCCAACGCACCCTCCTTCAGTTAAACTTTTCCCCATCCAATTCCAAACCTAAATTTCAGAATCTCACTCACGACTCTGGCAGTGATTCCTCCCTACCTCTTGCAAGCAATGATTGTGAAGAAGAAGAAAAATGCGAGGAGCAAGAACTCCCTGAAAATCGTGAGAATGGAGTTAATTCTACAATTGACGCCACTTTATCATCTTCCTCGCCAGTGAATAGTGGGGTGCCTGATGATTCTAAACCATACGATGTGCTTGGTTCCACGCTTGAAACTTTCATCGTTGGCCGGAGACATGCTGATAATCCAAAAGAAGTTTGTGGTGGTACCGGCATCTCTCTTTTGAGGGACCCTGAAAATGTTAAGGACACCAATGCCGTCAAGGTTTTTTTTCTGTCTCTGTAATAGTTGTATCTTCTGTATGTAGTTTCAAGGAGCTCATTGTTGCTCTTGGTTCAGGTTTTTTCGGGGGATTCTGCATTCTGTAAATCTTTAGGTTTTCTTCCCCGCGAGCTAGCCCAATACCTATCTCCTCTAATTGACAACTATGGCCTTGAATTTCAGGTATTCAAAACTTCAGACTATTAATGAGTTGTCTATGCATTTATGTACCTTTATCAGTTCTTCTTTGCTTTTACGTGTGTCAATTGGATTATTGAAATAGAATGTCACGAAGATTTGAGTTGTGCATTATGTGATTGATCTAGTTCAGAAACTTTTTTCTTAATGGTATGTGTGAGTGGACTGTTAAAGGTTATAGTTAAGACTGTTGGAGCAGATTTTGTTGATTGTTTTAGTTAAATTATTTGACGTACTTGTACAGCACTGTAGTTTATACATTGTCTACTGAAGTTGAATGTTGAAAGACAGCTATGGGGGTCAATATAATGTATAAGAATTGCGGTTTTCTAGAATAACTCAATAATTAAAAATGGGTGATTGAGATTTCATTGGATGTATATGAGATTAAAGGGAATTTGCAGGTGGTTTCAAGGTTAAATTTGTCATTATGTTTGTTCTGTGAACAGGGTACGTTTAGTGTTTTGGGTTTGGCAGCTTATAAAGGAAACTAAAGACATCGAAACATAACTCAATAAACCACCTCTTAATAATGACTGGCATTCTTTCAAAATTATTGGTCTACTTGTTTAATCCAGTCATATACTAAAGATCACTTGATAATCCTTCTAATTACTCAAAAATTGTGGATTAAGCAACTTAATTCTCAGCCTCATCATTTTTCTCTTCGGAACTTGTCCCAGGGGCATGTTACTTCTGCTCCAAAACATTCTCTTGATATTGTTCCAATTCAGATTACGTGCCACAGAACATCAGATGGTGAAAGCAAGTATGCTGATGAGACCTTTATATGCTTATGGAAAAATGCTCAACGTGTTGTTGAATTTGCAAGCAGGAATCCTCCTTCATCTGTAAAGTATCAGCTGAATTTCTGTCTTATGCTACAAGAAGTGTTAAGAAATAATATTCACCTTTTAACAGAAGATGAAAAAACCTATATGGGTATTAATACTTGTGACTTCTATATTTTTTAGAATTTTTAATCTGATATTTTAAACAATGTTTAATCTATGGATGATTGGACAGATTCATTCACTTTACTCTCAGATGACAGTCAAAGGCTGTTTATCCGGCTATACACTAGAAAAGGTTATTTGAAATTTTACTTGTTTGCCAAACTTATTTCTCATTCCAGTTGTCTACCGTGGGGCACTCAAATTTACCCACATCCTGAGTGTAGATACCATGATTATTCATGTTGTGACAGTCCCACTCATCCCTGAAAGAAATGCTTGTGTTGATATACAAGTAGAGACCAGTGTGTGTCAAGTGTTATAAGAAAAATGTCTTAGTTAAAGTGATTTACTGAACTGGATGTTGTATTTTTTTCTTTATTTGGAGTTGATATATTTTTCATATTCGTTTTCAGGACCTTGGTTTCGCACGTCTAGCATATCATATCCTGAAATAGTGGATACTCAAAAGGCAGTCAAGGAACTTGCTGGTAATTCAATATAATAAGGTTTATTTCTTCTTTCCATGCAAATATAATTTGATCTGTTGCTATTAAATCTTATTGCACCTTTGTAACCTGTATCTTTGGTATAATCCTATTGCAGAGAAAGAATACATACATTCCATCGAAGATGCAAATCAACTTTGTTTGAGTGATGCGAAAGATATCTTGAATCTCCTTAATGTCTCTGAATTGCGTGAAATTCTGTGCATTTTACTAAAAAAGGTTAGGATTAATTGCTAGTTTTAGGGCAATATATGTATATAATTTATTTATTTTCATATGAAACTTCATCATGAAGGGAATGTACTAGTTGTGCAGTGCAGTCGGTCTGTGTAGAATTTGCATGTTCCATGAGTTTGTAAATAATAGTTGTATCCTTTGATAAACTGTTTGTTACTTTACTTCCATAGAATTTACTGAAGTTGGGCAATGAAGTTAGTTTATGTTCAGTGGCTAGCTATTAGGTTATTACTTATTTTTTTTCTAAATTAAATGGAAGACCTAAGATAATTGCTATTAAGTTTTTAGAAAAAAAAAGAGTTCAGGATTTGTGTTTATTTGGTAAGCTGCACAGCTAATCTTGTATTGCGAAATATTGTTGAATGTACGGTTTTTACTTATTCAGTTGCAAGTTGTCTCTCAATATTTCAGATCTTACATTTTCCTGACATACCTATCCGTTTTTTTCTCTTTTGCTTTTGTTTTTTTTTTTCTTCGTTATCCTTATATAGGAGAGCATCCTGAGCATATATTGTCTGTCATAATTGAGTGGAGCTTTTTGGATGGATCCTTCTAAATTTGTTTGTATCCATAGTAGAAGCTCCTAAATTGATTATTGGCTTTCGATGACTACATAGTAAAAGAGCTGTGTGGACAGATACGGGCCAAACATTGGAACATTTTCTTCTTTCTCTAAAGAAACATAGATGTAAAGAAAGTAATTGTAAGTTAGGTAATGCATTTAATGTGTGTTATTTGCTCTGTCTCTCCTTGCCTGTTTTCTTATGAGCTAGCTATTAAATTTAGTATATTCTATTATTGTTCTAGGGTGGTGGTCATGGGATGAAGAAGCAGCATCTGATTTCATCTATTATTTCTGGAGATGCTGGCGTACCTTGGTATTAAACTTTTAGTTGTGCTTTTATAATTTGCGGAGTCAAATAGAGTTTTGTTTAATACTTGGTTCCTGTTGCATGCAGGTCACAATTATCAACTATGATTTTGGAAAAAACTGGTTCATGTATTAAGATTTCTTCAAAAGCAGAATCTCTTATGTGGCGTACTGAGGTGCCTCTTTGACCTCTATTAATTATTTTGATTAAAGGATTTAGTCAAATTGGGTAATGTTTAGATCTGATGTAAATGATATTCCTTTTGCAGAGACTTTTTTTCTTAAATGGAGAACAGGATCTCTCGTCCTTTCTACTTGTGGATATGGGAAAAATTAAGTATCCAGCTTACAACTGCATAATATCAGAATCAATTTTCTCAAATCGCAGGAATCTGCTCTCTTACGAAGAGGTACATGCCTAGTTCAGAGATGTTAATGGTCTTCCGTTTCTCCTTCCATGTGTGACATTAGGTTTTCAGGCCATTGAAGTGGCACAAATTATGGATGAAGCTCTTGATGCAAACAGAATTCAAGTGGTATTAAGGTGCATAAAGATAGCTGAATCCTGTGTATCTACTGATTTTCCCGAGCAGTACTCAACTTCTGAATCAGTATCTTCAATTCATCGCTTATTTACAGCATCATGGGTATACTCCAAAGTGGTCACCTTGGGGATTTCCTTCCTTGAGCTACAGCGCAGGTATGGAGTTTTGTGGTTTATTGGCAAACTCTTAAATCTTGGTCGTATGAATACATAATGACAACATAACCTATACGGTATGATCTAAACATGTATGAGTGAAGTTTTTAAAAATCATAGCAAAAACGTTAGGAGCTTGTGTAGTATGGTATTATTAGAATCGAGTTTTAGGAAAGACTGTTCCAATAATTACAATACCAGTTTTAGGATAAATCAGTGGGGGCAATAGTTACAATAATCAATGCAAGTTATCCTCCATTATTTCTCGACTGTTCCAACCACTCGACAAGGACTCACATCCCAAGTCTAGTCTACCCTATGAAAAATGTGGATGATGGTATTTTAACTTTTAACTGGTTCTGATTTCAGAATTCCTTAGATACTTCCGAGGATGACTGTATTTGGAACTATAATGCTCTTGTTTAGTTGTGAACTATGAAACCCAGATAGTTAAAACCAAATAGATACGAGGATATGGAAAATCCTTACAAATCAATATATGATGTGCTTCAACCTGTGAGAACTATAGTAGAGCAGTGATATAGTATTTTTCAAGACCCAGAAATACTGCAAGCCCCACCTGTAGAAGAAGAAACCTATTTTGGTGCAAGTTGAGGCTGCTATTTGCATGTGCCGTGGACAATAGAGTGACAATCTTTGAGATTAAGACCCACAAATACTCCAAGCACTATTTGTAGAAGAAGCATCTCTTTTTCTGGGTCTAAGTCTGCTATGTGAATGTGTTAAATAGAGTCAGCATTCAGCAGCTTCGAACCACTGTTTCAGTGGAAACAATTTGAATATGTCCTATCTGGTGGGTTTCAGCTGCATCTATTTTCTTGAAGCTGTATCCCGGGTCATGTCGGAGCCCTGTTTCCTGTAACTAAAGATGTGGAGAAACAGAAGCTAGAACAAGTGGTGGGATGGTGATTGGATGTTTCTCACAGGTCTTGGTTCTGCACTACTGGCACCAATATCTTATGCTTCTTTATGTAATGCTTCCAATAAAGATTTTGATTCTAGTGATTGCTGCCTTCAGAACCAATTTGAAGAGTGAAATTGTCTAGCAAGGCAGGAGATGTGATGTTGGCCAATTCGCTGATGCTATCTTTTGTTATAATTTATGTTGAATCTGGTCACATCAAGTATTGAAACAAATTTGTTCTAAGCTGCCTGATCTATCTTCTCAAACTGCTTGCACCATAAAACTTGGTCAAATGTGTTGATCATACAATTGCTATGACAACTTATGAGTACTATGCATGCCAAGTTTCAGGCCTCTTTGGGCACACCTTATTGCTCTGCTTGTCTCTTGTCCACTTATTGTCATTGATTTATTGACTCCAGTTCTGCACAACTAATGTCCCTGCACCATTTCATCCTAAACCTCAATAGTAGATTTATTTCCTATGTTTACTGAGTGAAATAGCTTCACATATAAAAGATGAAATCTAGATCCTGCTCCTAAAGGAATGAACTCCAATAATGTTACACTTCCATATAGCTAGATTAAAGGATGTTATCCAATATGATTCTATATTTTATGTTAAGCAGGCATGTATCGGAGATGCTTCTTTAATGTGGGATATGCCATTGCTTATTATGGTCCAGCTTCTAGAAGAATTAGTAAATTTCTTCGTTCATTAAATACCCTGATGCAGCATCATCTCTTGTTCTGTTGGTTCTTTAATTTCCATTTATGTAGAAATAGATAGAACATATATATTTGCTTACATGGGCTCATTAAAGAACTGATATTTGTTTCTCAGGTACACTGACGCAATTAATTTGCTCAAATTGCTGTTAAATGTTTTCCCTTGTGATGAAAGAAGAGGATATTGGACACTGAGATTATCAGTTGACTTAGAGCACCTAGGCTGCATTGATGAGAGCCTTCAAGTAGCTGAAAACGGGTTGCTGGATCCATGGATACGAGCTGGTTCAAGAATGGCACTTCAAAGGCGGGTTCTACGCTTGGGGAAACCACCAAGGCGCTGGAAAGTACCTAGTTTTTCTAGGTCTGCACTGCAGAAGATCCCTCAGGTAAATTACTTTATTTTTTTATGATTCCTTGATTCTCACTTCTGATTAGGTTGTGTCCTATTCTAGTCAAATTGACATTACATTTTTTCTTTAACAATATGGCTTCTCATTGTGGCTGATATACTGATTCAGGTTTTTGTTCAAGGGAGACCATTAAATTCTGATTTGGGAGGAAAGAATAGGTACTACAATGAAGAGGGGAATCAATGTGGAGTGGAAGAGCTTGCTTTGCATTACTATGCTGGGGATGGAGGTGGATGGCAAGGTGTTCACACAGAGAGTGGGATATGGTTAACCATTTTTGGGATTCTTATGTGGGATGTTATATATGCTGATGTACCGAATGTCTTTTATACTAGATTTCAGGTACATTTTATTGCGTAATTAACCTCCTATCTGTCTCAGCTTTCAACTCTGCTGCATTAATATATTTCCTGTATGATTTGTTATGGATATGTTATGAAATATAATTTCCTCAGTTTCATGTATATATAGATTAATGACAGATAATTTTCTAGTTCCTCTTTTCCATTTTTTCCCCTATCTTCTTCAGTTGTTCCTCTATGTTATCAATGTATGTAGACCAGTCTCGTGTTCACAGTCGGAATTTGTCTTTCATGTGACTTCTGAAAAGCTACTTTAGGGAAGCGTTCTTGACTCCTCCTACCTTTAAAGTTAGAGATTTGAAAATTAAGGGATAGAGGATCCTTTTCTTTCCATGAACTTCAAATTAAGGCAAAACTGTTACAATCATCCATCATGAACCTGATTATTTTCACGGTTGTACTGTTGTAGTTTAATCCAAGACATTCTTTTAACCATGCTATGCTAGAATTACCACTTACCTCATTTTGCATTGCTTTACTTTGATGTCTTCATTTTATATCAGCTGCTCTTCGTGTAGATTACTTTTACTTAATAGGTTTAAAAAAAAAATTATTGTTAGAAGACTCGTGTTTAGTGTTTGTTATGAACTATGCATTCATTGTAATTTTACTGATTGGTCTTTAATTTACAGAATGCTCCTTTAGATTTTGGCACTGATAGCTTTTATACTGCAAGAAAGAGTAGCATAGAATCCCATCTGCAGCAGATTCGTGATGGCATGGCTGAGGAGTTTCTTATTAAGTCATTGGAAACACATATTGGAACAGCATGCAGAGGAGTTAATTGGGACTGCCATTCCTTAGATGAGCTTCGCGCTGTTGTTACTTGTGTTGGGGGCACTTGTTTGGCATCTCTCTGCCAGCTTCTGGCTCAAGACTATCGGAGCTGGTCTAGTGGGATGCCGGATTTGCTGCTATGGCGTTTCCATGGAGAATACCACGGTGAAGCCAAGCTTGTTGAAGTCAAAGGCCCCAGTGATCGACTCTCTGAGCAGCAGAGAGCATGGCTATTGCTGCTTATGGATTGTGGATTTGCAGTTGAGGTCTGTAAAGTGAAACCGTTGTAGGTCTACACAAGTCAATGCAAGTTGTTTATTATTACTACACACTGGAGTTTACTGCTCTGGGAAAATTTTCGTTGGGAGGAATTCACTTTGATGAAGTTCATTATTCATTTACATGCATTGGAAAGTAGAGAAACTGCTCTATAACAAAATATGAACTAAGAAAGTAATAAGAGGAGCCTAGCGAGAAGAGAAGTATAAGACGATAGAGTCAACGGAGCAATGACAAATTGGAGGCCCAGATTGAAATACATTCATGGTGTTATGAAATGTTCACTTATTTAATTATTCCGTTCATCACGTCTTAATTCTATGTTTGTTAGGGAGGCTAAGTAACACAAGTAATATAACTGGAACAACCCCACTACCCTGAAAGAAGCGACACTTTTCAATTCGATTGTCTTTGTCAAAACTCTGTAGCACACCACATCAATTGATACAGTAAACATCATTTACCTATGCCATCTCATCTCTGTTAGCGAACGTTTTTGGTTCATTTTGATAGGTCCTACCTCAAATTGGTCAAATTTTTTAAATGTTGAAACGCGTCTAGTTTTTTTGGTACGTGAACATTGTATTAATATATTTCACAATAAATTCAATTAATATATTCTCAATTTATTCATATTTCTTATAATTAGAAAAGAAAAACTATACTCATTTTTTGCTTTTTTTATAAGGCACTGGAGGGAGTGTTAACTGGTATTAAACAAAGTGAACAAAAAGTTTTGTCTATGACGTACCTTAACTTGGTTTGATGAATAAAATAGGAAGCTTTTGATTGAAGTTCGTGGCGTGCCTTCACCTTTTGAATGAGCATGTCTTTTTTCGATCAAATTTTTACATACTGACTACAAAATCTAAAAAAAAAATGTTGGTGAATGGTGCAATAATTTACTAGCCATTTTTTTGAATTTTTAAAGGATTTTTTTTTAATTATTTGGAAGAAATTATAATAATTTTATGATTTTTATAAAATATAAAAAATTTACTTAATACTTTTTACAATTTTTAATTTGTAGCTTTCGTAAAATATTATAAAATAAAACAAAGAGGATTTTAGTAAAATTTATAATAATTATGTTAATTTGATGTAATGGTTAAACTATAGATTTAATGGATGAAAGAAGAGTAAATGGTCATTTAATGATATTTCAGTATGAATAAAGAGTAATATCTGAAGCATATTGTTAGTGTTATGAGAAGTGAGAAGTGGTAGGGACAAGAGAAGAAGAAGGTATTAGGTAGTGCGGTCGAAGATAATGAATAAATTAATATTAAATTATTATAAGAAAAAAAACATCAACACAAGACAAGAGAGAGAGGAAAGACTCAAGTGTCTCAGGAGCACGAGGTTGTCATCATCTCTTTCTTATTTTTTTTTTCTTTTTTTTTTGTCCACACACAACACACCCCACAATAAATGTTCCTTTACTCAATTGACATCCATATTCACATCGCAATTCGCAATGCAATCAATAATACCCATTGCATTCCCTACCTTTGTAATTATCACCACTAATTATTACCTTTTTATTTCTATATCAAATCATTCAATGCAAATTTATTTCTCATAACTCTTTTTCCATATCTCAGCATCATATTAAATTTATATTGTATATATATACACACTTCATTAATATTTTTAATTTCTTAAATTTATATTATATATATTTTCTTTCATCAATCTTGTAAATCAGTTATTTTTAAAATATTGTAAGATATTAATTATTTATTTATATCTTTTGTTATTTTAGTGTTTTTCGAGGCACCAAACCCTTTTATCCCATTTATTGCTTTTTATTCTTTAACTCAGAATTTTATATTGATATATTGAGATGCAGTAGAAGAGGCTACCCTGTTACCTTCGTTTCCCTTCTTCATTCACCTTTTCTAATCCTATAACGTATGAACAAACACTCTGCAATTTAGAGAGAATAGGGTTGAACTTGGATGCCCGAAACTCATCATGTCCAACCATTATGATAGGAACCCTTTTGATCAAATGGACGAAGACGATTTCTTTGACGAAATTGATGACCAAAACCATGGTGGTGGTGCTGGGGATCCTGCTCTTGATGAATATGAAATGGTTTGTTTCTTCATTCCTGTTCTCTTTTTAGGTTTCCATTTTTTTTAATTTCCATTTTTTTTAATTTCAATTTTTTTAGTTGTTTTATGCATGCATCCGTTGAACTGAGAGGAAATTGGGTTTATTCATTTTTTATTTTGTGTTTGGTGATTGGAACAGCTTACTAAGGTGACTGATACATCTGCTGCTCAAGCAAGAAGGGGAAAGGACATTCAGGGAATTCCATGGGAGAGGTTGAACATATCAAGGGAAAGGTACAGGTTGACAAGGCTTGAGCAATACAGGAATTTTGAGAACATTCTTACATCTGGGGATGCTGTGGACAAGGTCTTTTCCTTTCTGTTTCTTTTTTGCCCCTTTTTATTGTCCTTTGTTTAGGGTTGTTGGGGAGCAGGGAAGTAGCACTGAATTTGTTTGACTAATGTTTTGATGTTCAAAGTTATTTATTTATTTTTCTCCTATTTGGGGTCCCAGGAGTGCATGCGAATGGAGAAGGATGGCAAATACTATGAATTCTTCTACAACACGAGAATGGTTAAGCCTACCATCCTTCATTTTCAGGTTTGTTGACTTTTTCATGTGGTGCATGCACCTAATTATTTTCCTGCGATTTGAATGGCTGATAACCATTGCTATAATGTGCATTAAAGCTGAAACTCGAGTGTGTACATGGGTATATGTTGTTTTAGTGGTTGCTTGTCTTTTGTAATTGATCAAAATGTTGGGGCTTGTGTGACTGTACTTCTTGTACATTGATTTTATTCGTGGATATTGAGAAACAACAGTCCTGTAGAAGATGGATTGAGGTTGTTTTTTCTTACTCGAGAATCTTCAAATTTTTTAGTGTCTCTTTTGACTGTGCTATAATGTCGATTGAGGTTGTTTTATATTACATAAAAATGAAACAACCATGTTTCCATTCACATTGGACACAACAGTCCTGTTTCTTTGTATAGTTTGTGGTCTTATAAAAGTAGGTTTTGAGTTCATTTTTAAATAATTTTCAAGCTTAATGTAATGGCTTTTTATTTAAGAAGAAGAAAAAATCTATCCTAATGACATATTTGTTGTCTGTGGCATGCAGCTGAGAAACTTAGTATGGGCAACTTCAAAACATGATGTCTACCTTGTCTCCAACTACTCAGTTAATCACTGGTCATCAATAAGTGGTATTTTGTCTGAGATAATCAATTTTGCTGGCCATGTGGCCCCTACTGAGGTAATACAGTCTCTTTTCATCTATGAAGAAAGAGGAGTTAAAGTGTTATTTGTGTCTTTTCCGCTTTATGAATGCAAGACTTGTGTGGAACCGGTATTTTCTTTGAACATAAGAAACCTATAGCTATCCAGTATGCATCTGTGGTTAATGAATCAGAGTAGTTAACATGGTTCATTTGAGAAAACAATTTAGTTAAGAGTGTTACTTAAAACTAATTTTATACAAGAACACAATCTGAATGGCCTCGGCAATGCTTTATTTAAGTATACATATCTTCTTTCTTTGCTTTACTTAACTGTGCATTCTTTTGTCTTGTAGAGATATCAAGGAAATTTGTTGGAAGGATTTTCTCAGACCCAGATTAGCACATTGGCTGTCAAGGATAAACTTCTTGTTGCTGGTGGC
The DNA here is from genome assembly GCA_016859785.1 of Macrotyloma uniflorum. Lineage (NCBI taxonomy): Eukaryota > Viridiplantae > Streptophyta > Magnoliopsida > Fabales > Fabaceae > Macrotyloma > Macrotyloma uniflorum. The sequence continues at coordinate 1,177,181 of BDMB01000008.1, read as the reverse complement.
TTCCAAGGAGAGCTTACTTGTAAGGTAAATCCACTTGATTTATGCCTTATCACATACATGTTATTTAGGCTTTTGATACTTCATCAAAAGATGAATAACTTTGTATGTATTAATGGTGGATTGTATATATATGGCTTGAACATCTATCCATTGGAGATGTTAAATTTTCTTCTATATGTGGGTTGCCGTGAATAAATTCTCCGATGGAAAATATAGGGCGGATGGTTATAAAGGGCTAAACATGCATTAAAAGAATTGCAGGTTATCAATATGGAATCAGTGCTGTGGAGGGTTTTGTTGATAGGTGGTCCTTTGCATTGAGTTACTAAAAGTTTGGGTCTAAACTCACTCGTATTTTACAAAAACTGCATATGTTGATATTATCCTTATATGTAGTAAAGAGGGAAACATTTCGTCATAGATTCCCTGTTAAATATTATAGAATCTTGTGAAACAAAAAGTCTGTTTGGATCAGTTTAGTTCAAAAAAGTGTTTCTTGATTTTCATTTTCTATTTTACTAATTATTACAAGAATAACATCTTTTCTTCACTTCAACAAATGACTACCTCTGCTTGTGAGGAGTTTGGTCTCCCTTATTTCTACTCTTCCTGTTTCCTGTTTCTATATCAAGCCCCACTTAATCACTGGGACTAATTCATAGTTAATCACCCTTGTTTTTGGGGGGTCAAACCTTCCTTAATTCACACGACTTGCCTTAGTAGATATTCAGGATTCTATGATCATGGTGTTTTTGTCCTCTCTTTCTCCTCTTGGGGCTTGCTTCCCTTTGGGTTGGCAAGATATATAGTATTTAGATTAATTGTTTCATTTTATTGGATATGTTGTAGTAATTATTGCTGCTACACAAGCCTACTTTTTCTTGATTATGCGGAATGCAGCTTATTATGTCTATATGAATGCAGCGTTTGGATAAGAAAGGAGTAAGCTTTTGTACTCGGACCACACATGATGATAATGCTATAACAAATGCAATTGAAATATATGAAAGTTTGAGGTAGTTTTCTTACCAAGTTTATTTGTCTTAGTTTGGAAAATGAACATTGCTTGACATGGAAACGTTTGCAGTGGCACAACTCATATTATTGCTTCCAATAACGATTGCGGTGTGAGAGAATATGATACAGAAAGATTTCAGCTTTTGAATAACTTCCAGTTCTCTTGGCCAGTGAATGTGAGCACTTTCTAACCAATCTGACTTATGCAGGATATCTTTTTATTTTATTTTCCTTTTTCTATTGCTGCTTGATAGCTAATTGTTACCCATTCAGGTTTGTTTCAATTTCCCTTTCTTAAATAAACCAAAACAAAGACACCAAAAAACTGAAGTCTTTTCCTGTTTTGCTTAGCAATATGGTTCTGTATTTTGCCGACATATACAAGCATTCCTTTTAATTCACATTCACACTACAAACTAAACACAACCATATTGTTTTGTTTTTCATTTTATTCTTATTTCCAAACCCTTGAAAGGGGGCATGAAGAAACTGATACAACCAACTATGACAAACTATTTTCTTGCCCAAAAAAAATTGACCTCGGAAGAAGCTTTTGATTTCCAAATGCACTTATCTAGGGATAATCTTTCCCTTGTAGGAGAATGAGTGAGAAGTTGAAAATAAGATTTGCATGAAAATTTGAAAAATACCACATGAATCCAGGTTCCAAATTCCACGTCTTGATTAGAAGGAAAGAGAGCATAATCAGTTAAGCCATTATGGATTGAAGTTAACTAGTTTCTATAATGTTCAATTTTTTCTTGTACTGTTTGATTGTCTTAAACTGATTTTCTTGCTTCGAGCATGGCTGTTGCATTCATAATTTGTTTGAACTTCAACTCTTGCTCTTGATGCAGCACACATCAATCAGTCCAGACCGTAAGCTTATGACTGTTGTTGGAGATTACCTAGATGGACTGCTAGTGGATCCTCAAAATGGGAAGGTAATTAGTTTCTCTCTGATCATGCATTTATTGGAAATTTCTGTTCAAATACATTCTTTTTCTCTTTTTCCCTGTGAATGCTCTCTTTGATTTAGTTCATGCATTTGCTAATGGTTCAAATATGGGTAGTAAATGTGAAACTAGTAAAACTTTCATTGAACATATATGCTATGATATATGACCATATGTAGTCACTGTTAAACTTCTCCAAGGGATAGTGAATGCATGCTAGATATGAAAAGTGTTGGGAAAGGGATATGGAGTTTCAACATATGAATATAATGAAATTAAGCACTATGTAGTTACCTTGTAGCTTTATACATCCCAAAAACAGCATACCATGCTGAAGAAACTTCCACTAACATCTTTGTGACATGTTTGATTTTTAGACTGTTGCCACTTTGGTTGGTCATCGAGATTACTCTTTTGCTTCTGCATGGCATCCCGATGGACGTATCTTTGCAACGGGGAATCAGGATAAGACTTGCAGAGTGTGGGATGTTAGACGCTTATCATCTCCTGTTGCCATTCTCAAGGGTAACCTGGGGGCAACCCGGTCTATTCGGTTTTCTTCAGATGGTCAATACATGGTGGTTGCTGAGCCTGCAGATTTTGTGCACGTTTATAGCACAAAGGCAGACTTCAAAAAACGGCAGGAGATTGATTTCTTTGGGGAAATTTCTGGGGTTTGTCTGAGTCCTGATGATGAGTGTATGTATATTGGAATCTGGGACAGGACTTATGCAAGCTTGCTACAGTATAATAGAAGGCACCAATATCAATATCTTGATGCCTACTATTGATCTTGATCTAAATCATTAATGTTGATTTATAGAGCAGTTTAAGATTCTAGGCCCTTCCCCTTACTCAGTACTTTATGTAGGTAAGTCTGATTAATCAAGACCACAGCATCATAAGATAGATGTACAATGAAATCATGCCTCACCTTCCTTTTCTTTCTGAGCTTTTGATGTTAATGCCACCTTCATGTCTGCAACCAACAATGGTTATAGTTTGGTTTATATTATTTGGAAAGCAAATGGTGCTTGGCTAAGCAAATTCTAAGGTGTAACCGTGCCTTGGCATTGGCTCTTGAATGTTCTTTTCTTGGATAAGTTTTATGTAGACTTCATCAAGTAAAATATAGTGCAAGTTAATTAGTGGAGTTTATAGGAAAATGGTATGTTAAGATGGTTAATTTCTCTCGTTTTCTATTTAGTTTTTTAAGTTATTTTTTTAATGGAACATCATTGATTGCTTTGAGCATGATACTTTTTCTTAATAAAAGTTGAAATCTATATAAATGGAGAGGGAAAAAAGTAAAGAGAATAATAGAAAGAAGAAAGTGGAAAAATATCTTGCTATGTGTGGAAAGGAAACAAAAATGGATAGAAAGATGATGGTTAGAGTGGAAAAGCTAATTGCATCTCTCACGGTGAGAAACAAAGTATACCTTTTAAAATATATATTTTATCCTTAAATTTTCTTCATAATTTGCTAAGGAATATAATTGTTCTGCCAATTTTTTAATGATTCCTTCATATTTAAAGTTTAACCTTTCTTCAGAAAATCCAATTTACATTGTGAATTACCTCCAATAAGAAATTCATGTTCTCTGTCCAATTTTAGCCAAGTAAATTGAATTCTCTCAACGAATTTATACGAAGTTAAGTTCCTCTTTCTTGTACAATATTTTATTATATTACAGCATCAAAATACTTAGAATTACTCTACCAAAACTTACTATTCTAATGTCAAGTTCAACATATCTTCACGGGTTTTCCACGAACAATTTGCATAAAAACAAAATTAATAATAAAATAATTATTTTACAAATTACATGTTACATTAGAAACAAACTTAGAGAACACTTTTTTCCCTTTATTATTGATTTTGTTATCTTTTCCGCCAATATTTTTATGGTGTTTGATTCTGTTTCAGATTTTCTAAGTTTTGAACATGATTTTTTAAGTTAACAATTATAACTTTTACATTTTAAACCTAATTTGTATATCTTCAATGAGTTTTCAAACTTGTTATTTAAAAAACTGAGTTTAGTTTATTTTCATCTCCCACCTTCATATCATTGAAAAAATGAATTCTTAACTAGTAAGCATTTGTAGGAGATTTGTAATTTAAAGTTTGAGAGTATTAATCAAGGAATTTTTCATCTTCAAATAATCTTTTATGAATATGAGTTTTTGTAATTTTTAAGTAGTTCTGAGCAATTTAGTCAATTCTTTATTTTCATTATTGAGTTGACAGCAATTGTAGAGGTTTTTTTGATATTGTTAAGAATTTTGTTCAACAAATTTGGTTTGATATTATTGACTACCAAATAAAGAGGCCCTAAAGAGGAAGAATGGTTTGAAATTGAACCATGTAGCATTATACTGTTCATCTGGCCCATAATCTTAGGATACAAAAATTATAAGGGGTGTGTTTTATAGACTTAATGCTAACACAACCACCTTGAAATAAGAGAAAAATAATTCATTTATGTTATATAAAACACATGAATTTTTCATTAGAGACTATTTTGTTCAAGTAAAAGAAATTATTATAGATAGCAAAACTCTTATTAAACTGAAACAAGTTGTGTCATGTCTTTGTGGTCGTAAATTTTATGTTCTTTTAAACACATGCTAGAGTCCAAACTAATGAAAAAGATAACAACAGACAAAATGGAAAGAGGAAGGGTTTCTGCTATAATCTGTTGCCATGCAGATAATACGGAGGATAAGGTGCATGAAATTGAGGTAAGGCTGAAGAAATGAATCATGCAGAGGATAAAAAACCAGATTGAAATGTGCAAGGTTTTGTATGTTAACTAAGAAGATGGTCAATAGGGACATTTTCTTTGAGAATAATTTTGTAACATATCATATGCGCAGAAAATTAAAATGAATGGTTCTCCATTATTTCCATCAAATACTCTTTTTTATTTGAATTTTTAACGAATAAACAAATAATTATTTAGATTCCAAAAAATGAGAATAAATCAGACAACTAATGTCTATTATGTCTGTTCTGAAGCCGAGTTCTGAAGCACAGGGTCTGTGTGTACTCCCAGATTAATAAAGGACACTAACCAACTTTAGGCCTTTGATAATCCATTTTCTGATACAATTTGGATAAAATTTTGTAGCAAAAAGAAGAAGGAACTAATGATGATTACATTAGTTTGAAATCATGTAAAATAATTAGATGAATAGTGTTTGTTTTGTAACAGGAAGGTCACTAACAATATCCACCATTTCTGAGCAAAAAAGTACCAACACATCATCAAGAGTTGAAAAGGTTGACAGAGGAAGAACAGAACAAATTAATATTTCTGCATGCTCATGATTTACAAAAAGAGAGGAATTAAATACCTTTTGAAGGTATAGTTGTATAAAATTGGAATTTGGGTAAAAAAGAAAAGTGGGTGAAGTAAATTTGATAGAGGCAATTGGATGGTGTGTTATGAGGAAATATGGGGACAAAGAAACAAATTAAAAAAGGTCCAAGAGAATCCCGTGAATGAAATTTGGATCTTGTGTTGTCATTTGTGACCACATTCACGAGCAACCCATGTTGTCTTGTACCCACACCTCATCTACATAACAATATTCTTTTTCTCTCATAAATTTATTTTTATCTTATTTTATCCTTAAAATAAGAATTGAGGAATTAAGAATGTTTATAAATATATATTAAGAATAAAATCATAATAAAATTAAATCCCACCACAATAACTTTTTTTAAATTGTCTCTAACAATTGAGTACTGTGAAAGTTAGAGACTAAAGGGTGGTTGTATTTGTATTTTTACATAATAAATTTGTGATAAATAACATATCTTTGATATTGTTAGAGATTTTTACTCTTTCATTTACTTAAAACTATATATTAATTTTAATCATCATTATCTTTAAGTTTTATAAAAATCATTTTAAAAAATAATTACTTGGAAATTACATATTTATTTATTTACTTTGTTTTGGTATTTTTTTTTCACAATAAAATGATACCCTTTTGTTCTGGGAAAAAATATATATAGTATAAAAAGCATATTTATATCAGACATAATTGTTCATTAATTAACAGCATAAAAACGTTTAGAGATTGTCATACATAGAAATTAAAGTCCAAAAATATTTAACTTCCATGACTTGAATTGAACTGAACGTGATGAACAGGTCACTAGAAAAGTACAATTCATAGAGGACTTGCTTGATCCTGACACAGTCCATGCATGGTCCAGTTTGCTGCACATTCATGAATTCTAGTACATTTTTTTCAGAATGAAAAGGAGATGTACAAAAATCACTCATTGCAAGAGTTTTTTAAACTTTTCAAATGATTGTAGATAAATAAATACACATATCAGAAACTGCATAAATGATTGAATCATCTTTTGATATGTAAATTTTCTCATTAACTATATATACACTTCTACCATGTTGCTTTAAGTTATAAGTAATAAGAAATATACTAAATCTAAGAAACATATTAATGGTGTGATCAAATAACAAACAAACACAATATACATAAATTTTAGGTAATTGACTTTTGAAAATTTTCACAGATACATTTATTCTCTCTGATATTATCCTCACTCAATAACTTGACAGAAGTTTTGAAAGGTAGATACGAAAAAGTGCATCTAAAAAGGAGTGAAAATGACTATGTTAATGAATATATCTTATTATAGTTATAATTGCTTTGGCATTATTTGAATAGTAATTACATTCTAATTCATTACCTGGAAATCATGAAAGAGAGATTAAAATAAAACAGTTGATAATGTTAAAGGAAGAGTGTTGTTAATAGATAGATACCAAGCCATACAAAACTGTTAAGTTATCTGACAGATGGAAATTCTACCTAAAGTGAAGATATTCACATAAAATCTCACCAATAATATTTCTCCATTTCCCTACTACTAGGGTTAAACTATGAAATGGTTTTGCCTCACTTAAGAAGGTGATGTACTGAAAATTTTAATCAGTTTCTCATTTTGATTTCACAAGATAACATGGTTTTTGTCTCCTATTACTGATATAGATATAGGATCTTTTCATATACAGCATTACATTATTATTATAATAATGGAGTGATTGTGACTTAGGCTAAACAACATCAGCAATCAAACATAGTTGAGTTATTTAATTTTCTTCTATATAAATTTATTATTCACTTCTTTATTCTTTATACACTTTGCTTTAACTACATTAACATTTTCCACCCACCTTGCTACCACCCATGCTACACTATCTAACAAATCAGAACTGATTCTACTGGAATCGAGATTCTTTTCTCCAGATTGAAGGACAACTACTTCTTTTTTTTCAATTTTAAAATGACAGAAGAAAAACAAACCACATAGCATTTTGCAGAGACGAGAGAAGAAGGAAGTGTCATAGTATCTGTAATTTCAACTTAAAAAAAGGTCCCTCCACATAGAGGCATCAAGATCAAAGCATCATATCATTCAACAACAATATTCTCACGAATAAAAAACTCTTCCCCATTTGAATGATAGTAAAACTACAAAACCTCACAAGGAAATAGTTAACATGCATATACATGCACACAAAATTATTCTTTAATTTACACTAAAAAAATGCATATTAACTCAATATTTGAAAACAAGAGAAAAGGAAGGCACAGGGAGATAGAGGTTGTAGGACACGACAAAGGCTTGTTTGGACAAAGGCCTTGTAAGGTGTAATGGGGTGGCAATTTGTCAGTAGCAGCCACGTTTGTTGGACCAAAACTGTTTGATCACGGACTACACTAACAATACCATATTCACCCATTATTTACTTTCTCAATGGCCATTTTTGTAAAATATTCTTCTCTCCCTCTCGTGAGCACACATGTAATATCGTTTTCGCAAATGTAGTGTAACATCTACCAGTCATTACAGTTTTCACATACTATGTTATCCCAAAGAGAAATAAGCCATAGTCATAGCTAACTACTAAAGATAGTAAGGTAACTCCATCGGCCTTGTCAAGAGGTAGAAGAAACAAGAATGACTATTTTTCAGTTTCACTTGAGAGCTTTGAGTTTGCTGATTTTAGTTTCTTATTTGCTGAGATGCTTGGGAAACATTGACGAACCTGTCCAGTTGAATGATGATGTTCTTGGCTTGATTGTGTTCAAATCAGACCTTCAAGACCCTTCTTCTTATCTTGCTTCATGGAACGAAGATGATGTCAATCCATGTTCATGGCAGTTCGTACAGTGCAATCCTGAGAGTGGAAGAGTTTCTGAGGTCTCATTGGATGGCTTGGGGTTATCTGGGAAGATTGGAAGAGGGCTTGAGAAGTTGCAGCATCTTACGGTATTGTCCCTTTCTCACAACAACTTGAATGGGAGTATTAGTCCATCTCTTACTCTTTCCAATACTCTTGAGAGGCTGAACCTTAGTCACAATGCTCTTTCTGGTTCAATTCCTAGTTCTTTTGTGAATATGAATTCAATAAAATTTCTTGATCTTTCAGAAAATTCATTCTCAGGATCAATCCCAGAGAGTTTTTTTGAGAATTGTGCTTCCCTTCACCACATTTCTCTTGCTAGGAACATGTTTGATGGGCCGGTTCCTGGCTCACTGTCTAGATGTTCCTCTTTGAATAGCCTTAATCTTTCAAATAATCGTTTCTCTGGTAATGTGGACTTTAATGGGATTTGGTCACTGAACAGGCTTAGGACTTTGGATCTATCCAAGAATGCTTTATCTGGGTCTTTACCTAATGGAATTTCATCCATACATAACTTGAAAGAAATCTTATTACAAGGTAACCAGTTTTCTGGTCCTTTATCCACTGATATTGGATTCTGCCTCCATCTGAGTAGGTTAGATTTTAGTGATAATCAGTTCAGTGGAGAACTACCTGATTCACTTGGGAGGCTTAGTTCTTTGAGCTATTTCAAGGCATCAAATAATTTTTTCACCAGTGAATTCCCTCAATGGATTGGTAACCTGACCAGTCTGGAGTACCTAGAGATCTCGAACAATCAGTTCACTGGAACCATTCCACAGTCACTTGGGGAACTGAGATCACTGTCTCATCTGAGCATTTCAAATAACAAGCTTGTTGGAACTATTCCATCATTAAGTTCGTGCACAAAGTTGTCTGTGATCCAGCTCGGAGGCAATGGTTTCAATGGCACCATTCCAGAGGGTTTGTTTGGTCTAGGATTGGAGGAAATAGACTTGTCTCGCAATGAATTGAGTGGCTCAATTCCAGCAGGATCAAGCAGGCTCTTGGAAACTCTAGCCAACTTGGATCTTTCAGATAACCATCTCCAAGGGAATATCCCTGCAGAAACTGGTCTTCTTTCAAAACTAAGATATTTGAATCTGTCTTGGAATGATCTTCATTCACAGATGCCTCCAGAATTTGGTCTCCTTCAGAATTTAACAGTTTTGGATCTTCGTAACAGTGCCTTGGGTGGTTCAGTTCCAGCAGATATATGCGACTCAGGCAATTTAGCTGTCCTCCAACTAGATGGAAATTCATTGCAAGGGAATATTCCAGAAGAGATTGGGAATTGTAGCTCTCTTTACTTGCTGTATGCATCCTATTTCTCCAGCTCTAGTGTTATATTTTGTGCACATCTTTTTGGAAGATACTAATTCCTATCTATTTTTTTGCAGGAGTTTGTCTCACAATAACTTCACCGGTTCAATTCCAAAGTCAGTGTCAAAGCTAAACAAGCTCAAAATCCTCAAACTGGAATTCAATGAACTAAGTGGAGAGATACCAATGGAGCTTGGAATGCTTCAGAGTCTTCTTGCTGTGAACATATCATACAACAGGCTCACAGGCAGGCTTCCAACAGGTAGCATATTTCAGAACTTGGACAAAAGTTCCTTGGAAGGAAACCTGGGTCTTTGCTCACGCTTGTTGAAGGGTCCATGTAAGATGAATGTCCCTAAGCCACTAGTGCTTGACCCAAATGCCTATAACAACCAAATAAGCCCTGAAAGGCAAAGAAACGGATCATCCGAGTCTGGCCCGGTCCACCGCCACAGGTTCCTTAGTGTATCTGCTATTGTAGCGATATCAGCATCCTTTGTCATTGTATTAGGAGTGATTGCTGTTAGCCTACTTAATGTTTCTGTAAGGAGAAGGCTATCATTTGTGGATAATGCTTTCGAAAGCATGTGCTCAAGCTCTTCAAGATCAGGGAGTCCAGCCACAGGAAAGCTAATTCTGTTTGATTCCCAGTCGTCACCTGATGGGATCAGTAATCCTGAGTCCTTGCTCAACAAGGCATCAGAGATTGGAGAGGGAGTCTTTGGAACACTCTACAAGGTTCCATTGGGATCACAAGGTAGAATGGTAGCAATCAAGAAGCTTATATCCATAAACATAATCCAATATGCAGAAGACTTTGATCGGGAGGTTAGAATCCTAGGGAAAGCAAGGCACCCAAATCTAATAGCATTGAAAGGATACTATTGGACTCCTCAATTACAGCTTTTAGTAACTGAGTTTGCACCAAATGGTAGCTTGCAGGCCAAGCTACATGAAAGGCTTCCTTCAAGTCCTCCTCTTTCTTGGCCTATAAGGTTCAAAATTTTGCTTGGAACAGCAAAGGGGCTTGCTCATTTGCACCATTCTTTCCGTCCACCAATCATCCACTACAACATAAAGCCAAGTAACATTCTGCTTGACGAAAATTGCAACCCCAAGATCTCGGATTTCGGGTTAGCTCGGCTTCTGACAAAGCTGGACAGGCATGTGATGAGCAACAGGTTTCAGAGTGCATTAGGATATGTTGCACCAGAATTAGCATGCCAGAGTTTAAGGGTGAATGAGAAATGTGATGTGTACGGTTTTGGGGTGATGATTCTTGAGCTGGTGACAGGTAGGAGGCCAGTGGAGTACGGTGAAGACAATGTGCTTATACTGAATGACCATGTGAGGGTGCTGCTTGAGCAAGGTAATGTGTTAGAGTGTGTGGATCAAAGTATGAGTGAGTACCCAGAAGATGAGGTATTGCCTGTTCTAAAGCTAGCAATGGTATGCACCTCTCAAATTCCTTCTAGCAGGCCTACTATGGCTGAAGTGGTGCAAATACTGCAGGTCATTAAAACACCAGTTCCTCAAAGGATGGAAGTGTTTTGATGATATGCTTCTCTGATGAACTAGCTTGACATATAGAAAAATATCTTTGTTTCTACTAAGATTTTGTTCTTTTTATGTTTTGTATCTTTTTTAATTTCCTTAGCCATTTTGGCTAATGTGGATTGTTCTTTTAAAGTACGAGCAGATTTTCCTCGTATACATGGAAATCACTATCATATAAATCCGTTATTCTCAACTATTGGTTTCTCTTATACTGATATTACCTTATGGATTTCATTTACAAAACTTTAGCCATGCACAAAGGATAGCAATTTGGCCACAAAGTAGTCACGTTATTCATTGGAAAGGGCAAATCTAAAAATCTTAGGCATGAATACATAGAATTGTTTGTGTTATTATTTTTGGGTGAGAGAAAGCTTTAGGGAAGAAAAGTTTCCTGAGGGAAGAAAAATGGAATTAAAGAACCATACTTATGTGCTGTAGAAGTAATATTTATCCAAATCTAATTCAAACCCTTGAACGTCAAACTCAGAAGAGATCGTGGTTAAATGAAAATAAGACCTACTAATATTAATAATTTCCAATCAATCAGAAAAAGTCTTTAAAAAAAAGTAAAATGTTTCTAATATTTTTTCAAAGGTAGGTAAAAAAATTCAAATATTCAAATCTAATTCAAAATTATCTTTATTCAAATCTTAATCCATTTTAATGAATTTGTTTAAAATATAAATTCATATTTTTGGATTTTAAATTTAATATAATTAATTAAATTAAGATGGGATATCGATTAAATTTTTTATTTTAAAAATTAAGTTTCATCATAAAGAATGAATCAAAATAATTTTTCTTTTATTGATTTTAATTTTTTTTTAAAATTACTCGATCTATAAAATGTCTTTTTAACTTAGATCAATTTATAAAATATCTTTTTGATTCAGACCAAGTTCAATATATAGACCATTATAGTAATAATGAGTCTTATTAGCCACAAATTATTATTTATTTTTTTAAGATTATTACTAAAAAATAAAAATAAAATAATAAATAATAATTCATTGTATATATATAAATGCTCATTAATACAAGATAAGAAAAATAAGAATTTTTTAGGAGAATAGGTTCATTAAACATTTCTAACCTCTTTTTGAACCATTATGTTATTAACATTTATATCTAATGACTTCTACCAAAATTAACAATTTAATCTTAAAAAATATTTTAATTATTTAATAAAAATTAATAACCAAATTAAATTATTAAATAAATATAAATTTAATATAGTTCAAATCTAAATTTAATTAAAAAAAACACTCAAGTTAAATGAATCTGAATTTCAAGCCAACCTAACTTGTCGTATCCAGAGAATTCAATCAAGTGGTTTCAGATTTGTTTTTTCTAGTTTTATTCCTGACATACGCATCCTTCGCATTACAGAGCCTATTTGGATTTTCAAAAAGTACAAGACTTTCGAAACGGTGCAACGTATAAATAACAATAACCTTTGAAATGATTATTCGCAGATTTGCCGATAGATTTGAAATATGATAAAATTATTTTCTGCCATTAAATGCATTTGAAAGTGCGAGGATTGGTTTTCTAAGTTCAGATTGAAGAGACTTCCAATTATACAAAATATTTTCATAAAAGGTACTATATTTTCCACAAAAATGAATTAGTTGGTTCATATAACTGGATGCTCAATTTTGTAGCATAACTCAAATAACAAGCAACAAGTGGCACTGCATGATTATACAGCTTACAATGGACCGGTTCATAAAATAAACAAAAATTACGTCGCCTTAAATAATCATGATCCTCTAATATACTACCAAATTCCCCGGAAAATTCTCATCCTATATGGAAAAGAAATTGGACCAAACTATCAGAATGGCAAACAAAAATTGCCTTCTCAATCCTCATGCAAAGCCTTCATCAAATAAAGTCTGTTAAAGCTCTGCCCTGACACCCTGCAGAACATGCAAAAGAAAATGTACGGAAGATTAATAAACTCAATTGGCTAGAAAAGAACATGATATAAGAAATAAAATAAAGTCAGAAACTTCACATCGGTAGCTTCGTATATTTGCTCCTCAAACATGAAAATAAAAATAAACAAAAAAGAGGATGGTCACCATCTAAATTGAGTCACATACCCATTGATTTGATTGCAGTAGTTGGAAATTTGATTTGTTATGAGGAAGCTTTCCAACCGTGATGGCTCGGGGAGTGGCTTGAAAACGGGATTTGAAGGATCTTCCTCCGGCAAGGGTTCTTCTCCAGCAGCTTTGCGAGCCATGTTCTCCGCCCTATTAATACAAAAAACAAATACTAATATGCTGAGCCAATAGTTGAAACAAGGATAAGCTATCTACTGCAACCATCAATCTTCATGTTTGCTTAAAATATAAAAAGACACCCAAGAAAAACAACAATAAAATTGTTAATCAAATATGTGAATATCCAAAGACTGCTGGATTACCAGAGATAGAGAAAATGTGCATGACAGAGAAAAACTGGAATTCTGCTAATTTAATAGCAATTCAAAGGAATCAATTATGCTCTCAATCTCTATTGCCACATTGTTGAAGAGCATCGAATCAAATTGAGATTCATGCAACAATGATAACAATGGAGATTATAGGTTGTCCAATCACATGCACTGAGAAACACACAATTATAATAGTACTCATCCAATTTAAGTAAATAGTAATACCAAGTCAAACAAAGTTCTTGACCATAAAGCAGAAAATTTAAAAAAAAAAAATATCAACGCATTTTTTTATCACGTGTAAGAGAGTGCTTCAAGTAGAGAGGATCTTGTCAATTGTCAATATTCAACTTGAGTCAATTTTAGAAATACAAAATGTCTATTTTCAACTTACAGTTTAATTATATTGAGGAAACAATCTATGCATCCTAATCTTACAATGAAAACATAATATACTAGTTCAAAGACAAACACAAACATACCTTCTCTTTTGAAGCCATGCTTGCTGCTGAGCTTGTTGACGAGACAAGCTCCTATAGTGGAATTGGAACTAAAATAGAAGAAATTTCAGTCAATTACATTCTAAAACAACAAAACACCCACACACTAAAAGAGGACCTAAAATAACCTTTTGTTGTTCTAGTGACAAGTCATCCATGCATTCAATCAAAAATTCCATATTCCTCTCCATTAATGAACTGGTTGACAATTGCAAGCGATCATAATCACACTGCAACGGCCCAAAAGCAGATGTAAACACAAAATAAATTTAAAATGACCAAAAGAATCTCTATTAAAGATCATAGTTAACCTGGGTGACTGGAGTATCAGGTTCCAGCTCTGTCATAAAAGCACTGATAAGGGCAGAGTTTGAAACTTTGATCTGATATATGAAAAACAAATATGAATCATTGTATCATTAATCACAAAATTTTCATTCTTAACTGTTGCATTAACAAATATGACGAAGATTATTACCATTCTAAATCACCAAGACAATCGTATGTAATGATCATTTCAAAATTTCAATCACCTTGTTAACATGATTTAGTATGTATAGACATTCCATATTTAAAAAATTATAGAAAACAAAACAGTAATCCAATATATGAAAGACTATTTAGCCAAACCACCAAAATGGGAAAGGAAATTTTTAGGAAAAGCTTACCGGTATTTCCTCAAAGATATCCACCCATGATAAGTTCTTCTCCCTCAATCTATTTCATAAGACAGAAAAATAAGAAATCTAATGGTTCAACTTATACACAATAAGACACCATGAGAAAATTCATACTTCTCTCCAGTAAAATTATTGCTGCGATAGAGTTCCATGAATGAATCAGAAAGCTTCAGGGCCTTCAGAGCTAGAACACCTTGATCAGACCTTGAGGGATCATATATTATGCAAACACAGCGTCTAATATTCTCCTGAAAAACATTGGTAAGTTTGAAAAAAAAGGTCATCCACCAGATTAGATACTGTAGAAAATGTTGTCTTCAGCCAAAAAAGGAAAGAAAAAAATGCACAAAGGACTGCATCCCCAAAAACAAACTTTTTCTGTTTTATATATCAGAAATCACCCGCAGCCATTTATAATAAATTTACGTAACAGGAAACCTATATATTGGAAAAAGCATGATATTCATATCATCTGATCAAATATATACTTTATGTTTGTCATTCTACCTACTTCACTCAACTTACCTTAATTTACAGAAACCTATTTCTACTTCAAAGCAATATAAAAAGCATGTTTGTAAATATAATACAGTTTAGCTTGTGCAAAATTCCCAGTGAATTGTAACAAGGGTAACTTTCATCCAACAAATTGTGCCAATATCTGACACACTTGATCAAGAATGACATAGTGCCACATTATCCTAAATTCATAATAGATGCCGGTTCAGAAGTTCAAATCCTTGGGGCGCATGCCGCGTGGTGTGTTGGCCGAATGGGCATTCTCAATTTATAGTTTCACAGGTTATTATGTATGTTATTGTAATCACCTTCCAGTAATGGCCACATCAGACCCAGGTAGTGTAATCATGAGAGGCAAGTTACTGTAAATATCAAACAATGGAAACCTTTGGTTTCAATAATAACATATGACTATTCAGCACACTAACCAAGAAATCCAAGCTGAAGCAAAATTATGCAAAAATAATAAATTGACAAGCATTCATTACCTGGTAATTCATAAAGGTTTCAATAAGCTCCACAGTCTGAAAGGAGCCAAGCAACGTAGATTGGTACCTAGATTCAGAGAATGATCCCATGTGTTGGAAAAATGATCACAAAGAAAGAAAGAACGTCTTGAACCAAAATTTCATCACATTAAACATGCGACTAAAAGGGCAGGTATCGCATACGAATAGTGATATTTACATCATACATACCATCCAACAGTATTGTTGTCAACATTAACCTCCCTTAGGCATCTCATCATTTCAAGCTGGTAATTAGCACCATCAGCTTCAATTTCCTCATCCTCCTCCCTCATCTGCAATTTTTAGTAACAGAAACAACTATAACTTTAGGATGGCAATGTTGAAGGATTCAAAAATGAAGAAACAAAAAAAAGAAAAAGTAAGACAGTATCATACTGGAAAGGGGAAGCAGTTTGTAACTTCAAGAACACTGCCAACATCCAACCCAAGAAGTTGTCCAGTGACTAAAGAAGGCGAGTGGTCCTTACAGTGCTTAATTATCTTAAGGATAACCTGTTCAACCAAGAGACAGTAGACCAGATTGGTGTCAGTATTTCCCACAACGAAAGAATTACTGAACATTCTCTCACAATACGAGGACCTGCCCTAAAAGCTTTACAAACTTCCATGGTCCAATGTTAACCAACAAAGAGGTAACATATAACATGAATCCTAATATCAGATCCCCATCAGCATAACAGAGTACAAGGTGAAATGTTACCATCGCAAAATTCATATAATTGAAGAAACAAGATTAGACAGATGCAAGAAACAAATTGAAGGTTACAAAGGACCCTTCAAAATTAATCCCATATATACAAATAATTGAACAGCAGTGGAGCAATTTAGTTTGGGAAGCATATAATTGATACCAGTCCTTCAATCTGGACGACTCTTAGAGGCGGCGCAGCCTCCTCCGTCGCGGCGACTTGGAGAAAAGATCTAGTCGTAGCTGCATGCGTAAAACGAGACATCATTCAATAGTGTTAAGTGAGAGAACAAAAATGAAACAGAAACCTAAGAGGAGATTGTTGAGAACGTAAACATACTTGTAGCCATGCTTTGAATCGAAAGGAGCAAAGAATCTGCAATGGAGTTTGGATGAGGAAGAAACCCTAACGCCGGAGCAAGAGGAAGGGGTTTTGCCTACAATTGGGCTCAAATAGTCCACACCAAAATTTCAATTAACCCAGTTTTTAAAATTATATAATAAGAGCAAATATATGATTTTGGTTAATTGATTTTGAAGTAATTTATATTGGGTTGTGATTTTTATTTTAAAAAATTATTATGAATATATATATATATATAATAAATAATGAGTAAATTTCTTATATTTATTTTTGAAAAAAAGTATATATATTTGATAAATTGTGAAATTTATAATGTATAATTTTTTCAAGGTTTTCTCTCCCCTCCAAAATCTTACTTTCCTTTTAATCAATCATATCGCTTTCTAAATTTTTTTTCTTTAAAACAACTATTTGTTTTCCTACTTCTGTACAAATCCTTCATATCACTTTCTATTTATTTTTTTCTTTAAAATAACTATTTTTTTCTTACTTCTGTAAAAATACTTCCTATAGATTTTAGATAAATGTCATTTTATTATAATTTTTTAATACAACTATGTTAGTCACGTGTAAAAAAAAAATGCAAGAATAAATAATGTATGAGACAGGTACCTAATTTTTATCAATTCACTAATCGATTTCTATTATCACGAAATAATTTTCAAATAATATGTTTCGGTTAGTGTTTCTCAGTCATAGCCAATAAATATCCAATTTAGTTCCAATTACAATAAACTTAAAACGTATCTTTGTAATTAACTGGACACAATTTTTGTTAAATTCGTTTGGAAGAATATATATAATAATAAATATTATTAAAATAGTTTAAATTCATTAAAGAAAAAAATAATATATTATAAATATTCGTTTAATTTAAATAAAATATTTATCTAATTATTTTTTTAATTATATTTATTATATTTTTACTGTGAATTGAGTATCGAAATATATTTACATAAAATATTTTGAATTTCAAAAACTATGTTAAAATTCTTTCGCATATTATAAAGTACAAACAAAATTTTAATAATCTAATTTGAAGCATTGAAGATGGATAATAAAAAATAAAATAAAATCTTTCAATTTCGATTTCGAACATATTCTTCTTATTCCTCAACAGAAATAATATTCAAAATAGCAATATTATGTTGTAGGAATAAAAGAAAATCATTTTAATTACGAAAATGTTACATTGAAAATGTTTAAAAAAAACATCAAAAGATACAACCATGTTTAAAGAATTAGTGAAAATTAATTTTTAGAATGGTAACAATTTAAGTTTTAATTTTGTAGAATAAGTCGGAATGGTAACTATTCAATTTTTAAAGCATTGAAATAATATTTAAAACTTGTCCTTTAAAGCAATATTCGAAGTTTGCCTCTAATTCTCAATATATAAAATATAATATATAATTTCATATAAAGTACTTTAGTTAGTAAAAAATACGATATTATTTACACGTAAATAGAAAGTAAATGATACAAATTATAAATTAATTATCGTTAATATAAGCAATTTCTAAAAATTTTAATCCATTAGATATTTAAGAAATTAAACTTAGACACATCTTTTAAAAGATTACGTCCCAATAATGCTTACACCTATAAGTAATTAATATTAAAAATATATAAATTCAAAATATTTTAAAAGATTCAATAATGGTTAAGATTGAGTCCCACTAATAATATTATTGTATACGTATAAGAAAAAAAAAATAATATTAAAATATAAATTGTTAATTAATTACTTAATTAATATTATATATAAAATATTTTTTTAGAAACTAAACACTTGAAAAGATTCAACTGAAAAATAAAAATTTGATAAAAGTTAATATTTTAAAAAGTTAAGCTTAATCATTATCAATAAAAGGATATTTTAAATTTTTTAATCCATTAAACATCTAAAAGACTCAACTTAAAAATAAGTTTCCATCAAATTTAAAATAGTTTCTAAAAATATATAACAAAAGTATACATGATATAAATTATTTAAAATATAAATATGAATGTAATTAATTATAAATTAAAATTTGTAAAATAAAATTCATATTTTATTTATAGAAATTGAAGGTGATAATGATTGTACAATGAGTCAATGAATGAAGGATCACACAAAACAAGAAGCAATTTGTTGTGTATGGACGAAGACATGTTTAATTGAAATTGGAAAGAATACAGAGACGAGACGCCACGCAACACAAACTCCTTTTTTCCACGCAAGGTGACGCCGTTTTCATGGTTCTCTTTCTTTCACCAAACAAACACTGTACTGAACTACTATATAATATGCTGCTCTCTCTCTGTCACAATTTCTCTTTCGTTGACGATATCGTTTTTCCTTCTTCTCCATTGCAAGCATCCTTTGTTTTCTCCAAATCCAATGGATTTTTCTTCTTCTTCGATCTCTCACTTCAGAGTCTCCGCGAATTCGTTCCTCTCCCAATATGAACCACTCGCTCTGCTTCTCGTTCCTCTCCTCTCTCTCCTTCTCGCTCACTCTCTTCGCTCCTTCTTCCGCCTTCTCTCCGAGAACGGACTCAAAGCCACGCTCCTAGGGTTTCTCATGAACGCTGTCAAGTACAAAGCACTACTCCATGCAATGCTATCTCTCTTAAATTGACGCTCATGTATATTATATATGTCAATTACTCTTTTCTATATATAATTTAATTAATCTAATTTGTGATTCGTGTTTTAATTCACAGATTGGTCCCTGGAGTGAAGGGGTACATAGATGCCGAAAAACAGAAGGTCTGGTTCAGTGTGATTCCGTTGAATTAGATTCGATTGGGCTTTGGCTTGGTTTTTGTATTGTATATTGAGTCAACTTTGCTTGCATGCGTGTTGTTTCTTTTATTAAACTCTGGTTTTGTTTCGTGTGATCTGAGTGGAAATGAGTTTAGTTTGATTAGATGTTTTTTCACTTTACGTGTCCTTTATTAGATAAGTGGTTAGTTCAGTTTTTTTGTGGTTTTGAGATTGCGAAACTTTTGAGATTGGAGAATTATGAATCAGTCTATGCCATTTTGACTACCAGGCCCAGTTAGGTGGTTGTGTTATCTAGAATTGTATTATTATATTACTTACAATGACGAAATGGAAGAGAAAAAAGGTAACATTAGACACGATCGTTATAATTATGGAAACTGAGTTTTTGAAAGGATTCAATGCTTTTCACTCCTCTCAGTTTGGTATCCTTTTAAAATTTGGGATGGAAAAAGGTGTAGGATGGGTTTTCATAAGAATTTTGTTGAGTTACTTTCATTCTTAGGGTCAGTTTGGTATGGGGGTAAAAATGGAGGTGAAATAAGTTCATGCATATGTTTCGTTAGCGAAATTGTATTGAGAACTAATCAGTGAAGTTAGTGTGCATGAGCTAAAGAAACCGCTTGGATTGGTCCAATGTCATTATTTGTCAAATCCAAACACAGATTTCAATTCTTGCCACCTCAAGTGGTAGATGTATACTTTGTTTTGACTATTTTCTGCTTTCTTTAAACGCTGGATCATCATCCGTAGCTGATTTACTTATTAAGCTGGTCATTGAACTCTATAGGTTGTGGATAAGTTGCAATCTGATAGCAAATCTAGAAGAGAAGGTTGGAATACTGAGTTGCCAAGCGCAGGATTAGGGACGTCTGTCCTTGAGAAAATGAGAGAGGAAAAAATAAATGATCCCGTCTGGCAAGGCAAATGCTCCGGTACAGTGTATGTTAGTAATTTTGGTTAAATGTTAAATTCTGATCATTTATAGTTGGGAGCTCTTTCATTCCCTTTTCCATCCACTTTAGTATAATACTTAGTCTGATGAGTTCTATATATTTTTTTTAAATGTATTTATTGTTTATTTCTTGCAGCTACATTGGAGGAAGTGAGTCTGATGGACATTTTTCTGTGATAAATGAGGCATGTTCAATGTTAGTAAGACACTAAGAGTTTTCAGTTGTATTTCATGTTTGTGCTAATATAAATGTTTAAAACAGTGATTAACAATTGTCATTTTACTTTGTAATATTCTTGTAGATGGATTTTTGCATAGATCAGTGGTTTTGTAACTGATTAAAATTTCTTTATACATCAATCTGGCTTCTGACTCTGCTCTAGGCACTATAGGAAGTTTTCCTCATTGTTTGAACTTGAAAATATTCAGAGCATGCCTATGGGTAAGACTTCAAGTTTTGCCAATCAGAAATAAACATGATTCTTCCTTGCTACTGAGACCATTACAGAATTAGGTCGTAATCTGGACTAGTTCTATATATTTCTGCTCCCACAGAAAAGTTTCAAAATTAAGTTTTGGCATCAATTAATAATTTTAACTCCAATTGGTTTGGCTGCCGACATTGTTGCATGTATTGAACAATTACATTGATGACATCTCAGGTTTGCACATACCAATCCCCTGCATTTGGATGTATTCAAGAGTGTTGCCCGCTTTGAGGCAGAAGTGGTTGCAATGACAGCGGCACTTCTTGGAAGTAAGGAAAATAGTTCTGGAGGACAAATATGCGGCAACATGACATCAGGCGGGACTGAAAGTATATTATTAGCTGTCAAATCATCCCGTGACTATATGAAATCTAAGAAAGGAATTACAAGACCTGAAATGTATGTCACCAATAATTCATTATTATATACTTGGTAAATTATTTTTTTAACATATTTTCGAACTACCAAATTTTAGGATTATTCCCGTGTCTGGACACTCAGCATATGACAAGGCTGCTCAGTATTTTAATATCAAACTATGGCGCGTACCTGTTAACAAGAATTTTCAAGCGGATGTGAAAGCAATTCGACGCCATATTAACAAAAATACCATCTTGGTATGAGGGCTATTTTTCTTATTTAAAATAAACTATTTAAAAGATTCAAAGTACTTGCTACAGGATTTTATATGGTGTGCAAACTGTTAATATAGTAAAGTCTTATTGCCAAATGGAATTTACTTTCATGATAAACCAGATTGTTGGATCTGCTCCTGGGTTTCCTCATGGAATAATTGACCCCATCGAAGTAAGTTTTTCATCTAATGCTTAAAAAGGATATATGTTCAACTTGTTTGCTCAATTACCCTAAAGCAGATAATTTGCCAATTTCTTCCTTAGGAACTTGGTCATCTGGCATCAAGCTTTGGCATTTGTTTCCATGTGGACCTTTGCCTTGGTGGCTTTGTATTACCATTTGCTCGTGAGCTTGGGTATAGTTGCCATCACTTATTTTATATTACTGAGCCATCATTCAGTGTTGTTATCTTTTATCTTCGGCCTTGACTTTTACCTTGTTATACTTTGATATTTGAATCTGATCTTTTTAGCTCTGAATCCATCAATTTATTAGGCTTTTTCTTCTTATAATATATTTCATCCCCCCGCCCGCCAAATACGTGAGTTTTCCCAATATATCTCTATTTGTAGCTGCAAGCATCATTGTTTTAGGATTATGTTGTTAGTGTAGTGTTCTCTTCAGCTTCTCTTGGGACTGGGGTTATATTTTTTATGATTATATTAATTGCATAACACATCCAATCACCCTACCCACACAAATGAGGCTCTGTTATATTAGAATTATATATAGCCCTTATTGTAACTTCGTGTCAGTACTAATTAAAGTAATTCATGTTCAAACTTTTTCTTCCCAGGTACCCCGTTCCACCTTTTGATTTTTCTGTTAAAGGGGTTTCTTCAATTTCAGCAGATGTACATAAATACGGTTTAGCTCCCAAAGGAACAAGTATAGTTCTTTATAGAAACCATGAAATTCGAAAGGTAAGGCAATGATTAACTCAACGATTTTGGCAGCAACTGATAAATTATTTGTAGTCTTTAGTTTATACCTAATTCTGAATTGGGTAGTTAATTTTTTTACTATTAAATTTTGCAACCTCTTGGAAACATCTCACACAGAATATGGCATCTTCTAATCTTCAGAAAGTATACTTTCTTCCATACTCTTTTTTTTCCTTGAGTTGATATCCATCAATACTACGAAAATAATAATTAACATATCATTTTTCATTATTGGTGTTTTTAGTTCAAACTCAAGTTTTTTCTGGTCGAAATGTCATTTTACAGATAATATGTTGCTTCCTAGAATCTGACTTATCATTTCTCTTGGCTCTTGCGCATAGCATGATGGGCATCCTAGGATAGCATGATAGACATCCTAGGCCGTACATGCAAATGGTCTTAGTTCAAGAGTTCTCTACCTCTTTCTCTTCCTTGGGAAATCATGAAGAGTTTGTAGATGAAATATTCGTGCATCTCTTCTTACTTAAAGATAGTAGGGTACTATTATTGAAGAAAAAAAACTTTCTTTTGCTGAATACAATTATACAGACAGGACATAGAAGACAACGAATTGTACTACCGGGCAAGTCCTTTGGCTCATAAACATTAAAGCAGTTATCAATATCTGAAATTCAAGTACATCATTTTTCACATGGATATTCTTTAAAATTACCCCTCTCATAGTGCATCTCATATCCAACTCTTAATATTTTATTAAAATATAAGCAATTTCAAGTTTGCAATCCTTGTGAACATATGAAATTCCATTTATAGGAAATCATATTAGCAGAAGTAATTGTGTTGTTTGTGTGGGACAGTTATCCGATTGTGTAATGAGAAAAACATTTAAGAAAGTGTAAACCATCTTTTTGCAACATAAAACATCTATTTGGGTATGGGAATTTTGCTCATGGCTGTTTTCACTGGAGTTTCTATTCTAATAATTGAAGAGACTTGGTACTAGGTAATCATGGCACGTTCTACAGGTTTTGTTTACCCTGTGTTCCTATTTGTTGTATGGATAACTTCCGGATCCCTTGGTTGTATTTTTCCTCTTTTCTATCTAATAACATTTCTTTTTATTAAAAAAGACAAGTTCTATAAAATATATCTTAATTCTTTTTTATCTGTATTCCTCCTTCCCTCCTTTTCATTTCTATTTTATCGAATACCTTCTCTATAACAGGCCTTTTTATTATTGGAAAATTGGTTTTTTATTTACTTGCAGCTGGTTACTAATGTATTTTCTTTGTCTTCTGGATTCTACAGCATCAATTTGTTGCTGGTAAGTTTACTATTTGTTTCTGATTAATGTTGTCTTGGGTAATTGGGGTTATTTTTATAATGTGCTTTATGCATATGTACAACCTGCAAAGAAAGGGGAAGATGATAGGTAGTGAGATAAAATTTATACAAGAGCTAGTCTTTATTTTTTTAGTCGTGGATAGTGGTAGGGCTAGTCATGTATACTTTTGCAGGAAATGTTGTCTCTTGGAATAATTCCTTTACATTTTTTTTAACTAATTAGTATCAAATTGTCAATGTCACAGTTACTGAGTGGTCTGGTGGGTTGTATGTGTCTCCAACCATAGCTGGAAGCAGGCCTGGAAGTCTTATTGCTGGTGCGTGGGCAGCAATGATATCTCAAGGGAAAGAAGGTTACTGTCCACGACCTCTCTGTTCTGCCTTTGAGATAATAATTTGATTTCTCATTCTGCTTAGTCTTATCCAAATGTATGATGTACGGCCAATTTCTGGTTTGGTATATTCTTCAGGTTACTTGAAAAATACAAAAGCAATTATGGAGGGGTCAAGAAGAATACAGAAAGGGTAAGATACTACTGTGTCTCTCTCTTTCTGTATCCTACTCTCATGTCGGGCCTTGTATAAAAGTTTTGAATGTAATGATTATGTTATATCTGCAGCATAGAGGAGATTGCTGAGTTGTTTATTGTTGGAAAACCCGACATGACAATCGTGGCTTTTGGATCTGATGTTCTGGATATATTTGAAGTCAATGATATTATGTCATCCAAAGGGTGGCATTTGAATGCATTACAGAGACCCAACAGGTAGGGCTTTAAGATTGGGGTGGAGTGGGGGCATTGTCCGTATTTCCATCATTAAATTGCGAGTACATGATGGTCGCTTTGAAGAAACTGAAGAAATTTTCATCTGTGTGTTTGAATCAGCATCCATATCTGTGTTACACTGCAACATGTGCCAGTTGTTGAAGTCTTTCTCAATGATTTGAAGGAATCTGTAAAAACTGTGAGTTGCTTACTTATATGGAATCCGCGTAAATGAGTCATTTATTACATTTCTATGGAGTTTAAGATATTCTCTCCGGGCCACCAGCAGAGGGTGGTTGCAGAGAATAGGATGACAGTTGATGTAACAGTTCACTAGTTGATACGTACAATTCTATTCGATTTGTATTTTCTGTTTCACTCTTTTCTTCCTTTCCAATTTCAGGTGAAAGAAAATCCAGGTCCAATAAGTGGAGGCCTAGCACCTATATATGGCGCCGCTGGGAAGATGCCAGATAGAGGCACGGTCCAGGAATTGCTGGTAGATTATATGGACGGTACCTGCTAATGCATTCAACATTTGTTCCAGATTTTTCAGGCAACATCTACTGTACTGGACCTTAATAATATCATATCGATTTTATTGTGTATTCTTTCATATTTATGATAAATTTAAATGCTGAATCAAAATAAAAATAAAATAAGGCCCCGGTTTGTTTGTATCATTGTACATTTAAAGACTTTTGTTTTAAGTTATGGTTTATATTCTTGAAAATGCAATTCACAGGCATACTAAGATCAGAAAATTATTCGTAAGCCTAAATAGAGTTGGTTAATTTTTCATATTCCTAGAATTATTTTTTTAAATTTTATATGAAAAATATTTATCTTATTCTTATAGAAATATAATTTACCATTTCTTGGATTAGAAATCAAAACTATACGTATAAAATGAGAATAAAGATATTTGGAAATACTTTTCTATAACCTCTTTTACATATTTTTGGGAATGTAAAAAATTCCGTGATAAAAATACCTTCTAACACATGTCATTTGAGCATTATCATTGGCGAAGTTGGTTGCTATTTCGCAATCTCGCTCTCGCATTGAGGACAGTAATATTCTCTCACCATCTCTTGTGGAAGAACAAAAAAGAATGCACATGCGAGTGATTGATTGCTCAGAAACAAAAATGTACGTGTGTGATTGGTAATCATTATTAAAATAAGGGTAAAAGTAAAGGTTACAGACCAGTCCAGTGTAATGCTGATCCAGCAGTCAGTAAGAACTGTGCATGCATACGGATTGAATATTTGTCGTGAAGATGAAAAATTAAGATGTTCTCCTTGATAAAATGTTCATATACATTGTCATCCTCTCTACTTTTAAAAGCCTTTATCTTGTGATATTAAAATGTGTTATAGTTTAGTTTAATGAGTAAGCTTGTTTTTTTTAACGATCATGAATAATTATAAACGAGTTAATAGTGTATTTTGGAAAGGATTTTGAGATCTAAGGTTCATAGTAGCTGGTTCAAGGAAGATTGTCTTGCAGGATATCTCTATAAAAAGAAGTATATGATCTATCAAATTGATTTATTTGAACAATTGCTCTTTTGCACTTTTCTTTTTCTCTTTCTCACCGCTCTAAAATGTTGTTATAAGATACAATTTATGTGTTGTTAATATTTACTTTTTTTTTTTTTTTGTAATTATACCATATTTTTATGATCAAATTACATTGAAATAAAATTACCAAGTATTTAGAATTTGATTTTGTAGTTATTGTTTTACCTATGATAATTTTATTATTAATCATTTAATTTTTTTTTTTATTATTTAAATATTGTTCATGTTTTTTTCAATAAAATTATATTGAAATATCAAAATTCAAATAAATATTTAGAAAATTTAAATATGATGGAAACTAAATAATTTTAATCAAACAAAGAATTTAAGCTAACAATTTAATTTATTTTACCTAATTAAATATTTTGAAATTGAAATAAATTAATTCAAATAGTTAAATTTTCACACATTTTAAATTTCCTATGATTTTAAAATCTACTATCCAAACAGGACCTAAGGAGATTTTTCGTTTTCTGTAATACCCAAAATGATTGGTAAGTAATTTAGATTTTAAAAGATGACGTGTTTTTTAACTTTGTAAAACTCTAATTATTGATTTGTAAATTTCTTCCATTTTTTCTAAATAAGATCAATGTCAACAGGTAAATATGTATTATATCCTTTTTTTAAATCATTAAATGTTTAAGTTGTACGAGAAAACATCGTTATAAAAATGTAAAAATCTTAGAGTAAATTGTAAATTTTCTTAAATATAGAATAAATTGTTTTTCCATTTTGAAATAAATTATTAAAACTTACGGATTAAACAAAATAGACAAACTAAAGTCACATTTCAATTTAATATTATTTATACGTTGAAATATTTACTTATTATAAATTGAATCATATAAAAGTAAAACATTTATTTTAATTCTTAGCCTAACATCAATCAAATGAGTTTCCCTTGGCATGTGTGACGTGGCATTGCCAGCATCGCATGATAAAAGGCGAAAGTGCAGAACTGTGAATATGCACATGAAACTGTCACTCAAGTCAAATATTATCTCACCAACTCCATTCTCCCTCATCAATCTCCCACAAAATAATGTTTTTCTTTTCAAACAAAAATCATATTTTAGAGATACATTTTCAATACTATCATAAATATTTATCATTGATATTGGGAGATTAATCACACTCACCAGAAAAAAAGCATAAGTTTATTCTGAATTTTTAACCATTCATGTCAATCATAAAAACTAAAAATTAATGTAAATATAATTATAAAAATTTCATTCATAGGAATTCGGGTAAGGTATTAAGTATTTATTTTCACATTCTTATCTAAAAACAATGAAAATAAAGATGAAATTTTCAGAAAATTTACCTGTGATATTTTTCAACCACTAAACTTGAAAACAACACCATAGTATATAGTTGTAAAGATGAAAATATTATAATGAGAAACTAGGATTTCAAATTTAACTTAAAAATTTTATGTGTATAATAATAATTTTATTTGAAAAAAAAAAGAAAAGATATTTTAAGCATTCAATAAGTAAAATATGTCCTTTTTCACTCTGTTCTTTTACTTTCTTTACCATTGCAGACATGTTTGAAATAATAATTCAGATGAATAGCTATGCAATTTCCATGACTGCTGTATAAAAAAAACTTAATCATAAATTAAATTTTAATATAACTTTTAAATATAATTATTATACAAAAATTAATCAATTAATTTGTAATTAAATAATACTGTAAAAGTGTCTTACTCTTCCAAAAAATCCTGTTTTCTGATAAGAATTTCCATAAAGGAGTATATAAGAAATAACTATTGACACACGTTTGAGGAATTATTGTCTCTCACTGTCAAATGACAGTATTCTGATATATCTGGAAATTTTGATTGTTTGACAACTTTGGTTTGAATAAAATAGTCTAAGTGAAGCAAATTTTGACTATTGAATTACCCATGGACAGTTGTCACATGTCACACAAACATATCAATCGTTTCATTCGAATCCTAAAGATATAAAATGTTGTTTAATTATTTGATCTTACAGAATCATGCAGAAAGAACACAAGGGACACTATTTTGATCGGTTTGTGCTATACTCTTATTCTACTGTGCCATAGCCAACATGTCCTACTTGCATTGCCTTCTTCACTTTTCTAGATGCACTCATTTTCTTCTCAATCTGTGGATCCAATTGCAATGCTTTGAACAGCAATACCACTGCTCTTGAAATTAAAAGATAACCAAGTTACTGTCAACATTTCATATTGGCTAAGTATGTTGATCAAACTATATCTTCTAACTAATAAAGACTTGAATATGTTTGTTTCTTTCAAGTTTTGTTTTGATTAAGTATCCTAGTTGTTAATGAGACCATGAATGATTAATGTCATAATTATGTTCTTCAAATGTGAGATTACTTATTTAACTAACCTTCTGAATTCTAGCACTGTGTATTTAGTCAGATAAAATTAGTGTAAAAAAATTGCAAAACTTTACAGATTATTGTGTGGCCACTTGAACCCTGTTTAGATCATATATTCAATAAACACTTGTAGAAGAAATAAATAAGAAGATATAAGAAATTTGAAGATAAAGTTGGCTTTAATTTTTGTGCATCCTTCAAGTTGGTCCTCCTTGGAAGGTTCCTGATAATTTTTACTTATTCCAAAATAGGTAAAGTTTGCAATATCCATTAAGAAGCAACAAGAAGTTCAGTATTCTAAAATAGGTAAAGTGAGCAATACCTACTAATAAGCAAGCAACAAGTATAGATTCAATGAATCAAGAACTAGTAAATTGCAATCTATTTCAGTAGAAGTAAAATCACACACTTACATAAAATGTCTTTACATTCAATTTATTTATTTACACTATTCTTTCTGTCATCTAAACCAGTAGAACCTTTTTTACTTTTCTTCTTATTTTTGTTTATCCAGGTGATGCAACAACAGTTACCAAATCATTATAACCATGTTGGCAGAAAGAGTCAAAGATGTGGATCAAAATTTAGAAGAAAGGAAAGTGCATATAACTTTCTTCTGGAAAGAGGAGTACTTAGTGAATTTGCAACACCATATGGCAACATTGCTAACGACATATAAAACACACCATATTCCTTCTACGGGGGGAGGGGGTCCCCTGACCTACCACTCGGTGCAGAGTTTTATGAATCATGAATTTTGTTATCACTGCTCCAAAATAACACGGTGTAAATGGTTGCCAAGTGTACCAACTTGGTGTTCTACCAAACCCAACTCACTCTCTTGTACATGGGAAAAGTGTATAATATGAATTTTTCTTTTCTTTTCAGGAATAAGACGTGCCATTCTCACCACCATTCTAATTTAATCATCATTATTCATCTAATATGCACCATTGCTCTCAATGGACACTTAGCTTCACACATGGCAATACTAAATATAACAACTGATACCAAAAATGTATATAGGAAGAGAATAATTGAAAAGGAAATAGGAAACATAACATATCATTTAGAAGGGTCTAAAGTCTAACGTGTCTAGACACTTTGATGGGGCCCTGGATTCTATCATGGTCTAGACTATTCTAACTTCCTGTCTGAAGGAGAAAAGATACACTTGTTGGTCAATTGTTTGTCAATTGTTTTCTGCTCTATAGGCATCAACCAATGATTTTGTGTTATCCAATCCCAAGAACCAATGGTTCATCATCACTACGCTACTCAAACTAAAACTCAAACTCAACTAATGAGATGCACGAGGCACAATATGTTACACACACGTCGTGGTACTCATTAGTACCAAACTATTTGACATGGTTAATGTGCATGTTCAAGTACAAGTCAGAAAGGGTGAGGCAGTTGATGCATGGCATCTTAACTCTTAACAATGGACAAAAGAATACTGATAAGTAAAATTTTCTACACCAAATCATGCACAAAAATTATAAGCCTTACTGTTAGTCGACCTTGCACATGATCAGAATAGCGTGTTTAGGACCCACTTGATTTAATGCTGAGATATAACAGCAAACAATGTTTGTAAGTATCTCTATGTTTTTCTTGCTGTATCCTCTCTATAAGACATCACTGATTCTTACCAATATTTTATATGTTCTTTTTAAGATATCATTTAAGTACCGTAGACACTTCCTTCAATTACCTTATCTTCCCAAGTTAGGCAACCAAAACTAAAGATTTTTTCTTGAATATCAAAGATGAAGGTAAGATCCATTATCAATCATGCCTTGCAGAACAAAATATTCACTGTGCATACTCATCTAAGTTGGTTTCATGATATATTTTGCTGCAGTTACTAGGCTGGATGCACAGGAAATTTCGCCAAAATAGTAGTGAACCATTCAAGGACTTGGTCATTGGTAAGTCATATATGCTGTTAGCAAGCCACATATTCATCTTTCTCCAAACATGCATTAACTATTTGATGGTCATCATATTAGTAAAAAACCAGTGGTAGATGGTATATGAAGCACAATTTTTCACACTAGATAATAGATAACTTGATTTCTGATGACCTTGGTATTATAGAAGGTAGCTATAAACAGTCTCTTGCATGCACATATGACCACAGATATGTAGGCCCATGAAGACACAGCAGTAAACCACCTAGGTACAACCATTTAAATGCTATGAATAAAATTGAAGTATTGTAAAAATAAATTAGAATGACTGGCTAGCAATGGAAGTTGGAACATAAAAAGTAGACTGTTTAAAACTTTAAAGTAATAACTACTAAGGCCCATAAAATCTCTTCTAGTAGTCCATAAAAATGAAAGCTTATATGTTCTCTCATTTGTGAAATACTAGCATAACATCAGAATTAGGCAGTGTCACTGAATGCTATGATGGGATTCTACTTCATGTTTTTCCTTTCAATTACTATATTTCTTTAAAATTTGCTTGTTTCAGGGAATTCTTGCAATTGTCTTTCAGGGCAACCACCATTTGATGATGAACAAATCTATCAGAAACCAAACCTTGGAATCAGACTTTCCAAACATGCTCAAAAAGGTCACAACCTTAGAAACTCTTTTGCTGGTCTAGAGGCAGCAAGAGTGGATGAAGACTACGAGGGGGAATTCTTCCCTGGCTTCCTGGCAATTGGAACTCTTGGTTCAGAACAAGTATCTGACCCATCAACACCATCATTTCCCATTTCTGTCGAGAGCATAACTGAAAAGGAAGATGAAGTGACTGAGAATGATCTTAAGCTCATCAATGATGAGCTAGAGAAAGTGCTGGGGGCTGAAACCAAGGATGATGTCAGCCTTGATTCTTCAAGGAGGACTAGCCATGTTAGCACTGGGAGAAGTAGCCATGTTAGCACTGGGAGAAGCAGCCATGTCAGCATAATAACACTCAGTGGAAAGCCAATAGAAGTTACAGAACCAATTGGAAATGGAGCTGCAATTTGTCCACTCCAGGGATATCTCTTTGGAACAGCTATTGAGCTATCTGAAACAACTGCTGCAGCAAAGAAAGAACACAGGACATCACTTGGGGAGCTGTTTCAGAGAAGCAAATCAGCTGAGGAGAATTTCAGTGCCAAATGCGAAAAGGAGGAAAAAAGAACTGAGAAGGAACTGGACAAATCTGCCATGAACCTGATGAAAGAAAAGCTGAAAAAAAGAATGCTCCATGCTTGTTCTAAGAATTCTACTTCAATAAATGGTGGGCCTATTGATTCTGCTTCTGCAGAAACAAAGCTGAATAAGGTACACAACTAGCAAACCATAACTTTCTATTTGCTCCTTGTTTATCTACCTAGAATAAATGTATAACTATCATGCATTACCATAGTCAGCATTCTTCAGATTGAGTTTTATAGCTTTGCATTTTAATGATCTTTTCACCTTCATTTTTTTATTTTTCATTTTTGCCTTACATATTATTTATTTATGGTCTTAGTCTTTGCAAGTGGTATTATTCTGCTCATGACTCCAGCTATGTTTGTGGCTTCT
Source organism: Macrotyloma uniflorum (assembly GCA_016859785.1). Classification (NCBI taxonomy): domain Eukaryota; kingdom Viridiplantae; phylum Streptophyta; class Magnoliopsida; order Fabales; family Fabaceae; genus Macrotyloma; species Macrotyloma uniflorum. The sequence goes on along the minus strand of BDMB01000008.1, from coordinate 1,144,993 downwards.
AGATTCTCCATATGTTCCGAAAGAAAGTCCACCCTGAAAGTTCAACAGCTGCACAAAAATCTTCTAAACACCATAAGAACATGAAGAAAAAGAAAATACTCAATGATGGAAGCTACAATAAAAATGACCTGGTCCATCCAGAGGAAGATTCATCCGTCAACAGGGAGTACTGGATCAAAACAGATGCAGATTGTAAGTATGCAACAACTTTCAATAGCCCTATTTCACAGTTTAACCTATGCTATTATAATATTCTACATGCACTCCAATTTAGTTATAGAATTTCTTAATTCACTGGATGAAAGTAGCAAGCAAGCGATTGTAAAATAGAAAACAATTATAGCGTGTCTATTTTCAGTTTCATCCTTGTGTGTTTCTTCTTCTACTCTGACTCTTTTTTTTTCTGTGCATTGCAGACTTAGTTCTAGAGCTGTGAGAGACAGTGAAGAAAATTTGGTGTGTTCATAAGCTGTCATCCTCTGTTAGTAATATTGTGTTGGTACTGTGAAAAATTATATATAAGAAACGAATAATTGAGGTAGTTTCAGTGTCTACCTCACAGTGGTCAGTGTGAAATGTAAGATTTGTCTAGTAATAATCATGAAAGATGAAAAAAAAATAAAAAATCATAGCTATGGATTGAGTTGACAATATAAAATATGAATATATATTATAATGACAGAATCCACCGTCAAATCATGAGTGTATGCAAGTTGAGCTGCGGAAATTCGATGAATCCATGTAGATGTAGATCTTGCAGTGGTGGAGGTAGGTGTATTGCATCCATATTTGAATAATACTACCTAATGAGCAAGTCCATATTATTCAATATATATAACTGCAACTCGTCTAATCATCACACCATATGTTTAGATTTTGTGAATCTAGCTATTTTCATAAATATCAAACATTCAATCATCATGGATAAAGGTTTTCGCAAAAGTTAAAATTCAAGTGCAGAAAAATTTATGCAGAGAAAAAGTGTGTTAAGATAGTGAGATTTTTTTGGTTAAAGTACCAATCATTCTTATTCTTTTGTGTTGCAACAATTTGTTTTAACTTTTAAAATTTTAGTTAAATATTGCCTCAATGACATATTTTTTTACTTTTTATATTAAAAAAAATTTATTTATTTATAAAATATTTTTATGGATTTAAAAAAAATAATTAATTATCCATTAAATATATTTATCAAACTTTTTTATAAATTTATTTTTTATAAATTTATTAATAAAAAAAATTCATTTATTTGTTCGTGAATCTGTTTGAAATTTTTTTTTATGAATTTAATATGTAATATAATTTTTATTAATTTTTTATCTATAAATTTTTATAAATTTATAATAATAGAAAATGTGTGATATATTAATAAGAAAAATTGTATTTTCTATTAATTATTCATAAATTTCATTTTATGATAAATAATTTTTTTTAAGTTTTAGTTATTATTATTTTTTCAATTTTAATTTTTAAAGTTATTTTTTTCACACGTTTTTATCTTGATGTGTTTCTAATTTTTTTGTAATTTATTAATATATTAAATAGGTGATCAATTACCGATAAAATTCATTCAAATTGAATAATATAATAATAAAATATACATAAAAAAAGTTAAGTTGTGCGGTAATTGAAAAATATAGTAAAACATACGAAAAAATATAAACATTTAAATTTTCAATGTTTGTTTTAGGTTGGAATAGAAAATTATAGGATAAATTAGGGGTGTTTGTTGAATTAATTCAACTTAAATAAATTGTGTATTTGATATGATTTTTTATGAGTTGGGTGATGTGTTTTTAATGTTAAAATTGAAATTCAATTTAGTCTAATTAAAATTATTAAATAATATTATGAATAATAGTAATATAATTATTATAACTTTTGAACTATTTTATTATTTAAATATTTAATTTTGAAATATAAAATATTTAATTATATAAATATTAAATAATATATTTTATTTTTAAGAAAAAATAGTTTAAAAATTATAAAATTAAATTTAAAAAAAAGTCGTTTTAAAATTTGATAATTTAATAACTAAATTCAATCTAAATAAAGATGTATTAAATTGGATTGAATTTAATAAAAAAATCTGATATAACTCGTAAACACAAAAATGAGACAAATATATAATTTTGAACTTATATTTATATTGTAAAGTCTGAGTTTAAAATTAAGCATATGGATTAAATTAATTAAGCTTTAAAGACTGAATTTTAATAAGATTTTAATATTCTTAGAATATTTGTTAACAATTTTCTTCTAACTTTAATATTCATTTTGTTCTTTATATCGTTATTATTTTTTCAATTTAATCTTTCCACCTAAAATTCATCTCACAAATAGTTTTAATTATGTTTTGGTTTCTACCATATTAAATCCAACAATATTAAAAAATAATATAAATATAATTTAGTCTTGTAGAATTATATTTATATATTGTATTTTGATTATAGTAAAATTTTTACACATATTCTCATGTTGAGGATTGAATAATAAATATTTTTGAATAGTTTAATATTAAGAAAATAACTCAAGAAATCATTCTGTAATAAAATTTTAAGAAAAATAGATATAAATTTAACTAAAGAAATTTGTAAAACAAATTTTACAGGTGATTTATATATTATATTGTTATCATAATTCTTAATTTGAGATTTCGTGATAATTTCATTTATTATCTCAGTGTTTATTATTTTTAAAAAATATTTTATTGCTACACCTTTTATTTTTTTATTTTTTTTTTAACCTAGTTCGTTATAAATATACTAACTTATAAATTAATGAATTTGTTATTAAGCTAAACAATAAAATGTGATTTTAATTACAATTTTTGTTGTCGCCAATTAGATAAAAACACAAATTGTTTTTTACAATTATGTTTTTATATTAATATTTTATTATAGAATAAAAAACTTTTAAGAGAAAATATATTAAAAGATAAAGATATTATTAAAAAAATATTAATACAAATTGTATAAATTAATATTTTTATTGATTTATTTAGTCAAAGTTTAAATTTCATATTAAGAAAAAAAATAGAATTTATCTTCATAACAATAAGAAAACATTTGAATTATTTAAGAAAAATAACAAAAGCATATTATGTATATTACTATTAATTTTATAATATATCTTAAAAAATTCAATAAAATAAAATATCACATTCTTAGTTAGTTGTATTAAATAATAAAATAAGATATTAAATCTAAAATTAATTAGTGAAACGACATTATTTAATTTGAATTTAACGTTAAAATAGTGGCTGGCATGTGTGGAAAATGAGTTGTCTGAATCTTATAAGAATATTCCAGAAATCATAATTAATAATTAATAAATAATAAATAATTAACTTTTGCGTTGTATTTGGACCACCATTGTTCCACACTGCATTGTGCATATAAACTTTTCATTATTTTATTTTTTTCACTGTCATTACATATTTACATATTTGCCCCTCAACAAGTAATTATCATATATTTATTTTTAGTATTTTTTTTTCAATATTTGGATTTTAAATATATTAAAATAATATAATAATATATTTTTTAAATGATATAATATATTAAGTATAATTAAAAAAATTAATTAATTCATAATCATTATACTTTTTAATAAATTTTAATTAAAAAATCTTAAAAAACTATACAAATTATTAACTATACAAATTATTCTTATTTATTGAAAAATGATCATTAATTTATGTAATAATATTAAATACAACTATTACTCCAATATTTAATATTTTTAGTATCTCTAACCTAAAATTTAATTTACTACTTTAGTAGTATTTATAAACTAGATATTTGTTTATTATATATAAAGAGTTGAGGTGGTATTATTATTTTTTAATAAAACTTTATTTATCCACAATTAATATTTTATTGAAAAAATCATAAATTTATGTCTGTTTCATTGCTTATTTATTTAATTTCTATTCATAATTTTATTATTGCTAATAAATTGAAGTGAAAGTATATTAAAAGAATTAAAGTATAAAGTATTTAAAGAATTTAATATGTTAATAGCAGTGTTTTCATAATTGTAAGTTCACTATTGAGCTTGAAATAAATTTTGTATTGATTAAGAGCAAATAGTAACTTAAAAAAATTAATAGTATTAAATAATAATAGAATATATTTATATGGCGAGAAAGGTCATAATAACGTTAACGTTCACATCGATCCACGTGTCTAATTCTCCCGCTCCGTCCATCTATCCGTTAACCCTACTCTCTCTCTTCAATTCTCTCTCTTCTGCAATTCTTACCGTTGAACACACAGACACAAGAAAACCCAAATTCTTTGTTTTCGAATAATCAGAAAAATAAAAAAAAGAGAGAGAAAATCTGTATTCGCACACATTCATTCATCATAATGGGGAAGCTATTGTGTGATTCAAGCACCGTCGCCGAACCATTCCAAGGTTCACCGCCGGCAGCGCTGCCGTGGCGGGATCCCAAATCGGAACCTATCGCGGCTGTAGATCTCGTCGTACCAGCGAGCGTTGGTGCCGCGACCTTCGCCGGAGGCTGGGAAGATGTCGTCGGTCTGGAAGAGCAGCAGCGGCGCCACCTCCAGAAGCTCTACGCCAAAGGCGTGCTCTGGAAGCCTCCCGAGGAGGTAGAGGACTCCTCGTCATCACCGCCGTCGTCCTCCCCTCTCAGATCCGTTGTTTTCCGGCTCTCTCACGGCGGTGAGGTGTCGGCCGACGGGAACTGTTTGTTCACGGCGTCGCGGAAGGCGATGGGAGGCGAGGAGGTGGACGCGCGCGAGCTGCGGCGGCGGACGGTGACGCGGTTCTTGGAGGCCTGATAAAAAAGATTTTGGTTATAGTTTTCCTTGTGATGGCCCGGGACGAGGCGGATCTGAAGAACGGTTGGGGGATTCATGTTGTTCAGGAGGTGAAGTTGTTGGCGAAGAAGGGAGATCGATTCGCTCTTGATTCGGCCATCGACGAGCTCGTTCACCTCGGCATGCAAAGGTATTGAATCGCTAGAAGTTTCGTCCGTTGATTTCATTTGCTTGTTTCTTTGCTTTTGACTTGCTAGAAGATTATTCATCCATTTCACATAAACTTGTATTTTATTTGTTTAAATTGAAAATAAGACATGCAAGAAGAGTTATTCTTTGTTTTGATTGTTTCACTTCATAATATTCGGGACTAATCGATTCGTTTTTTGTTTTTTTAAGGTTTGAGAAATGTTGAGAGTAGAATAGTTACATTTGAAGATTCACAGCTACAATTATACAGAAGAAGAAAGAAATTAAAGAATGAAAGTTATTTTGTTTGATTTGTTTGTGAACTGCATTTCTTTTTCACGCTAAATGAGATGTTCGTAAGAGATTTGTGTTTTGTAATGTATTTTGATGTTACAAGTGTTGAAATGGGGGCATGTAAGTTCCATCACACTGCTGTTTGTTGCGTTTGGTTTTGGTTGGTTTCTTTACTATACGTTCTTTTTCTGATTGAAGAGAAATGGCGGCGGAGTCTATTTACAAAGAGAGATGTGTTCCCGTGAATGATGGTCCAAGTTGGGCCAAATACATGTTGATCTCTGGTTCTCCTGATGATGAATATGATATCATCACTTTGCAATATACTGAGGAGGGTTTATTATCTGTAGATGAGAATAGAGAGGGTCGTGCTGCAGCTTTCGGTGACGATATTGCAATCGAATGCCTAGCTACAGAGTTCAAGCGAGAGATATATGTGGTAAGTAACAAATCCAGGAGCTTTCAGCCTAGACTTAGAGCTGTTTTTGTTGTATGATTGCATTTTTTCAAGATGTTTCCCCGGTAGTTCTGTAATCTCTATGCAATCCCTATCTTTTGTGGAATAGCTTATGGTTTAAAAAAATTATTATTTGACAACGATCTTTACACTCCTACTTGTTTTAACTTTGAAGTTTGTTTTGCTGCATGACAGTTCTCGTTGAGTAAAAGGTAAATTGAATTAACATAAAATTTGTTTTTGAGTGGTTATCAGAAATTAGTTTAAATCTGGGGTTTTCTTCAATTGCATTCTAGAAACTTATTGGCAGACTGATGGGATCTCAAGAGCCACTCCAGAGTAGTTGGAGTTTTGGCCTGCAGTTGCAGATATATCCTGGAATTTGATAACTCTCCCTGTAGGCTTGATTATGACTTTAAGTCGTTCTTATGAGTCTTTATAAACGGGAATTCTTTATACGGGTATTGATTATGATTTCTCTTGATATTTTACGTGTGATATAATGAATGTAAAATTCATGTTTGTGCTGTTTAGTTTGTGTACATGTGAGTAATTGTCGGTCACCATGCTTCCATCTGAATTTGTTCATCATTTTCAGGTGCAAGCACATGGTTCAGATGCCATGGTTGATGAAGAAAATTGTGTCTTCTTCCTTCCACATCGTCCAAGGAGCCGAATTACTGAACCTCCATTTTTCCTTTTCATGAAAGGAACAGGTACTGGAGAAAAAAAAAATTTTAATAGATATGACCATATTTTTTCAAGCTTTCAGCAGTAGTTAATTTTCAAACATGCTATGTTTTCTCTATTTTCCATTCGTTATCATTCTTGGTAAAGGTTGTTCAACCAGCAGCAGATTGAGATAATTTCTATTATCTTTCCCTCTCTTTTTTTTTTCTTTTCATTTTGTAATGAAATGTCTAAGCAAATTTCCACATACAGGTTGGTGCGGTGCTGGAGCTGACCATTATGAGCCCCTGATTGCTCATCCTTCCACCTTTGTTTCCCAAGAGAAGGTTGCTGTGGTACTGTGAGGTTTTTTCCGGCCTGCAATTTTGTGGAGTAGATCGAGTAGAATTAGAATTTCTTCACCCTATTTATAGGCCACTATGAAAGTGTTTTGGCCTGCATTGTGGTTCTCCTATGTCTTGTCCCAAAGGAGAACCTCATTGGGTAATTTATTTTGTTTACTGACATTTAGAATCAATCATCTTTGACTCTCTCGACATTGGACAAGCAGGTATGCCATTGCCTGCAGTTTGAGCAATTCTAGAGTATTATTGTATTAGTTTCATCGGCTTCTGTTTTGTTGTTCCTGTTGTTGAGTTAATTAGAGGGTTATACCGTCGTCTCTAGGTAGTAGTGTGTTGTTCAAATTGGAAGAGTTGAGTTGTATCTCAGTTTATTTCATCAAATTAATGAAGTGGCTTCTTTTTTTCTTCTGGGCTTCTGCATGTGTCATTTTACAGTGCGATTCAGAACGTGATAAGTTTATCCACGTTTCTCTGCCCAGTGGATAATTTCCCCCTTTCGATATCTGGTAAAGGAATAAATGCGAGAAGCTGTTTTTTTCTTTCTGCATCTTAAATGTGGTTCTGTGCTTTTTAATAAATCTGTGATTTTAATAAGCTTTTATTCGAATTGGCTATTTCAGGGAAAGGGCTCAGTAATACACCTGAACGAACATTTATGAAGCACGAATTAGACCAGGAACGCACCTATCGGTGACATCATGACACGACATGTTTTAAAATTTACTACTATTAACCGGTACACTTTACGTGGTTTTAAATTTAAAAAAGAAATTAAAAGAATATATATTAAAAAATATTCTGGAATTTCATGTCTTCTAGAATAACATGAAGGTTAGTTAGACACAATAAATAATAAAGTGACAAGTATAAAATTTTAAATACAATAATATTTTTTCACATATTCACTATCTTCTATTCTTCCAATTCCTCTTCTAACCATGTCGCTTTGAGCTCTGCCTTCACTTTATTCACTAATGTAATGATAAACTTGATTAGTTGATAATAAAGTTTGTTGGTGAATACCTTAGATTTTTACTTCATTCACTTGTTTGACTTGAGGTTAGAGGACTCTCGTAGGTTTTTATATTGAAGTCTTATTATTCACTTGTTAAGTTCCAAATTAAAGAATTATTATTCAGTTTTTTATTAATCTCTTAAAGATTTTGGTCTCTCAAGTGACATTCTAAAAGAAAGTCTCCTTAAATTATTCTTTCAAGCTCAATTTTTCAAAACTCAATTCCTCTTAATTGCTATTTCAAAAGTTGACCTTCCATATATAAACATATTTTTCTATTATCTAAACTTATCTTTGATATGATAAATCATATAAATCATTACTAGAATCATGATAATATTTCATGTATAAAATTTACACTTGATCTAGAAACGAAAGAAGATACAATTAAATAAATAGCTTCGAAACTTAACTGAAAAAATAATTAAAAAAACATATATTTACTCATTAAATTAAAAATGACATTTTTTTTATATATATATTTGTACTCACACGCTCTCTCATTATGTATTGCATATACATTTTAATTATGTGTAGTTATTATTTTAACCATATCGATATAGAATATTTATGAATACATGTGAGTCCTGTATCACTTGTATGAGGAACTAATTACTATGAGGAGACCTAGTTTGGTGAGCCATAAATCGATCTCTTAAATTAAAAATAAAATTACCCTATCAATAAATCAATCTCTTAATTTATACGTTGATTTGACAGATAAATATGTTGAAGTAAGTGAGCCAGTTTTGACGAAAGCAATGAGGACTAGAGGAGTTTGAAAAAAAAATATTGAAAATGGTTATTTTATTTTAGTTTTGAAAAGTCAAATATTGGAAATAGTTAAATTGATGAGAAAATTTGGTTAGGTGAAGTGCATGGAACATAATAATGATAATGGAAAGGCGAAACAGAACTTGCAAACCTAAATAAAAGCAAAGAAAAGAAAAGAAAAAGAAAAAAAAGGGAAACCTAATAAACCCGAGAGACCAAAAAGTGGGAGCATTGTGTGTTGTCTTCTGCCATCGAGGAAGGGAAAGGGACAAGGAAAGCAAAGGAAAGGCAGCATCCCTTCGGAGATCTCAAGGGCCTTTCCCTCGTTCTCTCCGAACTCACACCCTTTCTCTTCTTATTTGTCCCATTTTTCTATTCTCTTCACCAATTCTTCATTCTCTCATGGCCACCACGCTCTATTCAACGCATTGTCGTTCACTCGATACTTCCTCCTCTTCCTCCTCCTCCTCCTCCTCCTTCCAACCCTCTCCCTTCTCGTCTAACCTCGCATACCTTCAACGCGTCACCTTCTCACACCGCTTTCTCGCCTCTAAGGTCTCTCTCAAATCCCAACCTCAATCGTATCAGGTTCCCGTCCACACCCAGCAACAGGAAGGTTCTTCTTCTTCTTCTTCTTTCACTTTTCTTGTACCCTTTTGTTCGTTTCGTTTAGATTTTGGATCTTTTCCTGATGGGTTCTTTCCATTCTTTTTATGCTGTACTTCACATGGAATTCGGGATGTGTTAGGAGAGATGAGAGAATTGAAACGTGTGTTTATTATGTTATAAGATGAGTTTAGTAGGAATTTTTCAGTGTGAAATATTACCTTGTCAAGCAATTTGAAATCATCAGCAACAGACTTTAGTTTTTATTTGGAGTAGTGTTTATTTTGCAAAAGGAGTCGAAGTCTTGCTTTTATGGAAACTTGGTTTCTGGAAAAATATAAGTGTGTGTGAATGTACTGAATCCAAACTGAGTTTATTCTCCAAACTGTGTTTGGAGCGCCCCGAAGGTGAATCCAAACTTAGCCATAGTCCTTAAAGTAGTAAACATATATAAGTAACTGCTCAAGTATTGAATATCCAAAACATAGCCATAGTCTTAACGTAGTAAACTTTTATAAGTAACTGACTAATTTGATGGACTTTTCAGTACTTGAAGGACTACCCTAATTATTATGATTTATAATGCTTGGGGATGCTTGTATATTTTTCCTTCTTTGGGGACCATTTAGGAGGGAGAGTAATACTTTAGGGATGAAATTGAGGGTTTATTCCAAGTTTACTATATCTGACTGGTTGTGATTGGATGACCATGCAAAATGTTTACGTGGGTAGTGGATACATGATTTATTCTTATAATATATGGTTTGGAAAATCCTTAGTCATATATGGCGTGTGATTTCTGAATGTAGGTACAGTAGCAGCTTCTGTGACTCCTGTTGAAAATGGCACTTCTCACAAGCAGTTGAATGTTGAATTGTTGTCTGTTAAGTCCCCACAGGAGTCTCGAGTTGAGGACGGTTTTGAAAAGGATGAAAATGAGTCCACTGTTAGTATTACTGTTGTTGGAGCCTCCGGGGACCTTGCTAAGAAGAAGATATTTCCAGCTCTCTTTGCACTTTACTATGAGGATTGTCTCCCTAAGGTTGTAGTTGGATGGATGGTTTTATTTTTTATTTGTGTTTGTTTGGATTGAACTAATGCTTTTGTTTATGGCAGCACTTCACCATCTATGGTTATGCACGGAGTAAGATGACTGATGCAGAATTGAGAAATATGGTTAGCAGGACCCTCACTTGTAGAATAGATAAGAGGTGATTATTAAATCTTATTATTTATCATGCTTTGGGTTAGGGGGGACATATTTAATGTTTGGAAATTTGTACTGTGGAATTTCAGAGAGAACTGTGATGAGAAGATGGACCAATTTCTAAAAAGGTGTTTCTACCATTCTGGTCAATATGATTCTCAGGAAAACTTTGCAGCGCTAGACAAGAAGCTGAAGGAACATGAGGTAGTTGAAAAGGGGATAATATGAAATAATTGTAGTCTATGACTTAAATGTGGTTCAGATTCCTCCTGTAAGAAGTTTTAAATGTAATTTTCTGAAGTACTAGAAATTTACTAATGGGAACGAATGCATTTTCTCACTTGAAAGGAATATTGGTGAGAAGCAAATGAAAAAGATGAAGAAAAAGAGGGTGGAAATAAATAAAGAAAACAAGAAAGAATTTGAACAATTTCGCTATTATATACTGGTTAACTCTACAGTAGATCTCTATAGTGGATTTTGTATTATGGCATTTCCCTTTTGGCTCCATGACCAATTGGCCATAATTTCGTTGATGTTCTAATTCTTTGAATATAACAATACCAGATGACATTATTAAGAAAAAACCTATTTGTTCATGTTGCAATTAGAATCAATAAGTTTAATTGTATGGTTATTGGGTTTCCTTGTCATACTTGTATTCTTTCTTTTTTTACTCCCCACTCTGCACCTTTTTTATGTGTGGGTATTTTTTTGCTGGCATGCAATTTTAATTTGCATCAAGTTCGATATATTGCAAAGAAGGAACTTACTGTATACTTTTTGTCTAAATAGCTGAAGCTAATCTCAGCATTTTTACAATAAGATTTTGACCATTCTGTTTGAATATGAAAATTGTTTTTGTAGGGTGGGAGAACTTCTAATCGCCTGTTTTATCTTTCAATTCCTCCTAATATATTTATAGATGCTGTAAAATGTGCAAGCTCGTCAGCTTCTTCCGGTAATGGTTGGACCAGGGTCATTGTTGAAAAGCCTTTTGGTCGCGATTCTGAATCTTCAGCTGCATTAACAAAATCACTCAAACAGTATCTGACCGAGGATCAAATTTTTAGGTTTTCCAACTAACACTAATCATCTTCTACTTTAAGATTGTAATGTTCATTTTATAAAGTGGGAAATATTATACAGGATTGACCACTATCTTGGAAAAGAGCTTGTGGAAAATCTTTCTGTTCTCCGATTCTCAAATCTCATCTTTGAGCCCTTATGGTCGAGGCAGTATATAAGAAATGTCCAGTTGATATTCTCGGAAGATTTTGGCACTGAAGGACGTGGCGGGTAACTTTTGTTCCTTCACAGCTTTCACTTTCTGTTCTCTTAATGGGGATTCTTATCCATTTCCATATGTACTATGTGTAGGTACTTTGACCATTATGGTATCATAAGAGACATTATGCAGAATCATTTACTTCAAATACTAGCACTCTTTGCGATGGAAACCCCTGTTAGTTTGGATGCAGAGGATATTAGAAATGAAAAGGTCTCAAATGGTTATATACCTTGAATTCAGTTGTTCCAAGTAATTGTGAGTTTTTTTCTTCACCAGATTTTCAATTACCTAATGGATGTCAGGTCAAGGTTCTTCGTTCAATGAGACCCCTGCAACTTGAGGATGTGATTATAGGCCAGTATAAGAGCCACACTAGAGGAGGTGTTACATATCCAGCGTACGTTGATGACAAGACTGTACCAGCAGGCAGCTTAACTCCAACATTTGCTGCAGCTGCCCTCTTTATAGATAATGCAAGATGGGATGGGGTACCTTTTCTGATGAAGGCGGGGAAAGCATTACACAAGAAAGGGTAAGGGGAGGAAATAAATTTTACTTCTATGTTGTGTTGGTTTGATGCTACCATCTATTTTAGATATATTTAACTGGTATGTTGTTTTGGGTTTAGAGCTGAGATACGGGTACAGTTCAGGCATGTGCCTGGTAATCTGTACAATCGGAATTTTGGTACTGATCTTGATCGGGCTACCAATGAACTTGTTATAAGAGTTCAGCCGGATGAGGCTATTTATTTGAAGATAAACAACAAAGTTCCAGGTCTGGGAATGAAGTTGGACCGCAGTAATCTAAATCTTCACTATGCAGCAAGGTATTTTCTTTTTAATCTTAAATAAACTTTATGGGAACCCTGAAAAACACTCTTCATCGATTATTAGATCACAAATTCGCTTCATTCTTAATTTCTTACCTTCTTATACTGGAAGCAATATTTGACATTGATCTAATGTCCATATAATCTTTATGGACACGTGGCATGTTTGCCACTCTATAATTGCAGCAGTCTTGTTGCTCCATAAATGAAATTGGACATATTCTATGATCACAACATTTTCATTTTTATTTCATTTCAGATATTCAAAGGAGATTCCAGATGCTTATGAGAGGCTACTGTTGGATGCCATTGAAGGAGAAAGAAGACTCTTTATACGTAGCGATGAACTGGATGCGGCTTGGTCACTCTTTACACCTGTACTGAAGGAACTAGAAGAGAAGAAGATAATTCCAGAGTACTATCCTTATGGTAGTAGGGGTCCTGTTGGTGCACACTATCTTGCAGCCAGATACAACGTACGATGGGGTGACCTTGGTTCAGACGTAGACCACTAACCCTCACATTTTGTTCACTTGTGATCAGCCTCAGATGTTAGCTATTATGCGTGCTATTTTGTGGTTTCTCTTGGCTTGCAATTTTTTCTTCAGCAGCATGGTTGCTTCTCTGGTGGAAGACAGATACCAGGAACACGTGAATTCATGTAAAGCAATAAAGCATCTAGTTTCAAAGTAGAGTAATAAAGCTCTTAGATCATTGATTTTTTTAGTTATTGTTGCTATTTGAGTGTTCTATTGGAACAGTTTGGACGGAGAAAATGTTTCATTTAGTTGCCAACAAATGTAGTTAGGTGTTGTATTTTTATTTTGAATTTATGTACTTGTTGCCTTTTGCTAAACACAATTGAAGAGGAAAATGAAGAAAGTTAGCAAGTTAGTATTAGACTCTTGCAACCTTGGTGGGTGTTATTATAACAAGAGATAATTTAATACGTTATCAATGTGTTGCATTATATGTTATCACTGAATTGTTACTTGTATGACAGATATTTTCCATCTAGCAAAATATAATAGCTACAAAAAATGAGGAACAAAAAATGCATTTAAGACAGTCAATAGCACTTTTGTCCCATTTTATCTATTTATCTTCTAAAATAAAATATAAATTATTAAATCTAATTCATATCATCATTTACATTAGAATTATGTATATTTTCTAATAAGGCTTCATTTATTAGTTCTCTTTTTACCCATGATAAATGTGTAAAATATGTAAGAACTAATGAAGACAAGAGTATAATAAAAATTAGTGATTTAAATGTTAAGTTAAAAATTTCCTAAATTGAGGTCTTCCTCAGGAATCAAATTCTAAGACGCGTGGTATTTCCTGATTTTTGTGGAATAATATTGGTGTTAATGGTACTGGGAGGGTTAAAGAGAAAGATGTTACCAATATTTTTGGGTCTCTATTAATTTGCTAGGGTAGACATTATGACCAAAATTTCCCAAATTTTCAGAAATTTATATATATTTATCAATCATATCTATTCGCTATAAAAAAATCAACAATATCTATTTGTACACAAAACAAATGAAAAGGAAAAAAACCCACTTCTAGTAATTGATAATTGTGAGTTACGTTCAAGTATGACTTTTGCTTAAAGAGCTAAATAATTTAGAAACGTACAATATAAAGATCCATCCCCACCAATTAACGATTAACTAAGATTAAAAATTGAAAAATTAGCTTTAGAAAGTGTGTGGGAACCAACTTGTTCAGAATAAATGATAGATAATTTTAGAAGAAATTAACCTTAATTTTGGTTTGTGAAGACTACAACTTTTTGAGCTATTAATTTCTGCATAAGTGGTCCCTTTACCAGTTAAATGTTTGCAAAACTTTGCATTAGTATGATCCAGCCATGTGATATATCATTCACCACAAACTGGTGCCAGTTTATAATGCTATAAATTGACCCAACATAAGAAAAGAAAGCAGCACTTAAGTATTACAAAATCACTAAAATGTACAAATTAAGAGCAATGCAAAGTGATAACAGCTAGGTTGATGTTGTCCTTTGTGCAGAATTAACCACAAGGTAATTAAGTGGCCCTCTCAAATCCAACCTCAAGTTCAGGTATATTACATGAAATGGCCTTGATTGATGATGCATCTTTATCAATAATTAATTAGTACCACACACACAACACAGCACATTTTTTCAGCATTCATGCAGTGCACCACGTCATTTTGCTCTGAATGAGCATGCACAAGTACTATGTATTAGAAGAAAAACTTTGGAAAATACTACTTGATCAGGAAGGTTCTGTTTGAAGGGTGAGATTTAATTTGTTAGTAATTGAACACACCACACTCACACTCACACTCACTTGACTTGACACTACCAATGCATTGATTATTGTTTTATGCATGCATCTGCAAAATAGAGTTAATCAACTCTAATTCTTTTTGGTGCTTGTCTATAAATGACTCAGCCTAGAACCTCAGTTTCATAATTTCATTCATTCATTCCCACCACTCTTCTCTCTTTACTTCTTGCTTCCTTGTTATTGGTTCAGTGTTCTATTCACCACTCACTGCCACCTTGAGATACACCATCTAAGAAAAGAGCTCCTTCACCTTCACCTTCCCTTCTTGATACCTAACTGAACATTCTTAAAGCATTACCATTGTAAGGCAACATCATTGTGGTGTGAAAAATGAGAATGCTTTAAGAATTTCAGTTATGCATCAATCATGGAAGTTATTGAGTCTGACTAACTAATATTTTCTCTCTTAATTAATACATAGCTCAAGAATCAGAGCAAAAAAAATGTAATGTATTGATGGAGCAAAAAGGGGTTACATCTCTTTCTGTTATTCCCTACATTTTTCAATTTAACTTACCTGAACTGATAGCATCAATTAGGCTGTTTCTGACAATCTGTAATGAGTGAGGTAGGATTGGAGTTGAAAAACTTTGCAACTGCTTAATAACAAGGTTAACTTACATAAAAAAATATAGTATACAAAATTTCAAAATTTACTATTTTTTATAATGTGAATTACAAGATACACCTAACATACATTTCAAATTTTGGTTCCAGATGGGATCTTGCAGAATAAGTTGTCCTTGGAGTAATGAACACGCCATTTCAAATCTTCTAACATAGTTCATCCTTGAAAATTCTTGCTCATGTCATGTAACTTCTGTTGTTATAAGCAACCCTTCATGTTTGTTGTACAATTTTTTCTTATAAGATTTATGTACAAATACAATTTCTTTTAGTATCATTGTATATGCTATATATTACTATTTGAATTTCTGCTCAATTATTTGCTGATAATCTTTAGACCAGATTGTGCACAGTTTCTTTAATCAGAAACCAACCAATTGAAAATGTTAACACTATGAAATCTTTTGCAATTTATATGCATTGAACATAGCTAGTTGAGTGTGTGTGGTAGCATCATATCTTAGGAACATGGTGAAACAGAGTATTTGAAACAGGTACCATACATATATATTGTCCATGAAAGCTAGTGCTTGCAAATGAGGGATGGAGGAGGGATATGTGCCAAAGCCTTTTAAGGAAGAAAAATATGAAGTAGTTGCAGAGTTTTTCAACCTCAACTAAGCCTAACTCACTCTCATTTCAGAAAGTCAGAACTTGAGATATTTTCCAGTTATCTGGTAATTTTAGTGTGCTTCAATACAGAAAGAGAACCAATTGATTTTAAAGATATCTGAGGATATGCATGCAATTAGATACATTCATTCAGGCACATGCAGTGATAATTTCTAACCAGCTGAACAAAATGTGTATACAGATTCTGCCAAGGGATTAAGAAAATCATGTAAACTCAATACTAGAATCAAAGGAAATTATTCATCTCTTATCAAGATGCAAAGTCTATAATATTTTATGATTGATTAGAATTTTTTACTTCTAGTTTTAAAACTATAATTGTTTTAGTGATTTAGTTTTTTCCAAAATTATAAGTGTTTTACAAATTTAAAATAACATTATTAATGTTTTTTCAGCTATATATTTATTTATATTCACTAAGCCATTAAATTTTACAACTAGTATATTATATAGAAAAAAAAATTAGTTTATAAATGCAATAGTTAATTTTTTAATAGGTGTGCATTAAGCCAAAACCACTATAGTTTTGGAATGGGAAGAGTAAATAATATGGTCAGATTTGGCACAACCAACATATTTGCAAGAGAATATGGACATAAGTGATAATTAGTACTAATTAAAAATTGAAAACTAATTGATAGTTATAATAATTTTTAGTTGAAAGTTATTTAATTATTGAAATATAAGTATTTGATAAATTTATTTGTTTGGGATATGAAGTGTTTTATAATGGCATTAAGAACTTAATTGTGCAAATAACACACTAAGAAAAATATAAAATGAAAATAAAATATATCTTAGGGTTGAAATTAAAACTTAAAAAAAAATAAAGTTAAAATCAATTATAACACATGACTAATTAACTATTACTGTCTTTACACCTTATTATTAAAATTTACAAATTTAAAATTTTTATACTCTTCCAATGAATTTAAATAGTTAACAAGAAGAATAAATAACCTCATTTTATAAAAGAATTTTCTCTTTCAAAAGAGTTAAACATGATAATTGAAGAAAATCTAATTTAAATAATAATTAAAAATAGTATAAATTTTATGTTAATAGTAATTAAATTTAGAAGAGATTTTTTTAGTACTATCATATCATGAATATATTCTTATTGTGGACAAATCAAGGATAAGAGGTAACAAGTTAATTCTCTACCAACTTCAATTTAATCAATCAATAACATTCCCTAAAAAACATTTAACTGGTTTTTTTTTTATGATTTTATTTACTGATATTTTTTTAGTTTTCATAAAATTATTTTGATTATTTTAGTTATTCATTTTTTTTTAATCTTTTATGTTAGGTGATTACCATAATATTTTTATCTAATTTAATTCAATTTTTTATCAAATACTATCTTAAAAATATAAAAAATAATAATATTTTGATAATTTATTTTTCATATATAATCAAAAATATTTTTAAAATAATATAATAATTACAATTTAACTAAAAAATATTATTATTATTATTATTATTATATTATTTTAAGGAAATTGTGTATGAAAAATTTTCAAAAATAAAATGTGATTTAGTTGAAATCATTTTATGATTTATATTATTATAAAATTATAAAATATTTTTTAGGTTTGAGGAAAAAAATATATTGAAAAAACACGTGTTGATGATAAGAAGGTTTAAGAAGGTGTGTGTGAGTGTACAAGGTTTGGTTTAGATTGGATGAGACAAAAAGGAGATAATGACGTGGCAATACACTTACTTACCGTACCTGTCAGTACTTTGTCGCCCACATTTTTTTTAGGGTTTCACTTTCACACCACTTTTATTACATCAAATCACTTTTATTTACTTTTTTAGCCTTTTTCTTCCAATTTTCTAATTACATTATTTTCTTTTTGGATGATTTTCACTTTAATAAAAAAAAAAAAAACATTAGGTAGAGAACATTGGCTTAATAAAATATCTTATCACCTTTTTTTTTCCCAACCAAACATGACTCTAACAATGACAAAAACAAAAAGTGTGTCCAGAAAGATGGTGAGGGATTTCTGCAAAATTTATATCATGAATAAATCTTTTAAAAATAAATTATTGAAACAATTAAAAATAAAATTTTAGTTGCTAATTTATATTCTGATAAAAATATATTCAATAAAAAAATGTAATTTGAAGATTAACCATTATCCATCTTTAAAAAAGTTTATTAAATTAATTTATATAATAACAAATACATATTATTCTTGACTGAAATATTCTATTTTGATATATTATTTTTAAAAAAAATTATATATAATAATTCCAATAATTTTACTTTTTCAATGTGACTCTCTCACATTCTATAATTTTTGTTTATAGGTTGCTTTATTTTTCAATTAAATTTTTTCTTTTGGAAAATTCTAATAAAACAGAAATTTGAATCAAACATTGCATAAAAAAAGATTAAAAGGGATGAGAGAAACAAAACCAAAGGGATCCATCCACGGGATCATGTTACATTTGGATTAAAAGAAGAGAGATTCTTGGTTTCACTTATTCTACAATATTAATATTATTATTATTTATTTTTATACAAAATTATAATTATTAATAATTTTATTTTATGTTTAATATATTATTAAAAAATATATAAAGTATTATTTTGATAAATTAATTTGATTTGAGTGAAGTTTTAATTTTAAATTTATATTTAAATCAGTTTAGTGATGGATTTATACACAATGTGACTAAATCGATTAAAAAACCCTAATTAAGACAAAGTCAGGATTTTGCAGACTCATCCCTTATGTTTATTTAATTTACACCAACTTAATCATTTTTATATACTTTGAATGCAATGAAGTTGAGGTACAATTATTTTGTAATGTGTAAGATCTTGTTATTATTATAATTAATCTTGAAGAATCGAATCCAGAGTAATTATTATTTTATGCATAATTTAAAAAAAATGTTATATATTTATTGGTTGTTGAGTTTTGCATGGGGACACATGTTCTCATAATTAAATCTCAGTTGGCAGTATTTTAGCAGTGATTTTATATAAAACTTACAAATTTTGCTGCTCACAGTCTTTTGTCCCAATCAAATGTCACTCTATCAATGACAAAATCTCTGTCCAATCTCCAATAAATGTAATAGACAACTTAAACCCTAATAAATAAACACCAATATGCTAAGAGAAAAACTAATGCCTATTCCAAATCTTTGAAATATAATAGTTTAACTATGTGATTTTTTAAAAATCTTATGAAATAAATTTAAGTATAATATGAATTTAATTTTATTATAAAATTAATTAATATTATGTAAAATTGTGTAATTGATATATAAATCATATTTTATAAATTAAAATAAACTATGTAAATTTTTTCTGATATTTCTTTTATAAATATTTATTGTAAAAAGTAATTATAAACTTATCTTATTCTAAAAATATATTTAAAAATTAAAATTTATTAAATAATTATTTATATAATATAGTTTAATCTCATTTTTAGATAAAATAAAATTTTTTAATATTTATTAAATTAGATAATTTTATTTTAATAAATATTATAAATTAAAATAATCGATAAATCAATATATATGGTTTTTTTAATAATAAGATAAAACATTACTCACCCACGTTTGGTTTTGTTGAAACTTTAATTAACACATGTTTTTACTATTGTGCCAACTCATTCTTAAGTGGTTTATATACAAAAGGATATCATATGGTCCACAATATGTATCTCACAAAACATAAAACAAATAAAATTTAAAGAAAAATGTGTTTCATAAAATTATATTCCCACTATTTTGTATTTATTATACTTAGATATACAATTATGAAAAAAAACCTAGTTTGTAAAAACTTAGGTCCACCTTAGTGTTTATAATTTTACACATTGATGTATAGATTATGTAAATTTTTTTTAATTTGGTTCTTAGAATAACTACTGTGTTGATGGCTCATTGTTCAAGAAATATGCACGTGGCACGAGTCTTATGAAACATTATTAAAAGTTTATGATTTAGCACTTTCTTATTATATCATTAACTTGCTTTTCACCTTTTTTTTTCACATGCTATTATTAATCAACTATCTAATAATATCAATTTTAAATTATGAGTTGAATATAACACAACATGTTACATGTTAGAAAGTATTTTCAGTACAAAATAGTACTATCTAAATTTTGAATGAAAAGAAAAAGAATACAAAGTGGTCCATTCACATAAAAAGTAAAAAAAAAAAAAAAAGTAATTTAATATTTTCCTTTTAGAAAACCAAAAGATATGCATAATCTCTTAATTGCATAAAGTGTATATTTTTCTTAAATAAAAGTACTTATTATAAGTATTTATGAAAAGTTAATAAATAAAGAAGAGAAATGAAGTGAAGTAGTTTGTTCATCCAAACAAGCCCTAAAATGCCAGCTCATTTGTGAAGGGTTTGTTATGAGAAAGGACATTCACATCTTTCACCACTCACCACCAATCACCAACTACATTTCATCTTTTTTATTTTTTATTTTTTACTTTTTTTTTTCACTATTTTCTTCTTCCAAAGTAATATTAATTAATTTTTTATTTTTACTTTTACTTAATTTTTAATAGGTTAACTTTTTATTCCTCTACTTTTCTTTTTGAAAATTATATTTAATTTCTATATTTTTAAATTAATCAATTTAATTATCCAATTTTTAAAATTGTGTGAATTCAATTCTTTTATGAATTTTAAGGCAATAAATAAATATTTTAAATATAAATAACAATCAAAATTATATATAATCATTTTTATTGAAATAAAAAATATCATTAAATATTAATTTTAAATATTAAAATATTAAAATTCCATATTTAAATATAAAAAATATTAAAATTACAATTTTTTTTTAATTTGGAAAATTGAATGGATTAATTTAAAATATATAAAGATAAAAGAAAATTTTCAAAAAATGTATTGAGATAAAAAAATATACTTAACCCATTTTTAATTAATTTATATGTATATATTTATTATAGTATTCAAATAAAAAATGTTATATATATATATATATATTATTAAAGTAATTTTTTTTATTATATTTTTTAAATTATTTTAAAAAATTAGAAAATATTAATTATCAACTATATAAAATCACTTCATGATATATAACCACAAACACTGTACATAATAAAACACTAAAGTCTTTAATAACAAATACTTAAATAAATGATAATTTCATAACAGTTCATTAAAATTATATATCTTTAAAGATAAATAATACTATAACGGTTATTTGTAAAAAGTAACTATTGAAGTTATGATAATATTAATTTTGTGTTGTTGTTTTTTTTTTTTTAATTATAATCAAAAGATATTTTAAATATAACTTTTATTTTGATTATTGTAAATTTTATTTTTTATTTCAGTCCTTATAAATTGAAAAATATTATTTTTAAGGAAAAGATAAGTGATATTTTATAAATATGAAAATTAAAATTTATAATTTTATAAGAACTAAAAATATTAATTTTAATTTTCAAGAATAAAAAAAATCAACTAATTTTATAGAATTAAACATATATGTAAGTCTTATAATTATTAGCAAAATCAAAGAATATATTTAAACCTTATAAATATTAATTTTTCAATCTGTAAGTATATTTTTTTAAAATCTAGTTTGTGGTTTTTTCTAAAAAAACCTTTAAGTTGACTTCAGTCTTCTTTATGAGTCGTCAGTCAAATTGTTTACTGCATTATTTTTTTCACAATTTTTTTTAATTAATAAATATTTTGGTCAAAGTAATAAATGCAATATGCTAATTCCTTGATTTTTTCCCCTTTCACGAGAATGATCACCGGTCAAAACGTCATTACCTAATTCAATATATATTAATTATATGATGAAAAATGGTTAAAAAAATGAATTCCCAATAATTTTGAACAAAATAATATAAATTATTAATAAATTTAATACAAATAACTAAACATCTTAATTCTTACCAAGTTAAAAAATTTATATACAAGACCATAAAGGTAATACAGTTATCACTATTAAAAAAAAGTTCCCATAAATTATAATTTTTAGTTTAATGGTATATTTTACTAATTAACTATTATTATTTATTATCATATATATTTTATGAAATTTGAACCCAAATATAATTTGATATGGTGTTGTTACTTAATGGGAAAGTCAAAGTGAATATTTGGAGAGGGATATTTAGAGAATAATTAAACATTAATTGGGAATTAATTGTGATAGTAAATAAATAAAAAAAATAATAATAATAAATATTGAATTATAGGGATGAAAAAAAGAAAAGTGAGAAAAGTGAGGAGGAGAGTGTGTGTTGTGTGGTGTGTCGTTGGGGAACTCTTGATCCAGCTTAGGAGCCATCCAACCAATCCATCACCCGACCACATTCCAAAGACCCAACACAAAACATAAACACAAAACACAAACACAACACAATTACATAACACACATCCCAATTCAGAAGGTACAAGCAAAGTCCAACAACATACGAATCAAATCAGACACACAACACAACTCAAACTCACACCCCAAACACACTCTCCGTTATCCAAACAAAACCACTCTCTCCACTCTGTTCTGTTTTGTTCTGTTTTCCACCACACCCCCATGGATTGTTGGTCCTCTCCTCTCCCCCTCCATGATGAATTCGAGAAGCTTGTCATTCGAATGAACCCTCCCAGGTTCGCCTCTCTGCTCCCACTAATCCTCTTCTTCCTTCTTTGCACTCTTCTGTCTTGTTTATCCAGCATGGTCGTGCTTCATGTTGTGTTTTTGCTGCCTGCAGAGTTGCCGTGGATAACATTTCGAGCAGGACAGACACTGTGATAAAGGTGCTAAATTCACCTCTCATTGGCCTTGTCTTTTCTGCATTGCAAAAGGGTCTCTGTGTGACCGATTCTTCGTGAGTGTTGTTGCAGGTTGATAGCGCAAACCGGCGGGGGAGCTTGCTGGAAGTGGTTCAGGTTCTCACTGACATGAATCTCAGTGTTCGAAGAGCTTACATTTCCTCTGACGGAGAATGGTTCATGGATGGTACGGTTCACTTTTGAGTTCTCAATTTTCTATCTGTCATGGCTTTGGTGAATTGCGTTTTCAGTTCTTGTGATATTGTTTT
Organism: Macrotyloma uniflorum; assembly: GCA_016859785.1. Lineage (NCBI taxonomy): Eukaryota > Viridiplantae > Streptophyta > Magnoliopsida > Fabales > Fabaceae > Macrotyloma > Macrotyloma uniflorum. The sequence continues at coordinate 1,121,804 of BDMB01000008.1, read as the reverse complement.
ATGTGGTTATTGTTAACTGCCCAGTTTTTCATGTTACGGATCAAAATGGGAAAAAGTTTGAGCATGACGATGTAGCTGACCGTATTCAACAGGTAGTAGATCTGCAAAACTAATCTGAGGCTATTTTATTTTCACCTTTTTTATACTTTTTCATTTCCTGTATAAATTTACATTGAAATTAGGATTGAGTTATTTGATATTTTTCATTTTATCACCCTAATAACTATTTTCAATTATTAGTCTTCGTAGTTTCTTAATTCCGTCATCCTGCTCAAATTTTTCAATTTTTAGCTAGAGGTTTGTGAATTCATGACCTTAAATATCCACTATTCAACTATTTGTCGTTATCTTTGAATGGAATAGGAGATGGAAAACAAAGGGAGAAGGGGTATTTGGCGGAATTGAAAAGTGATTGTTTTGATCTGCATATATCTCAGAGAAAGGAAATAATGCATGATTCTGTTTATGATATTTCTTTTCAACAAATCAAATTAACAACTAGATTGAAAAAGAACCAGGCAAAAGATGAAGGACTAGTTTGTTTTCAGCAATTTTACTCTTGCATGTCATTACTTTCTATGGATCCATCTGAATTACTCAATTCAAGATGATAATTCCTTTTTATTGTTTCAGTCACTGGGTCCAAGAGCCTCTAGTTTCCGATCCTTGAGAAGATCTGTTGGAGTTCAAGCTGAAGCAGAACATACAACCATTGAATTAACCGGGAGAGACAGGCCAGGGTTGCTTTCTGAAGTTTTTGCTGTTCTTGCAGACCTCAAATGCAATGTGGTAGCAGCAGAAGTCTGGACACACAATTCAAGAATGGCATCTGTTGTTTACATCACAGACGAGGTGACAGGATTGTCCATCGACAATCCGGATCGCCTTGCTAAGATTAAGCAGCTTCTACTGTATGTACTGAAAGGAGACATAGATAAGAAGAGTGCCAACACTGCTGTTTCTGTTGGTTCTACTCACAAGGATAGGAGGCTGCATCAGTTGATGTATGCCGATCGTGATTATGACATAGATGATGGGGATTCTGGGTCAACAAGTGACAGGAACAAGCTCCTTGTAACTGTTGATGATTGCACAGATAAGGGATATACTGTTGTGAACTTGAGGTGTCCAGATAGACCTAAGTTACTGTTTGATACCGTATGCACACTCACAGACATGCAGTATGTTGTGTACCATGGAACTGTCATTGCTGAAGGACCAGAGGCATATCAGGTTTGTTGTTGATGTTCTTGGAATTGACATCATGTTAGTACTTGTACATCTTACCAACTTAGACTTGAATTATAATTATCCTACTTTAGTACTCGAGTGCAAAAGCCTATTGGTACAACTACTTTCTATCATCTTCTTTGTGGTTGCTATTGGAATCATCACTCAAGGTACTAAAAACCATACCATTAAATTTCACTAAAATGTGTTGCCTTCTTTTACAGGAATATTATATAAGGCATGTGGATGGATGTCCTATCAGTTCTGAAGCAGAAAGGCAAAGAGTGATTCATTGTTTGGAGGCTGCTATTAGGAGACGAACTTCTGAGGTACAATCATATGTGATCGCAAGCTAATTCACATGTTCTTACCAAATATTCATTAGTGATACAATTATTTTGTTTTGATAATGTAGGGCATAAAGCTAGAACTATGTGGGGAGGACAGGGTAGGCCTTCTGTCTGATGTAACTCGCATCTTTAGAGAGAATGGTCTTTCAGTCAACCGTGCTGAAGTTACAACCAGGGGCACTCAAGCCATGAATGTTTTCTATGTGACTGATGTGACAGGAAATCCAGTTAAGAGTGACACAATTGAAGCAGTTAGAAAAGAGATTGGCTTGGCCATACTGCATGTCAAAGATGATGTCTGCTCAAAACCTCCAGCCCAAGAGAGTGGAAAATTCTCTTTGTCTGGTCTCTTCCGATCAAGCTCTGAGAAGTTTCTTTACAACTTAGGTCTAATGAAGTCTTATTCTTGAACCTACTGTATTTCCATAACGTAATGTTCTAAATTGTAAACATTAGCTTAGTTTAGCCTAGATAGACTGCTTTTAATCCCATTGCAATGCCTTATGGTAGATCTTTCTAGATTTGGTGTAAGTTGTAATTAGATGTCAGATCGTAGAGTTCAATCTAGACATGTTCCTTAAGTAAATTGTATATTAATATGTCTTTGTTATATTGATTTCTGAGGATGAAATTAGATGTCAGATCGTAGTGTTTGGTCCAGGCATGTGTTCTTGGTGAATTTGCATATTAACATGCCTTTGTTATACATTCTTCTCATCTCAAAAGCTTTGTCAATACACACAAACACAAACCTACTATTAGTATTGGAACTTGGAAGCTTTACCATAACAAAAGTTTTTAGAATATAAAATAAAATCAAAAAAATAATTACAGGGTGTATCTGTTATCGTCTTTTCTTGAAATTAGAGATGATGACTAAGTTTTTGTTGTTTTCATTTTCCAAGATATGTGAACGTTAATCCTATTCATTACATTCAACTTGGATATCTTTTTTAGTCATGAATCATCAACTGATGATCATTCCATTCAACGCTTACATCATGTTAGTCAGACATCATCAACTGGTCATCATTGCATTCAAACGTGTATATCGTGATTAAAATCTTCAAGTTCTAAAATTCAAACTTTCAATCCATTCAACATTAACAAGTTCTGTAAGCAGAACACATCACATGATAAACACAACTACACCAATTTGCATATATTAATCTATAGATTATAAAGATACGTTAGGGAGAAAAACCAGGAAAGAGGGTGTTATGTGGCACACTAATGTACTAGTACTAGCACGTGTCTTGTACCTTGCAGAAGAGGTCGTGTAGTTTTAAAATGGTGTCTGCAAGATTGAGACGTTTCTTTTAGCCATCACACGCTGGTTTAAGGGAAGACTACACTTTCTTTTTTGGCAAACGCGTATGGAAAAGTGTGCAGGTTCGACCACAATCACTCATTTTACCTCATACTTCTGACATATAATCCAGAGCCAGATAATAGGTTGAGTTATAAACGTTGTCCATCAAGCATTTCTGAGCTGAAAAATCCATTGCACACAACACACACTCTACATTTATGAATAGGGACATCATTGTTTGTTACTTAGTAGCTACACGCGTAAGATCTAAGCGTGTTTGATTTTGACACAAACCGTTGCAAATTGCAGAAAAATGGTAAATTTATGGCTGCAGTTAACATATTTACACAACCCTTTTCACATCCATTCACTCACAAAAAATGTTGCTTCATTCAAGTTTATATATTTTTAAAAAGCAACTATCTTGCATTGTCCCTTACATTACCAATTAATTTAAAATCATTAATATTTTTAAAATTAACTATTGCTAAAATTAATAAACTTTTATCAGAACCAACTTTAGATAAAAAAAAATAGCAATAAATGTACATTTCTAGCCCTCTCTTTTCAATGATTTTAAAAACTTACATAATTTTTAATGATTTTAACTGTGAATAGTTAAAAATATATGACACATTTCTAAAACCAGCAAAATACACATTATTTTAGATCAATTACCATTGTTTTATCATGGCAAAATCTTGGAAGTTGCATATTAAATATGAAAAATAAAATTAGATCAATTTATGAATGAACATATTCCTTCCGATTTAGAATATTAGAAAAAAAAATATTGATTATTTTTTAAACTAAACATTAATATTATTTTATTTTTATATTAACATATTTTCAATAAATAAAAAAGATACTAAGAAATACAAAAATACAATTTTTTGAGAATAAAGTAAAAAGGATAATTTAATTACACAATTACTCTAAACAATAAAAAAAAAAATAAGAAATACCTTTTTTAGTAATTTATGATATTCTTCACAATTCACATGAAATGGCGCTGAGGCTGAGTACTGTGGTTTCAGGTGTTGGTCCGAGGCATTCGGGGAAACCCAGGTTGAAGTTAAGGTTCGGAATCAGAAGTGGTTGTTGTGCTACAGTTACGAATATGGCCTTCACTCAAACCCCTTCAACCTCCAAAGTCATTGATTCCCATCTCCACGTGTGGGCTTCACCTCAAGAGGTAACATTTACTCAACACACTACAATTTCTTCACCTTTTTCTTTTTTATATTGTTAATAAATATTAATATCATTGCTATCTTTTATTATTACCCTCCAATTTGTGTTCATGTGTTTGAATTTATTTTATATATGAATAAACATTGCTTTGTAATTTAAAAAATTCCTACGTATTTGGTAAAGACTATTCTGCTTAATCTATGCAGAAACTTGTGTGCAAAATAATGATTTTGTAGTTTTGTTATCTTTTATTGGGTTGTTCATAAAGTAAGCATTATCCTTTTCTTTTTTTGAAAATGAAGGCTGGTAAATTCCCTTATTTTCCTGGACAAGAGCCCACTTTACCAGGAAATGCCGACTTTTTGCTCCAGGTATGCATTTAGTTTGTTATCTCTCTACCATGATTACCTCTGGGTCAATTAACTTGCCAATAGTGCGTATATCTTTTTGAATATTTTGTGTATACAGTTTGTGATACAGTCTCCCTATCTACTGTTTGTCAAAAATCCCAATGGCCTGAGGTTAATTTTATGGAAAAATATTGTGATTGGATTTGTGTTAGTGTGTATATTATTGATGCTGATGCTCACTTTTTTCAGTGTATGGAGGAGGCAGGAGTAGATGGTGCACTCATTGTGCAACCAATTAATCATAAATTTGATCATAGTTATGTCACAAGGTTTGTTCAGCATTTTTTTTCACCCGTTTGATGTAAGAACTGAGTATTCATCTCTTTTGTATCAAACAATACTGCAATGAGAGTTTTGTGTGGGTGGAATATCTAATGGAAGTATGATCTCAGCATTTGACGTGTTTTCCAATGCTGGAATTGCTAAGGAAAGGAGGATAGGGGAGAAGATAGGGAGAAATTTTGATAACACAATAATGGCAATGCTTGATAAAATTAGACATTCTGTTACAAAAGGACCTTTGTATAAAAACAGGGAACTGCCCTTTTGTAATAGTGAAACAAAAGGAAAGATGTCCAAAATTATTGGAAAATTAACCTGTATATACGGTGGATCATGTGAAATTACTTAATCTTATAATTTAAAAGCTTGATCTGTCAAATGTATATATTCATTCATTTATGGGATATAAACCAGGTTAGTGTTTTCCAAGTGCAAAGAAATAGTTTATGCTCGCTACATGTATCAAAGTTTTAATTTCTTGTAGTGGAGAACTTGACAAGACATGATGAGTTTATCTGTTGATGCCTGAATAATCCATTAATCAACATGAGCTTTCTTGGCTGTGATGACCCTATATTTTCTATTCAAGCAGTATTTCTTTTTAATATCAGATTTTTCAGATGCAGGTGAATAACTACCATCTGTTCAGCCATCCTTTATCTTATTAGAGACATTATATTGAAAGGGATCTTACACTGAATCCATATCCCTCAAAATATGTTTTATAACTGAGTCCAATCACATTGTAATTTGTATGGCTTTTGTAGCCAACCTTACCTAGAAGATAAGAATATTGTTGTTATTATACTTTATTTGATTAATCGGTTGCTATGATAACATTAGTTGCACAGTGAGTTGGATGGCGTATATTGGAGGAAAAACTTTCACATGGACTTAATTGTAGAGTTTACTGTAGTCATCACATCTTCCATGTAATGGATTTCTTTTAATTTTTATAGTGTTATTATATTGTGCTACTCGTCATTTTGTTCATTGGACAGCGTTTTGAAGAAACACCCGACCAAATTTGTTGGCTGTTGCCTTGCTAATCCGGCTGATGATGGAAGTGGGCTTAAGCAGTTTGAAGACCTTGTTTTGAAGGTTTAATGAACTATTTCTTTTCATCAAGACAGCTTATTTTAGAAAGCAATTGAATTTTTCTTTTTATCTGTCATAGGATGGTTATCGCGCTGTTCGATTCAATCCGTATTTGTGGCCAACTGGAGAAAAGGTAGGCAACATCTTTTCTTTCTCACAGGTCTGTCTGTTTATGATTTAGGCTGGAGAGATAATTGAGTCATTCTTTTTTCCCCTTACTCTTCTATTATTTGATTTCTTTCACTTAGATTAATGAAGTAGTATTTTCTAGAGGAAATTACTCTAAGGTTTCCAGAAATTAAACAAGACATACTCGTTCCTTTAACTCTTATAGTAACATCCTTAAGAGGTACATGCTGTAATTCTTTTTGAGATGAAAAGGTAAAAATGTTTTTGTGTATTACAAAACCTCAGCTATGATTTATGTAATTTGCTCTAATTAATAAGGAAGCCTTCCTTCCCCCAAACGTGCATTGAATATTCAGTGGTGATTGTTTCCACCAGCAATATTATATACTTGGAGAAAAGTTTATAGGACTGACTTAATTGTTTGGCTGGAAGATTGAATTAGTTATTTCAACTTCCTTAGGAACTTTCTTGTGAATAGGGGTAGATGGAAGAAGGAGGTCAACTAGCAAGCAAGGAAAGACCCTTATGTTTATTTTTAGCTGACCTTTTTGAAGAAAATCACAGATAAATTATGGACAATTCTGTGAATATCAAAACAACATATAAAAAAATAGTGCTATAAATATGTTCAGCTAGAAACAAAAGATGTGAATGATATTGGGTTTTAGCAAATTTCTTTATAGGGGCAGTTTCTTTCTATGTTATTCTTTTTAGTGTTTAAATTTTACTTACTTTCAAGAAATAAGATACTATAGTATCATTGTAATATGTAAACTTATAGTAAATAGGGTCTTTTATTTTTAGTAAAGTATTAGAACTGCTTTCTAGAAAGGTGGCATCATTTATTACACCAATAGTGTACAACTTTTTACTTTGTATTGGATCAAAATTAAGATTTTGGACAAAATGCAATGACATCATTTAATCCATGTGTCCTATCTCTTGTAATGGAAAAAGGCTTTGTTATTGTTGTTGTTTATTGGATCAAAATTGTCTTCTTTTTTCTGGTCACATTGCAGATGACAAATAAAGTTGGAAAGGCTATTTTCCGAAGGGCTGGAGAACTCAATGTGGCAGTGGGCTTCATGTGTATGAAGGTGATTTTTTCATCTCCTTGTATTGTAAATATAGAAGAACTGTCTTGTAAAGCTTCTTCCCCACCCAGTAATACAATTTCAGTTTGCTATAACATTCCTACTTTTGGCTTATGGTATCGCTACCCTTGTATACAGTTGTTGAGACTTTTTTATACGAAGTTCGAAATTAAGAATGACTGAGTTGAATAATTTCAGGGGCTTGGTCTGCATATTTCTGAAATTGAGCAACTATGCACAGAATTTCCATCAACAGTTGTATTGCTTGATCACGTAGCCTTTTGCAAACCACGAATGTAAGCCATATTATTATGTTTACGATCATCGTCTCAAAGACCCACATGTTCCCTCATATGAATATTGTGTTGCAGAAATGATGAGGAAGATCTTGTCTTCTCTCAACTTTTAAATCTGTCTAGATTCTCACAAGTAAGTGTTTTATTCTTTCCTCGTGAGCAAGACTTCTAGGAAGCAAAGCATGCATAAAGTTTTCATTAATTTCATTTTTGCTATACTGCTGAAGACCGTGAGAGAAGCACAAATTTTTAACTCTTGCAGATGGTTATTCTTTTTTGGCTATATCAGACATCAAACAATCATCTTATCAATTAAATGAGTAAAATGATAAAAGATGTAAATTCATATGAAATCTGAGATATTGATATACTTATCAAAATTCATTTAACTTTCTGTAGTCCCTTATCAAAATAATTGATAGTCTTTTTTTTTTCTTTTTCCTTAATCAGTGAAACCTCCCGCATAAATATACTAAATTTTGAATTTATGACAGGTACATGTGAAATTTAGTGCCCTTTTCAGAGTGTCAAGAGGACAGTTTCCTTATCTGGATTTGTCTCCTCTCTTATCCCAAGTTGTCTCTCATTTTGGTGCTAACCGTGTAATGTGGGGCAGGTAACTTCCAATCATACATGTGTTCAACTAATATAGAACTCAAGTTAGTGAGGAAACTGTAGAATAGGGAAAGGGGTAAGAGAATCTTATCTATAAACAACCAAAGTAACTTTTTTTTTCTTTTCCAATCATGCTGTTACAGTGATTTTCCATTTGTTGTTGCTGAATGTGGTTACAAAGGAGCCAAAGAAGCAGTGCACCGTATTGCCAATGAGATCTTTTTGCCTTTATCAGATTTAGAGTGGATCATGGGAAGGACAGCTACACAACTCTTCCAAAACCAATTGACTCCACTCAAGAAATGAGAGTGGGGATGTTTTTATCTGTTATATTATAAATTAGATGTTGAATATAGGTTACAATTGTGAAAGCATTGAAGATATATTTTTTTAATTGTCCTAACGTACATTATAAACCAGTCAAAGTAACTTATAAGCTATTAATTTATCTAACACACTCAAAAGAAAATGTTTATTTTTTCTAATGACAGTACAATTTTCTTAGAAATAAATATCAGTGAAAAGAAAACAAAAAATAAATAAGAATGTGGAGTAGAATCAGAATACAAGATGTAAATGTAGCTGTCTTCTCTTGAAATGGGAATTGATTTGGTTCTTTTGTGGCAACTAAATCATTTGTTGGTGATAATTTAAATGTTGGATGACAGTTTCTATTGCTCTGGTTCAACAGTGTTCATGCTTCAACAAATCACTTAACCTGAAATCCTAGACATATAATCCAAAGAGGGTGATAATAGGATGAATTTAAATACTAATGTTGTCCATTGTGACAACTATAAAATTGCAAATTCCTATCTATACAACACTGTTTTTAGGTGCATCTATGTATGTTTATAACTCTTGATTAAAGATAATCAGTACACTAAATCTATTGTTCTATATCAGTGTCTCATTTGGGAGCACCTAGATCTGGACAGTACAAGTGTATCAAGTTGGAGTGTCTGTCTAAAGATTATCTAATACGGAAGAGTACGGAAAAAGTACTATGTAATAGTTCATACTAGGTAATTATTTAATGTTTACAGAGGGATATATTTGTTGGTATAAAGGTTTCATTTTAATTTTTTTGGAAAAGACAATTTTATTTGAGATTCAACAAATTATCTTTTAAATATTTAACGCAATTGTACATTCAAAATTAAAAGTTAAAATTACTGATTAAATGAGTACAATTATACACTAATTATGTGATTACAAAAAATTAGGTGTTGTTTGGATAAACTTTCCCATGAGTATTTTTAAGAAAGAAAATGAAATAGTTAAAATTAACTTATACATAAATTAATTTGTAGAAACTCTTTTTTTTTTTGAGTTTCTATTTTTTAACATGTGAATAAAAATAATTATAGCTCATGAAAATATTTTCTTTTTTCTTCTAGAAATGATTATAGATAAATTTGTCCAAAAAACCATGTTATCTAGAGAGCAATCTCCATTAGGTTTACTACTAATTTCACCTTGTAAATTGAGATGATTTTTTTCCTTACAAAGATATGTAACAAAAAGAGGTAGGTGAGAGTGTATTCTGTTTTGATGTTGTTTCATTTTAGAACTTAGAATGGATCTCCCATTCACTCAAACCTTTTCTGAGATTTTCTTTCTGCACCTCCATGGTTTCCTGCTGCACCTCCATAATCACACTGTAATGAACAAAATAACCTTTACAATTTTTATATTCTTTGATTCCTAAAAGTACCATGTATCAATTTTAATTGAGTTTTACTAATCTCAATCATTTATCAGAATTAAGTGCTAAAGTTTATGTATTTTTTCATCTAAAGTATAAAGTTTAATAAAAAAAAGTCAATTCATTTGATACGCATTTTAGAGAGAATATACAAAATTTATATAAGTTTATGTAACGTTTTTAAAACATAATTTCTAGTTTTTGAGAAAACTGCATGATGGAAAAAGGGGTGAGAGAACTTTATTAGAAGAGGACTCATATTAACTTGAATCATGTTGTGGCAGTGATTTTCCATTTGTTGTTCCTGAGTGTGGCTACAAAGGAGGCAAAATGGATCTCTTCCAAACCAATGGACTGCTACTGAGCAAGATTCTCACTGAGTGTGAGAATGTTGTTTCTAATTGAGTCTTACATTCCAGATGTTCTTTGTATACTTTTATTAGGATTGATATGCTGAATCTAGATTTCAGTTCTATAGTGGTGTCTTTTGTTTGTACAACTGAATAACCAGTGCATTGAAATAGTTACAGTCTTCTACACTGAAAAGAATACAAAAGCCTCAAATTGTATCTATTTTGGATTTCTGTCATAGGTTAAGATTCATATCTAAAAAAAGACAACCCAGTTTTCAGAATTCTTGAGAAAGTCACTTCATTATATAGCAGCCTCAAGGCAAAAATGAATTACATTGATCAAAATGAAACACCAACATCAAAGACAAAGCTGGTTGAAAAAAAACAAAGTCAAAATCATAAAGATGGAGGAATCCTTTACATGTCAGATGAAGTCATTTTTATGATGAGTTTGTTTATTTCTTCTATCAGCCTTGCACTTTTTCTTCCTCCTCAACTTCTCACAAACAAAGGCTCTCTCAAGTTGCTCCACCCTTTGCGAGAGAGAGGTGAGAAGTGTAGTCTGTATCTCATTCCTCTGAAAAAGCTGTGTCATCATCTCCATCATCTTGTAGTTGTCTTCCACAATCTTTTCCAACAACAACTCCTTCTTCTTCCCATCTCCTTCCTCTCTTTTACCATCCCCTTCCTCCTCTTTCACCAAACAATTCCCCCCAACCAAACTCTTTCCTCCCTCACCATCCTCCTCTTTCACCTCCTCATTCCTCAAAGATTCAATTTCCTCACCCTCATCTTTCTCCTCACATGCAGTTTCACTCTCTTTTCCCTCAACCAAACTTGTTTCCAACACAATGTTTTCTTCTTCCATCCACCCACTCTCCTTTCCTACCTCTTCATTCCTCAAATTTTCCATTCCATCACCTTCCTCTTCCTTCACCAAACAGTTATCTTCTCCCTCCACACATTCACCCTCATTCTCTTCTTTCACCTTTTGCACTTCCCCCTCATTCCCTACAGCCTCCATCTTCACACCCTCAGAATCAGGTACCGCCATTTCATCAAGCATTTCTTGAAGGGCAATAGCTTTTTTTATGACAGACTTTCTGCACTCCCTGAGGCCAGAGTAGTGCAATACCCGAACAGAATCCAGCCTAAGAAGCAAGTTCATGATGGTCTCGATCACCTTCATCCTCTCTCTTTGTTCCCTCCTCAACACTTCCACTCGAATCTCGCTCTCAATCCGCTCCAGCTCCACCATCAGAGCGGCGATCTTCTTCATCACATTCCTCACAAGGAACCCTCTCAACATCCTCTGAATCTTTATGGCAGAATCGGTTCTGGTGCGCTCAGAACCCACGAAGTGGACCGGGATGGAAACCACCTTAGAGGGTGTTCTGTTATAACCAGGCTCAGCCATGCCCAAACGAGTTCTGTGCAAAGGGATGTTCTTCATCTGCATCATTCTGGTCGTGCAATTTCAAGAATTTTAAGGATTTTGTTTTTGTTTGTGAAGAATAAGGTATCAGAAGAAGAGATTTATATGCAGGATGGGACAAGGAACAAACTTTCGAGAAGTTTCAGGAGGGAAAGAATTAGCTGCTTGCTTACGTGGCATCAATTATGCACTCTTTCTGGAAAACTATCGATTCTTCTTCTAAGTTCTCGCACAATCTTTTTCTAGATACTTCCTCTTCTGCCACGTCATCATTTTTTTTATTTTTTTTATTTTGTAACTCATATACATGAGGCTTTTTTTTTTTTCATTTAAATTGATTAATGATCGATAATTGATTGATTTTGATTTTCTCTATTATTATATCAAATCCAATTGAATTTTATGATGGAGCATTAGATTTTAAATATTGAATCAATTTAATTTAATTAAATTGAGTTAAAAAAATAAAAAAATTTAATTTAATTTTATTTGGATTAGACAATAAATTTGAGTAAATCCTAAAATTTTGTATCGTAAAACCTAAAATGAATACATTTGACTTTTATATTAAGGTATGATCTTGTATCTAATTATTTACTAATTCAAAAATTTGTATAAGAGAGAAAAAGAGCCATCTTTAGCGTAAAAATATTTCAAGATGGTAGATACAATTATTCTGAGTTATATATTTCATTGGATGGTTTATATAATCATGATTTATATATGACTGAATAAGAAATTACTATTTGCATGGGAATTATTATTATGATTTATAATACTGTGACGAACACTAAAGCTGTGAGGTCTGTTTCTTTCTATTTTACTCTTTTTAAGGAATCAAGAAACTAGAAACTGATATCATTGTAGAGTTGAAGTAAACACAGTTTTGAACTGCTTTTAAAATAGGTGTTTATCTTTCTACAATGTTTGATATCATGATTGTGGTTTTCGGACAAAATACAATCATTACTAAAAAAAATATTTTTACATCGGTTATATTAAATATTTAACGTCAGTAATATGACGTTGTTGTATTAAGCGACGTTAAATTTAATATCAATTATAAAAATAATCGACGTTAAATTTAACGTCGGTTATAAAAATAACCGACGTTAAATTTAACATCGGTTATAAAAGTAACCGAGGTTAAACCCATAATGAACATCTCTCATAAGGCCTTTGAATCAACTTCTGCCACCATGCCCAGTTGCACCAAGGTTCAACATGCAAGAAACAAGAGACTGTATAGGTCTTCCAAGCTATTCTGAAGCGGTGTTCCAGTTAGACACCAGCGACTGTGTGATGACAGAGTAAAAGCAGCTTGGGCAATCTGAATTCTATGGGCTTTTATATTATGAGCTTCGTCTAGCACCACCCTGTACCACTGGACCTTGTGGTAGATGCTATTATCTCCATCATTTTTGTATGCAGCTGATAGGACACCATAAGTTGTTAAGACAACATCATGCCCTGAGATCAACAAGGGATCATCGGTTCTTCCACCACCATAATGAACAAATATGGATATACTACCTGGCTTTGAATGCGTTTCTCCCAAACCCATTAACACCTTCACCGTTACAATCATGCTCACCGTAACCTTCTTCCTCCAATTCCCCTCCGCCTCCTCCTCTTTTCCTCCCATCAGCCGCCCCGTAACCCCGCAGGCTGCCGAACCCTTCACCGATCTGGTGGGGGCCTTCAGGAAATGGGACTCGCAAGTGGGCTGCGCTCGCTTCAAAGAGAAACCAAATGGGGTGCCCTTAAACCAGTCAAAGGTCGCTTCTTTACAGGAGAGTGGAAACTGTGGGGGGTTGAAACTTAACCATGTTAGTGTCTTGGTTAAAGGGTGAACTTGGATTCCTGATAACTTAGAGAAAAATGAACAACAAAAATGAAAACAGAAGCAAAAAGAAAAAAAGAACCATGAAAAAGAAAGTTACCTCCGATTAGAGAGAGAGAGCGAAACATAGAAAGAGAGAGCGAAGAGGAAAAAATAGCAGCAGAAGTCGCGACAGAGAGAAATAGGGGAAGCGCGCAACAAAATAGAAGAAGGGGTTTGAAATAATAATAACCATCAACGTCGGTTACTAAATAAATCGACGTTAAATCAATATACAACGTTGGTTTATTTAGTAAACGACATTGATACTCAACAATTACGACATTGATACTCAACAATTCCACGACGGTTTAATCACAAACGACGTTATTTAATGACTATCCACGTCGGTTAAATAAATAACCGACGTTATTATATTTTCAACGACGGTTGTATTTCTAACCGACAGTTATATTTTTAATCAACGTTATTTGATGATGTTGAATCCCATTTTTTTAATAGTGAATGACATTATTTCATCTATACAATCTACATAACCTAGTTGAGAAGTCTTGTATAGTTGAAACTGCTTATCAAATCAAATTTGCTTTTCTGCATTATGTCTCAAATGATTTGTTTACATATTTGATTTGTTTACATTCTTGTGCATATGATTTGCCAAAGTGGTTAGAATGTGGAAGGAATGGAAATTGGAAAAGTCTCAAATTGTATTGTAAATTTGGATTTCTATTCATACAAAGGAAAGATTCATTGCTAATAAGAAGACAATGAGGTTTCCAAAACTCATGTGAAAGCAACTTCATTGACAGCATCAAGGAAAAAATGAATTAAAATTATAACAATGAACATCAACTTCAACAACAAAATTAGTTATAAGGTACAAAACGAAACCAAAATAAGAAAGATGGCACAACTTAGATGAAGCAATTTCTAAGATGAGTTTGTTTATTTTTGCCATCAGCTTTTCTCCTTCTCTTCCTCCTCAACTTCTCACAAGCCAAGGCTCTCTCAAGCTGCTCCACCCTTTGTGAGAGGGAGGTGAGAAGTGTAGTCTGCATCTCATTCCTCTGAAACAGTTGAGCCATCATCTCTATCATCTTGTGGTTGTCTTCCACCATCTTCTCCATCAACAACTCCCTCTTCTTCATATCTCCTCCCTCTCTTTCACAATCCCCTTTCTCCTCTTTCACCAAACAGTTCTCCACAACCAAACTCTTTCCTACACTCTCCTTCTCTTCCACCTCCTCATTCCTCAAAGCTTCCATTTCCTCACATTCCTCTTGCTCTTCCTCACATTCAATTTCACCCTCCTCATCCTCCACCAAACTTGTTTCCAACCCAATGCTTTCTTCTTCCATGCACCCACTCTCCTCCTTCTCTACCTCATCATCTCTCAAAGTTTCCATTCCACTACCTTCATCTTCCTTCACCAAACAATTGTCTTCTCCCACAACACATTCGCCCTCCTTCTCTTCCATCTTCATACCTTCATCAGGGATAGTCATTTGATCAAGCATTTCCTGAAGGGCAATAGCTTTTCTGATAACAGACTTTCTGCATTCCCTGAGGCCAGAGTAGTGCAATACCCGAACAGAATCCAGCTTGAGAAGCAAGTTCATAATGGTCTCGACCACCCTCACCCTCTCTTTTTGTTCCTTCTTCACCACTTCCACTTGCATCTCGTTCTCAATCTGTGCCAACTCTACCCTCATGGCTGCAATCTTACTCAAAGCCTTCCTCACCAGAAACCCTCTCAACACCCTTTGAATCTTTATGGCAGAATCGGTTCTGGTGCGCTCTGAACCCACGAAGTGAACGGGAATGGAAACCACCTTAGAGGGTGCTTTGTAATAACCAGGCTCAGCCATGCCCCAATTGGTTCTGTTGAAAGGGGTGTTCTTCATCTGCATCATTTGAATCCCTCTGTCAATTTCGAGAATTTTAAGATTTTTGTTTTTGTTGAGAATAAAGTAACAGAGAACGAGATTTATAGTAAAAGAAGGGACCACATGAAAAAAAAAAAATGAAAGTTCCAGAAGTTTCAGAAGAAGAAGAAATAACTGCCATGAGTTCTTCTCTCTTCTAGATAACTGTAGAAGAGGAAGTACAAGAATCCACGATATTTCGTATTCCATCACGTCATCCATTTTTTTTTGTATAAATTTACTTACAAAAACATGTGTTGAAACAATATTTATCTTTATACTTTGAATAAAATAATATTATTTTTTTCTTATACTTTCTAAATAAATATTTATATTTAATAATTTATATTTTTAATAAATAAAAGTCATTTTTTATTTATTTATAAAAATATTTTCTTATAAATTTTAATATTTTAATCTTTAATTGTCATCATTTATTTAAATTTTAACTAATATAATATTTTAAAAACATGAATTTCAATTATTATAAGAACTTAAATATATTTTTTACTTCTGAAAAATTTAGAAAAAAATATTTAGTCTTTAATATTTTATTCTTAAGATTTTGTCCATAATATTCTTTTGTTTTACGTCTGATCATTATATGACATGACACATTATAACAGAGACATACTAGACAAAAAAATATATAATTTAGAGAAAAACATCTCAAAATATTTCAAAAATTATTCAAAAATATTAATATAATGATAGCAACCAAATAAAAAGATTGAAAATAAAAACATATTATAAATTAAATATAAAATTTGTAAATTTTTTAACATTAAAAACATATTTAAATTTTAAAAATATAAAAAATTGAGTTTCTTTTTAAAAATGGTAAATATTAATTTAAAAATTAAAAAATATACATTAAAATTATTGAATTAAAAATATAGAAAATGTAACATTTAAAAATTAAAGAAGATGTGAGTATTATTTTTATTCAAAAAAAATGTATGACTCTTTTTTTCTTTTTCATCTTTCATTTGGGTTATTATTTATGTATCATTGTTAATATAGTCTTAGTCCAAAATTTAACATACTTTTATAATAATCAACCATTAATTCTTTTTTTTTTGTCTAACTTTAAAAGGAATCACAGATTTAATTGGTATACAAAATTTTGAAACAAAAATTACTGAAATTTCAAAATAAAAGGAATTAAATATATAATTAAGTTATACCTTTTTAATCCACAAAAGATCATGTCCTGTTACTATTTAGTAAATAAATGGGACTAAATTATTAATTTAAACTAAAAAAAATTATCTTGATAAAATTATTTATTAAAATGAAAATAATATTCAAATTAACAAAGTCCATTACTATTCCTATTTCTGTTTGTATTACTCCTCTCGAAACTTCAATCTCTTCCTCAAAAATGGGCCATTTTAATGTGGGCTATTTTAATATGGGCCATTTTAATGTAGACTATTTTAGTGTGGCCCAACATTTATGAATAATTGAATCACCTTTTAACTGGGCTGTTAGGTTTAACCGATAAAAGGTTATAAAATAGTCATTTGTTTTGGGCCATTTTAATGTGGGCTATTTTAGTGTGGCCCAACATTTATCAATAATTGAATTATATTTTAATGGGCTGTTAGGTTTAACCTATAAAATAGTCATTTGTTTTGGGCCATTTAAATATGGGCAATTTTAATGTGGGTTATTTTAGTGTGGCCCAACATTTATTAATAATTGAATCACCTTTTAACTGGGCTGTTAGGTTTAACCGATAAAAGGTTATACAGTAGTCATTTGTTTCGGGCCATTTTAATGTGGGCTATTTTAGTGTGGCCCAACATTTATCAATAATTGAATTACCTTTAACTGGGCTGTTAGGTTTAACCGATAAAAGGTTATAAAATAGTCATTTGTTTTGGGCTATTTTAATGTGGGCTATTTTAGTGTGGTCCAACATTTATTAATAATTGAATCACCTTTTAACTGGGCTGTTAGGTTTTACCGATAAAAGATTATAAAATAGTCATTTGTTTTGGGCCATCTAACTTTAGGCCACATTTCACATTTTCATAATAAAAAAAAAGTAAGAGAACCTTTTTCACACTATCTTCAGGTTGGGTTGATTTGGGTAGAAAAAATGGGAGAAATTTATAATATTTTATTTGTGTAATTTGAAGAAAAAATGAGAAAGAAAAGTTGTCAAACATGATTTAAGAAAATTTTCTCCATTTGTCATGAAATAGAGATGATTTCTAGTGTCACTCTTTTTCTATTTTAAATATATAAAATTTAATTTATATTTTTAAAAAGCAATAATATATGGTTAAAAATGTAAAAATAATATAAAATTAACAAGAGAAGAGAGAGAAGAGAAGAAAAAAAGTGTGATTTCCAAAGCATGTATAGTTAATAGTTATGATTCCAAAACGACAATTCATCCAAAAGTGTGGCCACGTCAGTATGGTTGCGCCGCCTGAATGAGCAGCAGAGCATGCAAACAAACACCACGCCATCTTCTCTTCTTCTTCTTCTCTCTTTTTCTCTTCTCTTTTCAACACCACCATCTGCCCCTTTGTCACTGCTTTAGGTGAACACCCTCTCCCTCTCTATCCTATTCCTATTCCTATTCCTATTCCTACTCTACTCTTCCTTTTTCACTTTCTTCTTTTATCCATTTCATGTTTTACCTTTCACTTATTTCCACTCACATCAACTATTAACAAATTAATATTCACAACACTATCAAAATGATGGTTGATGTAATAAAAAGATGCAATTTTTACTAAGTTATAGTTCATATGCCTTAAGCTTTTTCTATTAAGAAACTTGACCTGTTTTAGATCTGGTTTAACTTGCTTGATGATGATTATGATGTGAGAATAAAAGTGAAAGGAGAGATGATGGTGATAAAACAAAAGCATGTGTTGACTCTGAAGGGATGTTGATGGATGGATGGTGATGATGCAAAAGAAAAGGCAGAGACAGAAACATAATTAGCGAATGGTAATGTCAGAAAGAAGAAGCAAAAAGGGTGTGTGAGTGTGGTTGGTTGGTCGACAACAAGGACGCAGCACATCCTAATTCACTTTTCCCACTCAAAGCCCTGCCTATAATGTCTCTAACCTTCATTACATATCTGGTTTTCATATCCTTTTTCTTTCCTTTTTCATTGAGTTATATTCCATTTATTTTATAGGTTTCATTATTATAAAATCATCTATAATGATACTTTAATAATATGAACTTCTTGTACTGTTGTATTTCTCACTTATACCTCTTATATTAGATTGTTTAGATTTTTGAGATTAATGTTTCTTTAGATACACAATATTCACTACTTTTAATCCTTGGTGTTAGAATTATGAGATTTTTCTTGAACTTTTAATTATAAATCTGTATGTAGATAGACATTTTCATTTAAGAATTTGCATCAACATTTAATCTCTCTTTTCTGGCAACACAAGTTCCATGGTTTCTATATTCTTGTTTTACAAAAGATTTGCAACACTTGAGAAACATTTTCAAAGCTTTCAAGCTCATTATTGTAAGAATAATACTGTAGTACTGTGGTACAGATTGGTTAAGAAAGTTATGAGAAATTCCAAGTAGTATGAATATCTTTGAATATTTTAATGTTTCTGCTTTTTCTTTCTTTGGGTCTCACTCAATCTTGGACAAACATCCATCCGGCTCTACTTGCTCAGAAATTTGCTACGTAGATTAACCATTTGCTTTTTCTCTGCCTAGTGCTGTGTATATATGAATGCTTTTTCAGTTTACACTGTGTGACAAACATGCATGCATTCTTCTCCTCGATCGAGTAAGCAATGGAACAAGCATTACGGCTAGAATGTTATGGAAGGTATAAATCACAGCACAGTAGACACAACAGACAACACTCCCTCTGAATCAGAGACACGCCCTGCGACAATAACAGACAAATAAAGCACCCCTTCTTCAATTCTTCCACTTTTTCAACCCATCCTTCACCCTTATAAAACCATGTCTCCTCTTCCCACTTTTCTCATCATCCTCACACTCACATTAGTTTAGTTCCTTCAACAAACAGTTCCTACTAGCACACACTTGATTGGTTTCTTTACAAAGGCAAGAGAGAACAATGCATTACCAAGTGGAGCCTGCTGCTGCTGCATGGAGCTACCTCATGAGGGTTCGGAGCATGGAAGAGGACCAAATGGAGAGAGTATTGAGGCTGGCCTCTCAGAGTGCTGTGGTGATTTTCAGTGTGAGTAGCTGTTGCATGTGCCATGCAATGAAGAGGCTCTTCTGTGGCATGGGGGTTAACCCCACTGTTCATGAGCTGGACCAGGACCCCAAAGGGAAAGACATGGAGAGAGCATTGACGAGGCTTCTTGGAAATGGAATCAACTCCACTGCTGCAGTTGTTCCTGTGGTGTTCATTGGAGGGAAGCTTATTGGGTCCATGGACAGGGTTTTGGCTTTTCACATCAGTGGCACCCTTGTCCCTCTTCTCAAACAAGCTGGAGCTTTGTGGCTTTGAAACTAATCAAGACTATAACAAAGCACTGTCTTGTCTTAAATTGTTTTTACTCAAGACATCAATTGCTTTGATTGTCTTCGGGATATCATCCAACAATATTGTTATATCCATACATGAGAGTTTATCAGAATTACTAGCTAACTAGATTACCTGCAAGGGAACAAGAACAGTAGGAAAAATTAACCTCTCAATTTTCTTGATTTAGCTTTTGTAGTTTGTACGTGCTTTGTAGTTTGTATAAAGAAGCACATGTATTATGGAAATGAAAGAAGAAGTTCTGGTGACACACTATCCTTAATTTTAATTTTTAATATATATCTTGGTAAAAAATGTAAACTCCTATGATAGAGGACCACATATCCATAATTCTAGCCAACTTTCTAGCCAGCGAAAAAGTTAACTGATAATTTTACTGCATGTCGCATGAAAATTGGTCTGAGACCAGAGACAGGCGACAATTTCTCGCCTAGTACCTAGATGTTTACTCTTTGGAGACCATTTTCAGCAAAAGAAGTGAAAGAGTGTGTATGCTAATTTTTATCCATCTAACTTTTCTTCATTGAAGGGAGAGATTACGATCATTGATGGGTACAAAGTCTCTAATAATATGTATTGGTATATATATTAAAAAATTTCACGTAAAATAAAGAGTGAGTCACAACATGTTGCAATGCGGGTTTTCTTCTTTTACGATGGATAATGTTTTTCTCATACTTTCTTGTGGTGAGATGAACCGAAGAAGAAAAGGCTATAAAATGAATGTAGAAAGAAGAGATCTAAGAAAGGGTGCAGGTTTTGAAATTGTTCTTGCAAGGCTGGTTAATGGATATAAAGTCTTTTATAAGCTGATATCATTGTTCAATGAGTAATAACCAGTGTTTTAGTCGTCGCATTTAGGTTGGTCATTCCATGTGCAAAGATGCCAGTGAGACTTAAACTGGTGTTTGTTTTTATGTCTATTTATTTCTGAATTTGCTTCCCTGTGTTTTTATCAATTTCAAAGAAATTTGAACATCTCATTACCACCCTCTCCTTGTGGTTATATTTTCATATATATATATATATATATATATATATATATATTGTGCCTGAGCCATAGAACAAGTGAATGTACTGTCACAGTTATTGGGGGATACTCTTCTATGTTCACTCATTAGTGCAAACACATCAACTGTGGCTTGTTTCTGTTCTTTGTCCCTTGTGCTACTATTTTTTGAGGCTTGCTGTTTCTAGGGATATTCAGTCTCCAATGTAACAGAGTCATATCTTGAGCTCGATATGCTTGTCATCAATCACCTTGTCATGTCATCTGTCTAGGCATACCTTTGTATGCTTAAGTTTTACTTTTCTTAATGAAGATCTAAAGACCCTTATATATATAAATTAAGGAACAATTGAGTGGTTCCAAGTAACTTTGAAAATAACTAACATATTTGGCCAATTTTTAGCCTTTACATCAAATTATATCTTCAAGACCCCGTACTTTGCATTTGATTGCACTCTGTTTCTCTTCTCATTCATTTATTATTTTTTCCTATCAAACATAGAACTAATACCTCATGTCTACTTGCTTTTCTATTAGATTTAGGTAACTTTATTTTCTGAGCAGTTTCTATTCACCTTTATCTCAAGAAAGTTACATATCTGTACTTTTTCTTAATAATTGAAGTAAAGATCCTGAAATAATGTTATCCGTTAATATAGCAAATCCTATAGGTTAGTATATTAGTTAAGCATTTTGTACTCACATGTTATAAGAATAATGATCTATATAATGAAAAACCGTGTTTAATCCATACCATATATGAAAAACTCATCGATCAATAACAATGTTTGATTTAAAAATCTGAGACAGAGAAAAAAAATGAAGTCCAAAAGTTACTTTTTAATTATAGTCTATCTTTTAGCAGAGTTTGTTGAAATGCACATTATTCATACTCACTATCAATCTTCTTTAGCATGTTGTTTAAATGTACAGTTTATATATTATCTTAATTACAAGCATTTGGGGTAAAAAGGTGCAGTAAGATTGAAATTAAAAAGAGGGAGAGGGGAATAAAGAACCTACTTTGATGATGAAGATGTAAAGTGTTAAACCATGGGTGGCTGCTGTTCTGATTCCACAGGTGCAATCTTGGTGCTACTATTGACTATATAAAGCATGCCACAACCAGAAAATATGGCAAAGACAACAAAAGCAAAGGAAAATATTAAGAAAAGGGCAATGCCAAATCCTGCCCACAGTACTTCTTGTTGTTTTCGTGATCTATTATTCATGACAGTTGCCAATTCCATCACGAAATGGATCATTAATATGAAGCAGAAACAAACCATAAGTGCACTAAAGAAAAGAGAAAGTACAAGAATGGCCATTTTTTCTCTGCCATTCAACATCTTTTGTGTCTCCTGAACAAGGCAGATAAGAAAGGAATTGAGAGAAAAGGGAAAATAGATTGTTCCTGAAATCTTTTGTTTGGCTTTGTAGATGAAAGGTGTGAAAAATTATGATGACATAGTTATTATATATGTCACCATTGTACCTGCACTGTTACAGGACTTTGCAGTAATTTTGATAGAAAGTGATTTAGATCAATTTCGACTCACCATTAAATTATTAAATTATTAGTATTTCTTTTATAAGATTACATCTATTTTTTTTATAGAAAATCATCATATTTAAATTAGAACATGTTAACTATATAAATTAAGTTATTTCAATCTTTTATCATCTATTCACACACTCAAAGATAAAATATTAGTATTATGTTGATGACATGTAATTTACATAAGAATTTTTCTATAGGAAGCATAATACTCAAGAATTGAATGAAATTTAATGAAAAGATAAGAACAATATAAACTTATGATAGTGTGTAAAGATTTTTGTATTGTTTAAAAATGATTGATTATTGAATTTAACACTACTCTGTTTACATAAATAATATATGTAGGGTGACGCATTCAAATTTTCTTAATACATATAACTTTTGGCTGATATTGAGGGGGCAAATTATATTTCACTCCAAAGCCTTTTGGGAAAAGCTGTGATCCAAACGTACTTTTTTTTTGTGCTTAGTTTGGGTGGATCATGAATAACAAAATATATTTTAGTGACCAAGTTTTTATTTTGTATAAATGGAAGCTTTTTTTTCTTATTTTTTCCTATATTTTATATGATACTGTTAGTTTCTGATGTGCCAAGATTTGTGCAGAATATGTTACTGGTTTTTTCTAACTATTTTTATATTTGGGAGTTTCCTTGACTCTTCAATGCTGCATAAAATCAATATATAGTTGTATGTTAACTATGCATAACTGTTCTGTAATTTAATTATGATTAAACTATTAAACACTCAATAATTCTCTCAACCAATTCAAAAAAACAATTTTTAGAAGAAATGGTGATAGTTCCTAAATCATTTCTGGCTAAAATCACAGCCATATTTTCTGTCAAATCTTATTTTTCAGTTTTCTAATTCATTTAATCAATAATAACTTGGAGTTAGCACTTCACATTCTACTTCATGCATTTCATTCAATATTATACGAACTATAAAAAGAAATTTACGTGAAAAACCAATAATTGTATTAAAGGTATTATTATAGAGCATATTTAGTAAGAACATACACAATACTATTATTAATTTTGATATCAACAATCATAGTCAAATTTTAGTATCATGGTAGATGTGATTATAGAATTACTTTTACAAATAATATCTTTTTTTATGTCCCCTTTCCCAAGTTAAATTGGGCTCAAAGGATATGGGTTAGTTAAGTTTGGAGATTGGTGGCAACACCAATATAATAATCAAACAATCCAACTATTCATTCATTATTTGCATTTCTAATGACACCACCAAATCCAGTTATTCCCAATGAACTTCCCTCCACATTAAGTTAGTAGAACTTCCAAACAATTCATTCATGGACTAATATTCTGATTCTTCCAAGAACCTTATAATATCTCTCAAATCATTACTTGTGAAAATGTCATCATTTCAAGCTTTCCAAAATCAAAATATTCCATAATATTGGTACAAAGAATCCATCATGATGACCTGTGGAACAATCAATTACACAAGCTTTTATATCCTACAAAATGAAGCCTTTATCCTATGTAAAGTTGAGAAAGACCCCTATTCTTCAAGATCCTGCAGTCTTTGAGCAATGAAGAATATGTGTCTGAAGTGAAATTGTCTAGTGGCTCACACATAATTAGTTGGGAGAGCTTTATGCAGATCAGGTCTTTCCCTCTTTTATCTTATTGCTTTCTTTTCTCCATTTCTCACTTGGGTCTAATTGCCAGGTTCAAGTGAACCCTCAGTAGCTTGAACCTGGCAACGGTCTTTGACACATCTATTAGCTGAAGAGGCCTCACGCTGGTCTTTTTCTTCTTCCTATGACTAGCCGATGTAGACTATATCCATAGCCTTTCATATTAGTTAGGGTTGTGTCCTTAACGAATTTGTGAAACTCGTTTAGGCGAATCGATCAATATATATATATATAAGGGCTTATACACCAAATGAAAATATCTTGTTTTCAAGCAACACAAATTTCTAGACCCAATTTAGTTGGTGTCTCTGTTCACCCTTCAAGTCTCTAATCTATCTGGCAAGCTCCTAAGATAAATTTCTATGGGGGTTGGAGATCAAGAATTGATTGTTTTTCTTTTCAGAAGAGTCATCAAATCACTGAAGTTCTCGTATGCAGCTAGTAGAGATCAGACACTTTCTTATCAGTATCTGCATTTTGATGGCCCCTCTCAATTTTGTATAAAGCTAACATATAATGAAGGGTCCTTGTTATGTTAACCAATACCATGGAAACAAGGTTAAAATCCCATTAATCCCAAAGGTAAATAAGATGAACCTTATGTTGCATCGTGTAAGACGATGTGGGACCTTTTATTTTGCTCGGTCGATGTGGGACTTTCTAATTTGGCTCGGCGACGTGGGACTTGGCACAAATGCACTATAAAGTTGTAGCTCTATATTACCTTTGGCATAAGAACAGTGTGTTCCTGCAAATTTTTTTGTTATCAATGATCCCTATCTCAAACACATTGTTCACTATCCCAGTAGGAATCCATGGAGCTTAGAGCTGTTTATTCTTGAGAAATATAAGCTTGATTGTCAATTTTGGGAACTCACTGCAGAGACAGAACTGGTTGGTTGCTTTAGGAGTTTACATATATTTATTTTTTAAATAATTATATCATAATATTTGGGGTTTATGTTTATGTCATAATATATTAAAATTAAGTTCTCACGTAGCATCGTTAATTCATACCGAAAAGTTATCCTAAATCAGAGACTAATTTCTTAATGATATTTTTCTGTTAATTTGTAAAAAATTATTAATCTGCGTATTTTTTGTCCTAATATCTGCCATATAAAAAAATAATATATCCTGGATTTGAAAAGATAAAATATGAAACAAAAGTAGAAAATGTATTCAATTAGGTACAGTGAAAGATAATAATTAAGCAGAATAATAATACACGTATGACAAATTTTTTGTAGTAACAATTACATAATTGTTTCTTCTTTTTTGTTTTTTGTCTTTCTTACATTGTGTGAATATTATACAAAAACAATTACGTGGGAGCATAATGATGACTCAAAGTAAGAAATCACGGGCCTTCTTCTAATTCTTATCCATTTCTTGAGGCAGAAAAAACTCGAACGTTAACACCACTCGTGCACGTTCCAACCTATGCATGCCACCTTGATTGATTCTTCATCTGGGACACTTTGAAAAGGTGAATATGGAAGTAGAGATCAAGCTTCGTCTCCCAGACTCAGCCACTCACGAAAAACTCTCCAACATACTTGCTCCATTCCACACCAAAACCTTAATCCAAGAAAACATCTTCTTCGATGGCAAAAACAAGGAACTCACTTCCAACCTTGCTGTTCTCCGAATCCGATTTTACAACCTGGAACACTGCGTCCTCTCCTTGAAGGCCAAGCCAGTGATCTCGGCCGGAATCAGCCGCATGGAGGAACATGAAGAGCCATTCGACCCTGCGCTTGGCCGTGCATGCATTGCTGAGCCATGGAGGCTCTTATCAGTGAATTCTTCCATGGTGCTGAAGAGGGTGAAGGATGAGTACGGTTTTGGAGCAAATGGGGTGGTGTGTTTAGGTGGGTTTAGGAATGTGAGGGCTGTGCATGAGTGGAAAGGGTTGAAACTGGAACTGGATGAGACCAACTATGATTTTGGGACCAGCTACGAGTTGGAATGTGAGAGTGCTGACCCAGAGAGACACAAGAAACTGCTCGAGGAGTTTCTTCAAGAAAATGGGATCAGTTATTCTTATTCTAAAGTTTCAAAATTTGCTGTTTTTCAGTCCAGGAAGCTGTCAGAATGATGAGAAAGTCTCCTTAGCAATTGTTGTTGAATGCAGCATGGCATTGCTCTTTATTTCGTACATATCGTGTTTTATACATGCTCTTTATCACATGACAATGCTCTTTATTTTGAACAATACTATTTAGTGTTTACTAAAGTTAAAAGCACAATTTCACTCTTATTTACTACGTCTAACTAGTATATCCCTGGTTTACTCCATAAATTTACATTATTAACCTGCAACGGGTACGTGACAATAAGACTATGAAGCTAACAAAAATAAGACGTTTCACAAATACCATTCATACATGATAAACATAAGAATCTGTCATCAGGAAATTCATTTAGTTCAAACTCATCAGGTAAATCTTGGGCCTATTTACTGTGTTATGTATAACCCAATAAGTCATGAGCACTTTGTTATACTGCTCAATGGACCCTGGTTCCTCATTAACAACTATAAGGCAATAGGTAATTCAGGTTACATCAGTTTCAGCATGTAGATGATTGTACTAGAACACGAGCTCTTGCAAGAAAATTAATAATTGCACTCCTCAGAAGTTCCTAAAACAACCCAGAAATTCTTGCAACATAGTTTACAACCGCATGCCATGGAAATGAAAGATGATACAACTCAACGGCCACGACCACGACCACGTCCACGGCCTCTTCCTCGTCCACGACCCAAGGGTTTCCCTGTCAAAGTAATCAAAATATGCTAACATTAAAACCTGAGGAACTCACCAAGAAACAATTACAATGTACTACATGTATGGATGAAAAGTTTGTCGTCAAACTATAGACAGTACCAGCAGTTGGCTTCTTGGGTTTGATCTTAGGTGTCTCTTCCACAAGCAAGGTCTCGAGATTCAAGCTGTCAGGAAGAATATAGTATCGGATGTTGTTACCCCTCACACTGAGATGATCCAGAGTCACTGGATTTTTCCCTTTCAGAGTTAGTTTAACTGTTTTCAAATGAGTGTTCATACTGATATCAACACCTGTTGCAAAAGGCCCAGTATCAGTATAAAGTTTTATTTTTGGTCAAGATACATACTTAGCTTGGTTATACAAGGAAGCAGCAAGATATGCTCACTTTAAGTAAAAGAACTCACTACACTCAAAATTCATAAACTATGTTTACTTCATGTTCACTTATTATCTATAAAATGGGGCCAGAGGAGACACGTATTCAGGACAGGCCACATATCACATCCACGAGACAGTGGGTATCCAGTAGAAAAATCCAGGGAAGAGGATGCATTAATTTAAACCGGACAGTGGAAATTTCATGGATTTTATGTCATAGGACACTAGTTACTACTTGAAAAAAATCCAAATTATCCTATCTGAATTAAGAAGGAAGAGATCACTAGAATCAAGTAAAAGCACAAGGGATTCAGCAAGTCCAATTCAGTAGTTTCACTATCAAGCAAGTTCCTCCAAAATGCAAATTTCAAGGATATACAAAGACCTGAAAAGAGAAATTTTAGGGTGCGAATTATGCTTAGATGACAGGTGATTGAGGTCTTGAGATTTTCCACAACAGGATCATTTCCCCACAATTATTCCACAAAAACTTAATACAAGAACCAACCATCGTCCAAGTCCTCAGAGGCAACCTGTCTCAAACCATTATTATAAAAGCTCGAAGGAATTGCAGTATCTCATGGTTATCAAACAACACATCACAGTCTAAATTATATTCTGAACTACCCACAATATGAACTACTCTGCATAGGAAACTTTCGTAATTATTCAGCCACAAAAGAACCAATGCAAAATTAATTTTGGGAACCAAACTCCCAGTCCCTCTCCACTGCCAGGCTAAGGAAAATCTCCCAGCCAACCCAATGAAATGGGCATATCAGTACCAGACCAAAGAAAATGAGCTAAAATTTTCTTTGTCGTCTAAGTCAATGAACCATAATCTGAAAAGGTCGAAGGTAGTGAAGTAGAATTCTGGTGGACAAACAGGTTTGAGTACAATCTAATCAGTAATCAATCACCTAAAGAGTAGAGAGTCCTAGCAAATACTAAAATGCCTCACTGTCAAATTCGAAACTAACAAACCCACTGTTCCAATCCAACTTTAGTATGCTGTTTGTAAATGTTTCTACACTTCTAGTACACAAGGGAGTCACGAAGTCAAGTTCAGTAGTAAAATTAATATGTGGTTTTAAAATGGTTCTAGAATCCTAGTACAACGAAAAATAAATCGAGGAAGAAAATAAACCTGTAATGGTTCCATGAACAATAGTGCCATTCTTGAGCTCAATGGATACTGTTTCATTGTTCAACTTCATTAAAAACCTGTTCAAGCAGTGTTTATATATAATTAGGCTTCGATCCCAGATAAAAAAAAAAAATAGCACACAAAAACAGATAAATTCACCAACACAAGCAAAAGAGCGGAAGAGAGAAAAACCTGACGAGCTTCATGGTGAATCGAAGAGTATGACTCCGTTTGCTTCTCTATTTTTGTTTTTTCTGTGAACCAATACAGAGAAAAAAAAAAAACATCGGTGTGAATTGCGCAAACAATAATAATAATGCAGAAACTTAGATGGTAATAGAATCGATAATTGAGAGAAAACAAAAGAAGAAATTAACGGAGGGGTTTATGGTGACTTACCTTTGGCGGCGGCCACCACGACGGCAGCCAGGGTTTTAGGGCAAAAATTGATGGAGAGTGAGTGAGAGAGTGAAGAAGCGCTTCTTTTTTAAGGTCTTAAGGGATAATTTTGTGATTTTCAAAATTTGAATTTGTATTTTTTTTTTCATACTTCAATTTTCAACATTTGCAATTTTGAATTTCCAATCTAAAACAAGTATTATAATTTTATTGTGAAGAAATTAATTTTCTAGAAACCAATTCCCTATCTGCATTTTTTAAATATATTTTTTATTTATCTTAAAAAGTATCTTTAATTCTCAAACTTCTAAAAATGTTATTTTAATTATCTTTTCTACTAAAATTTATTTTATTTTGATAAAAAGTAATAAAAGTAAATACAATTATAATTATTATTTATATTTAAATATAATATTTAATAATATTAATTTATTATTTTAAAACTAATAAATGATTAAAATTATATATTTTTAAAAATTTAAGGAAGAAATTAATCTTTTTAAAATTATAAAAATAAAAATAAATTTTAAATAAATACAAGTAAAATAAAATATTTAAATAATAAATATTACAAGTGTGAAAATCATGTTTTAAATGATAAATTAATGGAAGAAAAACAACTCCACTAATTATAAATGGACGGCAACTAATATTTTCATATTATTTTGAAAAAAATAAAAATAAAAATAAAAATCTCTTTCACAGTCACGCGTGGGGTCACAACTCCGACAGGTGTTTGATAATAACCGTAAAACATGGTATCAAAATAAATGTTGTTGACCTAAAATATATAAAAAAAAAAGTTAAATTAAATTAAAAAATTATAACTTAAATTTAATTCAATTATTTTGTTCAATTCATTTAATATGTAATATAAACGTTCTTAATTCAGTTCAAATACTAGATTTGACTAATTTATTTTATAAAATAATTATTATATTTTAAAAATAAAAAACATTATTTTATTAAAATTTATATAGAAAATTATTATATTTAAAATTAAAATTAATTTTATTAATAAGAATTAAATTTAAAAATACATCTTAAAAATTACAATTATTTAAAAATTAGATTAAAAAGAACAAAATAGAATTACACAATTCAAGTACATTATTTTTATAACTCTAATTATAAGATGTGTATTTTCTTTAAAGAAGCTGTAAAAATATATATGAAAGAATCATATAACCACTAATGTAAGTATAATGATAAATATTATCAATTTATATTTTTAGATTTTTTAAAACGCGGGTTTTAAGTTTATATTTGTGAATTATATATATATATATAAATTGTTGCAAAAGAACAGAAAAAAGAAAATGCCCTAATATTTGAAATTATAAACAATCATATATCTTATGATTTTCAAGTGATTTTATATAGAGAAGCTTAATAATAACCAATTATTATACCACTAAAATTAAGATAAATTTTAGTATCATTTTAAAACTTTTAAGTTAAAGATAACCTAATCTTATAACTTTTTTTTATAAAATGAAAGTTTTCTTAATTTATGAATATAAATATTTACCACAATCATATTCAGTTAGGTTTTTCAATCACATTTTTATTTAAATCCAAATATATTACAACAGAAGAAGATAAAATGATAAGAGAATGTGATATTTCCATTAATAAATGATATCTTTAAGGTATTATATACCAAAAAGTCAATCATCTACACGACATAACTAACCAAAATCAATAAAAATAATAAAATAATAAGAAGCATGACCCCACTTCATCGTCATTAATTATTGTCTCAATCATTCCATATTTTTTTAATCAAATAGTTTGATATGAAATACTAATATTTTACTGAGTCAGAGTTTCGGGGAGGAACAGTTGCTAAGCAAAATACACATCTATTTTGACCCGATTGATGTTTATGTCGGCTGTGTCCTTTTCCTTCATGGTATAACAAAATTTGGGTTGCAAAGATTGTGAATTTAATACCCCAATTTGCTTTTTTGCAAAAGGAAGCCACCCTGATTGGTTTTGTTGCATGGAATGAAGTTTTTGGATTACGGGCTCCCACATAATCCAAAAAGGTCTTACTTTTCAAAGGATTGTTAGAGAAGGTTCTTTCTTCCACCACCCTTCTTTGTTTCTGCGTATACTTCTTCCGTTTCTCCATCTTCTTGTACTTCTCTCCTCCTGAATCTTGATGATGATCGTGGTGATGATGATCGAGGGTGAGGATTGTAAAGTCATGATTTTGTTGGGATCTTGATTTGCTTGTGCTTTTGTCAAAGAAAGTTTTTATTTTTTATTTTTGTTTCTAGTGGGATCAGAATCATTTTGTTTCCTTCTTGCGTTTAATGATTGATAGTTTCTTTTTTTGGGTTGGCTCTTTCCAATAATCACTCCTTGTCTTGATTACCTGAGTGCTTTACACTGTTTCTTTGCTGTCAGTGATTGGACACGGTTGAATCAGATTCATTGACATGTTGGTTTGATGAATTCTTCCTTCTGTATGCTTTTATATTAATCTTATTGTAATTTTATTTTTTTATGCTTGTTTTGCTACTAAATTGAATAGTTAATCAATAGGTTTCAACTTATGGGATGCTTCAATCTTAGACTAATCTCTCCAGTTTATGCAGTTTTTTTTTTTTCTTTCTGTTTTTCAATATTGATTTTGTTAGACCATTTATAATGAAGAATATGGTTTAGGTGATGATGCCTCTCCTATATGAGATTTTTGTTTATTTATTTTTCTGAAATTGAACTTGCTTTAATGCCTTTTCTCCTTACTTTTTTTAGGTCTCTTTTGCTGATAGAGCATTAAAATCATTCCCAGGAAGTGTTGAAGCATAAGAAGCTCTAGATTCCACACCTCCTATTTTTTTATTCCTTTTGGTCTACAACAGATGAGGTGTAATATAGAAGGTTGGTTTGTGATTCTTCTTACTTTGGGTTCACTATTTGAAAAGGAAAGAAATTACCGAATAGATTATATTTATCATTTATCAGCAGCATGTTTCATCACTTTTATTTTCTTGTAACAGCTATTGTGATTTATTGCAGACAGTTTCATTGGTTTTTAGGGAGTGCTCGAGTTCCAGTGTATCAACTTATCTTGTAGAGTAATTATTGCAAAATGGAGTCTAAAGAATCACCAAGTGTTATTTTAAAATTAATGGGTCTTGATAAAGTGTCTACCCAACATCCTGTTAGAGATAAGCAGAAAGTGCTATCTGAGAATTACCTGCAGAAAGTTGCTTCCATTGGTGTCAGAAAGAAGCGTTCATCTCATCACCATCATTCCTTTGGAAAGAATACCGATGAAAAAGACGAATACGAGGATGTTTTAAAAGTGGTCAAAGCTCTCAGGCGAGGTAAGCATCATAACCCATCTAAAGGAAATGGGAAAGAGAATCCAAGTTCTAGCCAAAATTCTCATTTGGCTGAAAGCATGAAAGTCTATCCTGAAATGCAAGATAGAAAGAAAATATTCTATCACATGAATTTTGGTAAGCCAAGTTCAAGATGTTTCGGTAAAATTTCAGGGGAGACTTCTATGCAATCTGGAAATGTTACAAATAGAGTTTTAGATACTGCGTCAAGTTCATCTTTCAGAGGTAATATATTTGCCAATGATATGCTGAAGCCTGCTGCAAATATTTCAGTTAATCATATCCAATGCAATTCCCCAATCTTCTGTTCAGATGGTTCGTATTTAGGCTCTCAAAGCAGGAGGAAAACTTTGGAACAGAGGGATATAACTGAAAAGGTTCATGAACTTGGACGGTGTGGTCAGGACTGTACACATAACCAATTGGCTATGATTTCTGAACATGGAAATGGAGCACGAAATTTCACTCATCGAAGTGGATATAGTAATGATAGAATTAAAAGGAGATGTAAGGCTGGTGTTAATTATAGCTTTGCTAGAAGAGTGCCAACACCTCTTTGTGCAGCTTCAGTAATTGCTGATAATTGTGGAACCATGAATCAGGACATCTTGTTTCAAAGATATTGGGGTTTGAGAAAAAATGAAAATTGGTCATCATGGAAGTCAAAGAATCAAAATATTGACAGGAAAGAATGTTTGGGAGATGTGAACCACAGTCCTGGTGGGGAGAAATTCCCTTATTTTTCTTCTTATTTCAATAGTGATAATTATGAAGAGAATTGTATTACTCATAAGTCGGAGAAGAGATGTTATGAGAGCGATTTGTCTGATAAGATAACAATGCCTCCTCAATTGGCAAGTGATAGTCTTTCTCCCACCTTTATAGACAGACAGATCTTGCAAGAGAGATGCTTAATGAATGATTTAGTGAAGAAAAAAATGTATGAAGACAGTAATTTGTGTAAGCAGCAAAATGTTGTGTGTCCTGATTTATCAGTTGAATTCTTGGTATCTGATGCAACAGCTGAGGTTGTTGACAGGACACATAGTCCAATCAAACATCAATCTAAATCAACAGCCTTCATTTTGTCACAAGAAATTGAGTGTTTGGATCATACTTATGCTTCAAAGCAGCAGGTTGGTTTTTTCTTTCGCAAAATTATTCTTATTAGGCATATTTTCCAGTTAGTTGACTATTCGATCAATTTTTTAGGTGTCAGAATTTGTATATTTGATGGAAATACTTGAGAAAAATAAAAAGAGAAAATATTTTAAAGAGCTTGTATAGTCTATCTTAGGTTCTCATATTTATATAGAAACTGTAGTCTCAATCTGAGATACAACGGAAGAGAGAAAAGAGTAAAAAACAAGTAAAGGAACCTCTAGGACCTTAAGTACAGATAGATACAACTCAACAGTTTTTTAGTAAAGCCTATTTTTAGTCTATTCTAACATAAACATACCTGAATTTCCATAATAGAGTAATATTATTGTATCACCAATGAATGAAAATACCATAGAGCAATGCATGTGGCTTCCTGAAATTTAGTCCTTAAATGCATAAGAAATATTAGAAGTTTTATTTCCTCGTTGACTATTAACCAAGGTGGAAAAATCAGTTAGTAATAACAGTTGAAGTAATGAAGTAATGTTGTCTTCTGAATTCTGACTTCTGATATTTGGGTTACCCTTTTGAATATATTGAAGTTAGATATGTTGAGAGGGGTTTTATTTTATTGCGTTGTTATTTTTTTATACTCAATTGATGCAAAACATAATTATAATGCAAAAGACAATTATTTATGACTAAATTTTATAGTACAAGTTTTCACTATTTTATTATGAGTTTTGTTGAAACAATCAAGAGAAGGCCTTGGTCTTTTGTGACAATAGCAAATCCTATTGGATGACTGATTGAGCACTGTTATGGGCAGTGATTATTGAAATAATTTAACCATAAATGTCAGGAAATATGTAAAATTTATACTATCAGTATCAGAGGCATTGAGCATAAACTTTGATTGCTGAGTTCTAGTTATTATGCCAATTTTTGCGAGTTTAGTTTTAGAAGTTAATGCTGCATCATTAATTTCCTTAAGTAACATTTTGAAATGTCCTTAGTTATATTAAATAGTTTTTTCACTAGATATCAAATAGTCATAGGCATTCATATTTAAATTATTTTAGTTAATTTTTCTCTTTATATCATTGCATGTGTCAGATAATCATTTGATTTCTTTTATCTTTTATATCATGCTGTTTCTTTTCATTTTTCTTAAATTACAGGATAGATCAGATTTCCAAGAAGATTGTGTTCATTCACTTTGCTCTGAAGTTGACCCAGATTCCCTTGATAGCTTTGAGGAGTCATATGAACCTAGTCCAATTTCTGTTTTGGATCCCTTATTTGGAGAAAACATTCGATTTGACTGTAAAAGTGGTGAACATGTATATGGTATGTAATGATTATGTTGAGTCAATTGTTTTATATTCATCCACTTTATTTGAAGTCAATGTTTCATTTCTTAGTCTCCTTCCTTTTAGTTTGGTATTAATTACAAATTTATTATCATTTCTTCATTTCAGAATCATCTGAAGCGGATGATGAACACTGTGGTTTGAATGTTTCAAGTGATGAAGATTCTGAGAATGAATATGTGCATAACTCTGAAGAAAAGAAAGATATAGCAGAACTGTTTCGAGCTGAAGAAAGTAGGGATTTCTCATATGTTGTTGAGGTCTTAACAGAGGCAAATATATGTAATAGGAACTTGTTTACAGACTTTTCTACATGGCACACTTCAGAATGTCCTATCAGCCCTTCTGTCTTTGAAATCCTGGAAAAGAAATTTGGTGAGCAGCAACTTTGGAAGAGATCTGAAAGGAAACTGCTCTTTGATCGCATTAACTTAGGACTGCTACAGATTCTCCAGCCATATTTGTATGTTCCAATGTGGGAAAAGTCCTTGTCAAGAAGGTTGAATTCTGAACCAAGTCAGGACATGATTGAAGAGGAGATGTGGGGGTTGCTTGTTGCACAAGAAAAGAAAGCTAATAATGAGTTAGCAGACAATATGATTGGAGGAGAAATTCGATGGATAGAATTAGTTCAAGATGTTGAAGATATTGTTACAGAGGTAGTTAATTTGTTAACAGAGGAGCTTGCAAATGAGATAGCTAGCTTGGAGAATTTTTGAAAGATTGTAGTTTGGTGTGCCCTATTGCATTTTTTTATGTTATGTGCAATTGGTGTACAGTTCGATTGAAGTCAATTTTGAGAGGTTGATTGAGTCATTTTTGAGAGATTGAAGTAGGACAGGTATTTGAAGAATTTGAGTTAGTATGTAGGCATAGGTTCAATTCTTTTATATGGAACAATATTATTTTTGTTTTGTATTAAAAAAATATTTGCATGATTGATTTGTTGGTTTTGTCATCGTCTTATTTATATATTTCATTACATTGAAGCAAATTATTACAAATCCTAATCCTAAACCTGTTAGTTCTCAGAAAAAAAAGAAAAAGAAAAAAAAAAAAATATATATATATATATATATATTAAAAAAAAACATGTTATTCATTTTTATTCAATTGTTACTTGTCAAATTTGATTATGTTTTGTCAATACATGAATGAATGAGTTCTCTTTTCTTAACCTAAGTTTAAGGAAAGAAAAGTTCTTTTTTTTTTATTTACTTACATTATTGTAATGTTTTTAAAATATGTGAAATTAGAATTGAAGTTTCTTTTGTCTGTTTTATTCTTCATAAACAATAAATTTTCCTCTTGTTTTTTTCCTTATTTCTTTACCTTTGCTAAGAAACAAATATATTTTATAAAGAAATAAATATACTGGGTAAGTAAATAATTTCTTTTCCCCTTTCCTTTAGGTATTTTTATATCTTTGGGTAAGAAACAAATATGTTGAGTAAGTAAATAATTTTTTATTATTTCTTTCTCTTTATTTCTTTTTTCTTTTTAAATTTCTCTGTAAATAAAGAAACAAATATATTGGGTAAGAATGAAATATATTTTATATAAATTTATTTTATATAATAATTAAGTAAAATTAGAATGAAATATATTTTATATAATAATTAAGTAAATAATTAGAATAAAATATATTTTATATAATAATTAAGTAAATAATTAGAATGAAATATATTTTATATAATAATTAAGTAAATAATTAGAATGAAATGTATTTAATATAATAATTAAGTAAATAATTAGGTTTTACTTCTTTCCCTTTTTTTTTTACTCAATATTAAAGAAATAAATTTTATTTTATAAAATTTAATTTAAATGTAATAACAAAACAAATTATATTTAAACTAACAAACTAGTCATATTTTATAAAAAATAAATTTAAATAAAATAAAAAAAAAATTATATTTTTTAAAATACAAACTTAGATATATTAAAAAAATAAATCATATTTTATAAAATATAAATTTAAATATATTAAGAAACAA
The DNA here is from genome assembly GCA_016859785.1 of Macrotyloma uniflorum. Classification (NCBI taxonomy): domain Eukaryota; kingdom Viridiplantae; phylum Streptophyta; class Magnoliopsida; order Fabales; family Fabaceae; genus Macrotyloma; species Macrotyloma uniflorum. The sequence goes on along the minus strand of BDMB01000008.1, from coordinate 1,085,210 downwards.
ATCTTATTATATAAAATAATAAACTAATTTACATATACATTAAAAAACAGTATTTTATAATATATTAGATTAACTACTACATATATTAAAAAAAAATAAGTATACTATTAATATTAGAGTTTTGGGATAAGGAGGCCCGCCCATGAGAGTTCTGCAAAAGTAAGCAGCGTCAACTCAAGACCAGCCTATAATCCCTACAAAAATTGATGCACATCAAGATGAGTGCTGCAAGCAGCTCCCACTGCTTGCTTTGTTTTCCTTACTCATTAGTTTAAGGCAAGTTTGAATGTAGTCAGTTTCCTCTTTTTTATACCCTAGAAGTTGGGTCTATATTAATACCCAATCTATATGGGACTTGTTTACTGGAACATGCCATTTGTCCCAGAGTCTTTTCTATCGGCTTTTGCTGTTATGATTCCTATTCATGATGCATTTCTCTAGTATTTTTCTCTTCTGAACATGAAAGACAATCTATCTATCATATTTAATAATTTCATGCTATTTGAATCATGATCCCAGTTTACATTTCCATATTAATTTAAAATTTTTTGGTATGGAATTATGCAGAACAGGAACAGAAATTATAAGTGAATGAAAAGGTACGAGGTAATAGAAGGAAAGAATTCTGAATCATTCTTCAGAAGCTAGATTTATTCATATTTTTTCAGTAAATTAGTTGAATGTTCAACTTTTGTTATTGGTATGCTTGTGTCCTGAAATGATATTACATCTCAGAAATGATATTATTATTGTTCAAGGTTTGCTCTACAGTTTATCTGTTTTCCCATAGATGAACATTCAATAAAATAAGCATGTGGTTTTTCAAATTTTTATCCTTAAATCCAAAAGAAACGCTAGAAGTTTTTCTCTCATTGATATGTCTAAGTTATGTTAATGGTAGTTTAACAGTTGTCTTGTGACCTATTTTGGTCATAAGTGTAGGTACCCTCTGTGCTTGTGACTACTAGCTTCCCAGAATCAAATAGCATGGTGACCTAAACCTTTCTCTTTAACCGAATTATTCTTTTTCTTTATACACTTCAATGAAGCACTTTCTAGTTCAGAATTAATCACAGACACTCTTAACAAAGTATTCAAATTTCAGTTATAATAACTCATCACTAATTTATTTTATCAACTCCTTTGACATTAAGACCATTCTTTATACACACACATTTGTCCATAGATGTTCCTTTCACTTCACATTCTCAAAACAAAATAACTTGACATGTTTCAGAGTGTCTTCACAGCTCTATGCAGATACTCTATCTAATCTTTTTTTGTACTGTTCTTCAGTCTTAACTAGGAATCATTGGTGGGACAGCACAGGAAAATAGGCTAATGCCTGTTTCAATTATCACCATTGATGCAACAGGAAAACATGTGAATGAAGGCAAGGGTTTAGCTGGGGAACACCATTCCCATAGCCAATAATCAGCATAAGGATTCTATCAACTAATTCTTGACCAACTAATTTTTTCACATCAGATTACTAATATGTATATAAATAGAAAATTAGCTGTTTTTCTTGCATATCAATAGAACTGGCATGAACACAATTATGTACACAGGCTGTGTTACTGATTCATTAAGTATTCTTATATTTGCATCAGATAAAGAAACGAGTGAAATTGTACTAATGAAGTCAAAGATTTGGATTGTCTAGAGTAAAATTAATTTACATGTTTTAACTATGTATTTTAGATATTTTTTATCATTTTAAATAATATATAATTCATGAAAGAAAGCTACTTTTTATTTTTAAATTATTTGATTTCTTATTAGCAAACAAATATTATACAAAATAATTATACAAATATTCTCATTGTTTTATAAGTTAATTGTTTTACAAATAATAAAACTATCACTTAATAAATAAATTATTGATAAAATATAAGGACGTGATATTATCCGTGTGATTCATTGAATACATGGTTTTTATCATATTTCTCACTGTGTTTTATCTTTTACCTTAATACATGTTTTATCTCAGTTTTTTCACTCTATCCAACAAAATCTTAACCAAGAATCTAACAAATATTGTTATTGATGATGCTTTTTGAGTTTTTTTTGTAAAAATATTGTGTCTTCACAGTCATTGATGGGACAGGAAAAATGTGTGAATGGCAGGGGTTTAGCTGTCATGAACACATTTTCCTCAGCCAATACCAGCAAGCCGGATGACCCGGAGACATTGTTAAAATTCAATCTTCTGTACAACCTGTTGCAAAAGATTTTTTTTCAGTTTTGATTCCCCTCTTATTCTCTGACACTGATGTTTGAGAAATTCATGCCAATTATTTAAGTTCTGTTTTGATGATTCAATCCTCCTAGTTTCTAACTCTACCATCTGAGAAAATCATGTCAATTTTCTAAAGTTTTGTTTCAATGTTTGAAAATATTTATTTTATTGCATACGAATTAGGGTGAAGTATCATATTTAATCTGTAAAATTACAGGTCAAGTCTCTTGGTTTCTGAAACAAGAAAATAGAATAAGTCACATACAGTAGATTGCTTAGTTTTGTTGTGTTATAATTGCTGGTAGCCTATACATGGCAAGCAAAATTATTCTTAAAATTTGAAATATGTAATGTATGAAGCATTGAATAATGTTATATTCATGCACAAATTAGTTGAATATATGAAACTCTGAGCCTCCACTTCATTCTTTTCTTTAGAAAAAATATATAAGTGTGGCCTTGATTGGTTCATTGTTAACACACTTAACATGTTAACCTTTCTAATGCAAATATATACTATGAAAGGTATTCATTCTATTTATGTGTTCAAATGAATGAAAATTGTGTCTTCTAGGAGTATTCTTTTTAGTTACTATTATAGCATTAATATGTCTAAATAAAGTTATTAAACAAGGATTGTTTACTTGGTGAGGTTCATAATCATTGTATTTTTCTTATAAGTGATACTATTTTCATCTTTAGCCTTCAACTTAATTTCATGAATCATGTTTTCTTGTGGACCACATATGATTGATAGGGGATTCCTGGTACAATATGAACAATTTGTTGTCTGTGTATTTTATCTGTGCACAATCAGCATCCCTTTGGGGGTCAAGACAACCAATCATTCATGTAACCTCTTGAGAGAAAATGGTGCTTTTTTCTTTTCAAAATCAAAATATTATTCTTCCAAAATGAGCCAACTAATAAATATCTTACTTTAGTTTGAGTATGATTTGATGAAGAAAACTGTGACCTGCGAATATTGTCAAGAGATAGGTTAATTATAAGGCGAGTGGAAGACAACAAGCATTGGAGTTTTCCAAAACGAAAACTTGACACAGGACAGGATCATTTGTACTCATACCAGTTTTGCAAATTTATTAAGTCCAAAAGATGATTCTGACTGATCCTTAGATTTTTACATGCAATTCAAAATTAATTTTAAAATAAATAATACATGGACTGATAAAACATCTAAAGACATTGAATGACTATGATTAAACTCCCTCTTGTAGGAACTAATAACGATAAAAGAAAATCTCAGGATGATGCATGCATGGAAACCAAATTATCAGAAGCAAACAATAAACAAAAGGCACTGTTCTTGTTTGCCCATATCTCAAATTGTCTTTTTTATTTATTTATTTAAATGAAAGATTCCTTGTTTAAAATAATTCACTCTTCTAGCTTGTTGTTCTATCAGATAGAAAGTACTAGGAAAGCCATTGGTTCGAGAGATTACAATATAATCCGTGGATAGGCTAAAGTTGTTGCCAAATTGCATGATTTCTGCTAGCTAGACCTGGCTGCTACTTAGCCACTACATGGTTGTAGTTAAGCAATGAGACAAACTACAAAAAGAAGAGGAATCTCACACTTTCTACACATATATCAATGTAATAGAAAACCCTAAATAAAATAATATCAATAAATGAAAACTTGCATTTCACCGATTTCAGACCCTTCGTTTTCAATCTCCTGTGTCGTATTTATTATGCAGTTATGAACAGTACATGCCATTTATTAAGTAAACATTTTTCACACCAAGAATTTCAAATAACTCCAAAAGGGGCAAGAAAAATAAAATCAAACTCCAAATCAGTTAGCATATAGAACATGCCCAAGTGAAAATTACTTAACCTAAAGGTCAAGGTACTTAAATTGAATTACCTAAATGATGCAGTGCATAGATGGTTCTAGTGGAATGAGACCATGAAAAAGTTGCTGAAGTGACATGGTGTGAAAACTATTTTGTTGGTAGTTATTGTAGAAGTCATCAAAGTGTCATAAATAAATAAATAAATGAACATTGTTAGTATTTGTTAAGGTTAGATATATGATGCTGGTAAGATGTGTTGAATTCATGCAACCAGACAAATGTCTTTACTTGGACTATGCGCTTCACGGATTCAGACCTAGCATGTCTGTCGTTATGTTAATCTCTGGTGTCTGTAATGCACGTCAATACAAAGAAATTGTACTGAAACGAATAAACATTTGCCACACCAAGAATTTCAAATTTCTTCTTCCTTGGATGAAAACGAGAGAAGTGAACAATGCCTAAAATGATTGAACAAGACCTAAACCATTTGAGTCCAAAAATCGAAGTTACTAGAGAAAGGTGTCTAAAACATACATGACTTTCAGTTTTCACAAGTGGAATCCTATTCCATCAGCCATGTGTCAATGAAGCTGGTATCTATGGCCTCACATAATTTAAAACTTTGCTTCATTCTTAATATATAGCTGCATGTTCTAGTGTATAAGAATGTTTTATATGTGGATTTACCAGTGCATTACTTTAATTTGAATACTACTCTAAAAGTTTTTTAGCTTGTAACTTAGTGAGTTAAAAATACAAAAGGAGACAAACTTTGAAATAATACATATTTTTCACGTCTTTTTCTTTTACTGCTTGAGTTAGGTGAATTTTTCTGTCACCTTCAAAACCTATACTACATCGAGGTTAACTTAATCTTTAATTAATAAATAGAAACAATATTAAAAGTTTCCTATGTGGGACATAATAAAAGAAACAACCTATTCTTTACTGGAAATAATGATGTCTGGTGACCCTCTTCCTCCTCGAGCACCATTTCCATTTTCATACTAACATTCATGAGATACGACAAAACACAAACCCTAATACGAGTCTTTTACGATATGACATACACAGAACTGGACCACTCATCATGCTCCTAAATGATTCATACACAACAGGGCTGGGAATTATCACAACATGGAGATACGCCTGTTGTATAATGTTGACGTTACACTGAGTTTTGTGATTATAGTATGTGTGCAACAGACACATATGTCAGTGTTGGCCACATCAACCATATTTTATAATATTATATAACCTTATCCCAAACGAAATTACATAGAAATCTTTTACCTGCTGATATGTCACACTGTTATTTGCTAACTCAAACACCCTCTACCAATAGCATTTAAATAAAAGATAGAAAGAAGACTTAAATGTTGCTGATAGTCATGAGGACCACCTTACACTACAGTCTCCGTGCTACTTCCGTATGAGAACACCATTTTGAGTTCATATATTACATATTTAACAGCATATATTAATTCAACAATGAGAAGTATCCATGCATTGGAAAGAAGGGACCACTTATGCATGCATAGTGGTGAAGCTAAGAACGCAGAGAGAGAGAGAGAGAGAGAGAGAGGTGTGAGATCATTTTCAATGGCTGATTAGTCGTTGCCAGCACCTTTAGAGGAATCTGAGATCATCTTCTGTATCATTTGGCTTGTCTCTTCCTCCGACATTCGGTCCTCTTTACTCTTAGCTTTGGCATACTCCTCGAAAAATTTCTTGTTTTCTTTCTCTAGCTCGTTCCACACTGCACACATATTCCTTCAATACTATACACAATAAGTTCATTCAATGTACGGATGCATGTTTTGTGGTTCTTAGAAACGTGACTGTGATATATGCACGTGCTGCTTCTTCTGTTTTTGGATTCTTTGGTGAGTGGAATGTACTGGAAACTAGTGAAATAAAGTAGAGCAATAGAAATTTAGTAGATTCTTAGATGCCTCTACATCAATAATTAATACTTCTCATCTTTCAATTACTCTAAATTTCATAAATTTACTTCATAAAATGTATGAATTAATTTATAAAAATTCTTTTTTTCTTTTCCACAAATGTACAAAAGAAAAAAATGGTAAAACATATCATGCCAAAAGATAAACTAAATAACAATGATCTGTTCTGATCCTCAATTCTTATGATGTGCTCAATTAATTAGGCTGCACATAAATTTTGTGATATAATATTTCATTCAGCTAATAAATCTCACTTTAGTCTTTGATTCAATTCTCCTCCAATCTATTCCACACATGGTTTAATTAGTAAGAGCTGGTGTATAAAAACTAATTTATGATGATTCAATTGAAAAGATGGTACAGACTAAAACATGGTATTATTTTGTGTAATTTAATTACATAGAATTCTAAGGAAGCTTCGAACCCAAAATTTTTTTCAAGGTTGAAGCATAAATATAGACCCAAAAGTTTGAAAAATGTTTGGTGAAAAGGTCAAAGAATGAGTTATTTTATCTGACAGTATCAGTCTTATTGTCAGCTTGCAAACTCCAAGAGTAGGTCACAGAGTGTAGAAGTTTCAAGTTGGGTAGACTTTGTGAATTCTCAAAGCCAAAAATTGAAGGTTTCAATTAGTTAATCAATCAAAATTTAATTAGCTAGCAATAGAAACTCAGGGGTTCATATATATAACTAGGTATGCAAAGTCTATTTACCTTTTAAAATGATCTTATCCTCACATATCTCTTGAATGGTGTGTACTCTTGCATAATGTGTACATGTTGTTTCTAAGAGTATGTTAGTATATAAAGAAGAAGGGTTGGAATGAAAAAGAAAAGAACACACCAGTGGATGTTATGACAGGCTTGATATTTGCATGCTTGGAGAGAGCCTCCATGCATTCTTCCTTTGACATGTGAAAGATCAAACACTTCTCAATCAGGTGTTGCACCTAATTTCGTACAAACATGCCACCACGATCATGTATGTATATGATCAATCAACACAAAAAGTGAAAATCATAGATAGAGAGAGCTGAAGTTGAAGCTAGTGTCTTACCATGTGGATGTAAGAAGCAGAAGAATTAGAAGACTCCCCCATGATCGATCCTGAGACTATAGCTATGTGTGCTGGTGAACTTGACAGCACTATGTGCAGTATATGTGAAAGTGTGGAAGTGAAAGGAGTGTGAGAAGAGGATGAGTTAGCGGTAGAAGGTGCAAATGTGATGTGAAGAAGATTTAATGCAGAGGGAAGAGAATAAAAAAGAGTAAATAATATGAGAGGGTAGTGAGGTAGGGTCAAGAGTCCCACGTGAGAGATAGATGATTATTGGCTGAGAGGGGATTAGAGGAGATTGTAAATGACCACTCCTTTGTCTTGTGCAAATGCCAATAGAGGAGCCCCTTCCACGTGATTTGTGGGACACCCCCACAAACACTTCCCTCAAACAGACAAACTCAGATCATCAATTGATGCCACCATTTTCAATGCCACCATTTTCAACACCCTAAGTCTCTCTGGTTAACACTCACTGCACACCATCATCATCTTTCATTTCATCTTCTGCACCTATCTATGCTTTCTATTTTCCCACCATCCAAAAACTCCTTAAGCTTTCTTCTTTCATAATTCCAAGGAAAAACCAATCAGAAAATATTTACCAATAGATCATAAAACTACACCAGAGAGCAACTTTCAAACTGTTATTCAAGATTTTCAACTGATAAACTTGAGGAGAGAAACAAGAATTAAATATTTACTAATACAATAACTCATGAAGTCAAATACACTCTTCCAAATATCTCATTAATTAAAAATCAGATAAAATTATAATATATAAAAGAGATTTATACGTTATAAATCTTATTTTCTAAATAAATTTTAAAATGAGTTAGTCGTATTATTAAAAAGTAAGAATAAATTATAAATTATAATATGTAAATATTGTATTTTAAATTGATTTTTGTGGAAACTAGAGTAAAACCTTGTGTTTGATGGGAAAGAGTTTTGTAATTTTCAACCAATCAGAAATGTTGGAATTTGATGGGGAAAGAGTTTTATAATCTTCAATCAATCAGAAAGGTTGTTAGCATGTTTTAATTTTATAAAATATAGCTACTTTTTTTTATTATAATATCATGTTACTTAAATTTATTTTGGACAAATTTTGATACAAAATAAGGATCAAACAAAAAGTTGTGATATGTTACGTGTCAAGATAAAGTTGCATGTATGATGAGTTAGATTAGTTTATACTTATAATTTCTTATCATAAAACTTTTTTTATTTTATTTTATTTTAAAGCAGTGGGTGTTTCTAAACTTTCATATTTATTAAAGCTTAGGTATTTAAGTCAATTGAATGAGCATTCGATTGAATAAACTGTTGCTATGATATGAATTTACAGTTCAAAGTTTAAAATATTAAAATAATTGAATTGTAAGAGTTTGTTAATTAATTTTAAAGGGAAAGTTTGTTAATTTTATATCATCAAGAAATTATTTTTAGACATGTTTTAAAATAAGTTTGGTTAACTTTTTATATACTGAGAACATTTTTTATATTCTTCAGTAGTGGAATCAAACATTTTTCATATATTTTTTGTGTTGTTTAACATTAATTCTGATGTCACAGATTAGACATGAGTTTGGGATAGAAAGCGAAGTAATACAAATCATTAATGACACAACATTAGATATATTTTCAATAATGTGTTGTCTTTTTGCAACAATTATTGACTTCGTGTAAGAATAAAATAAATGCAATATATTCCAATTTTAAATAATAAAATATTTCTTTTAATCTATTTATCTTAAATATTTTAAAATAATTACAAATTATATGTCAAGTTGTAAGGGATAGGATAGAATCATCCAAATTTTGAATTAAAAATTTCTTGAATCAATTTTCATTCATTTTGGAAATAACTTTTTAAAATATATTTTTTAGGGTTTTTTTTAGGCAAAAGCAACAGAGTCAACAAATGGGCCAACAAGACACTTTCAATCCATGTCCATGAAAAGACTTTATTGGGCCTTCTATTTGCTGCAGAGTGTTTCCGATTGATAAATAACATTTTATTTATGCATGTGATAGATTATAGGTGGCATCTTCATGTTTAACCTAGTTTAGTATGTTTTTGTTTATAACAACTTTTTCCAATCATATTCATATTTGTTTTTTTGGAAAAGCCAAAATATATTTATTAATAAAGAGACATGATAAAGCAGAATCATATTCATATTTATAATTTCATGTTTATTTTTAATAACAACTTTCTCTAATGTTAAGTTTGGCCCAGTTTTTAAGTAGCAGAAGATTAATTAATATTCTTTCAACTGAATATAAAAATTTTGTATGCAGATTTCTACCATAGCCAAAGTTTAAAGGAAAATTAAATTATTAGATAGAAGAAAAATAGTATGAAGAAGGAAGAAAAATAATTAATTTATTTGGATATCCACTGCTGAAAAATGTGATGTTGTTAGATGCTTTGAAATGTATTTTTAATTTTGTATTTTTGTATAATATTTGAATCAAAAGATTTATATCTTAATTACACTTATAAAACTTGAATGAAACTATTTTATTTTAATATTATAAAACAAATTAAAATCTCTTATAGATTATGAAATTAATTTTTTAAAATGATCTGAAATGTTTTACTTTGTGAAAGTCATATTTGGTCACATGGGATTGAAAGCTACAATCATAGTTAAAAAAGAAAGTGAAGATTAATGAGATTGGATTGTCCCAATAATACTTCCAAAAAATTAAAATAGTTCACATTCTAAGCATAAGTTGACAATGGTGTCACCAAATACAAATAAAGAAAAGTCCTAACCAATAATATTATTAAAATAATAATTTGATGCCCTTATTGGTCCAATGTTTTTGGCCATTGGAATACACACAGCAGATTGTGAGAATAAGCAGATAACATATTCTAAGTGATATTTGGAATTGTTCAAATTAATACAAGTTAAATATAAAGACTAGTGATATACAACCAAAATAGTAATCTCATCCCTTTTAGGTTAATTTAATAATTAGAGGTAATTTAATTGTAAAAAATTATTACGAGTTTAATTCACCTTCAAAATCGTATAAAAATAATTATAATTTATTAATATGTGATATAATTTAGATTCAATAACTTGTCAGCCAAGATTCAGTATATTAACAAGTAATCAAATTTAAACTCAATAATTTTATTAATCAAACTTGACTTTGATACCATGTAGAAAGTGATTACAGATTTAACTCATTCTCAAAACCAGTTCAAAAGATAATGTTTACACTTCAGTTATATATACTATTTCATTTTTAGTTAATATGAAATTTTTTCAATATTAATTAAGTAAAAATTTAAGAACTTTTCAATTTCTAAACTATTTTGATTAGTTATAAAGTAAGTTAGTCATCTTGGTGTTCTTGTTTAGGGCACACACATATGTTTTTGATATTTAAAAGTAAGTAAAATCAAGAATGAATTGTTTTTTTTTTTCTTTTATGACTTAGATGGATCCAAGATCTTGTTGGTTGTAACCAAGATCTTGTTGGTTGTATCCAAGAACAAGTTCAAAGAGTTAACCAGAAAAAGTGACATTAATTGGTCAAAATACATACTTAGACTCTAAATTATTTAACAAAGACAAGAGGGAAAATAATGGAAAAGATTCCGAATAATGACCAAAGTTTGTATTAAAAAACCAGCTAAAGAAGTTAAAGGGTAAACATCAAAGAAAAAACAACAATTGAAGAAAGGTGGTGGTAGATGAATGTGAAGTTTAAATCTATTGTCTGAAAGAGACATGTTCTCACAAATGGCAGTGGTTGATAGTCAAAACTGCTTAGCATTTGGATGAGAATTGTTATTATTTTTAGTTTTAAGTCGACATCTTAGTTGCATAATTTACTCACTTAGTCTACTAACTTTTATTAAATAAATTATCTGCAATTCTCTACAATTGGAAAACAGCATAGCAGTTTGGACTTGAGTAATAATCAATTGTTTTCTAACCTCAAAAAAGATTTCTAAATTGTTTCAATCAGTTTCATATTCATTATTTTTTTCAAGATTTTCATTACTTAACAGTATAAAAACAAACTTACTGATCATTATTATGGGATGGATTACTGCGTAAGAAAAGTAAGAAGATTGAGTAATATTAAATTGGAACTTAGATTACTGTGACATCTTATGGAAATAAAAGGTTGATTAATTAAAATTTTGATGCAATACACAGCATCAACAGATGATGAACTTGCTTTTATTTTCTCAGAGATGGTAGCAAGCAAACACTCGCACTATGTATTAGTTGATTGTTCATTCTTCATCCCATAGATCATCAAGAAGAGGCTTGGTTGGTCCTTTGATGAGCCTCTCTTGATGGATTTCACTTATCTTCTTGTAGTCATCCTCAGTCAATGACCAATCGAAAATTCCCAAGTTTTGTTTCATCCTCTCTTTGTCATAACTCTTCACCACAAAGGTTAATCCTTGTTCATATAGCCATCGAAGACAAATCTGTAAAACTTTTGTATCAGTTTTCTGAACTTTTTACATCTAATAATATACATACATAGAGACACACATGTATAAAGTGGTGCTACTAAGAAGAAATTAGTATATACCTGAGCAACAGTTTTGCCATGAGCATCAGCCAGTTCTTTGATTATATCATTGTCCATCACAAGATTAGCACCCCTACTAGCACCCTTCCTGAGGGGTGAGAAAGCAGTTACCGTGATACCATTTTCCTTGCAGAATTCTCTTAGTTGCTGTTGTTGCCAGCCCAGGTTAACTTCTACCTGTTAGGATTGTTTAAGGTTTAGTTCAATCAGTGATTAGATTTTTCATAGTAGTGGATCACCACAACAAGTAATAATAATTGAACTAATCTATGGTAAACGTAATTACTTGATTCACTGCAGGAGGGATGGTAGCAAAAGAGAGCAATTTCTCAAGCTTCTTGATGGAGAAGTTGCTGACTCCAATGGCTTTGGTGAGGCCAAGTCTTTGGCATTCCTCCATGGATCCCCACACACCCTTCAAGTCAAACTCCACTATCTCTGATACTTCAATGGGGTACACAACTTTCCCAGGCTTAGTAGCAATGGGCCAGTGGATCAGAAAGAGATCCAAGTACTCTAGTTGAAGTGTCCTGCATGGTTCAACATACAGAAATTTTTACAAAGTTAAAATTTTGATTACTCTTTACACAAATATTAGTTAAGACTAATGACCATATTAGAAGATTAAAATTTTGATTACATGTTAACGTAAAGATTAGTCAGGAGAGTAGAGTAAGTAGTGACTGTGATGACCTGAGAGATTTCTGAAGAGCTGGAACAATGGTTTGTGCATGGTTATCAGTGACCCACAATTTGGAAGTGACAAAGAGTTCATCCCTTGATGCAACTAGTCCAAGTTTAAGAGCTTCTGCTATGGCTTCTCCCACAGACTGTTCCACACCATAGGCAGAAGCAGCATCAAAGTGTCTGTAGCCTTGCTTGATGGCCTCAAGGACAGCATCTTTTGTGGTGACTGTGCTGGTGGCTTCCGGGGCAGTGCCAAGGCCAATGATAGGCATCTTCCTATGGCCGGAGGAGGAGTGGAGAGTGACTTCAGAGACTGTGGTGGCTGTCATTTTTGCTTAGGATTTGATAACAATGGTGAATTAACTTAGTTACTTTGTTGGTGATGTTATTAACAAAAGGGTGCATATAAGTACTTTTATAGTGAAATTTCTGCAATAGAAAATATCAACATGCAGAGTGGGTAGGTGGGATTAGAAGTGTTTCCAGGACTATCTACTTTGGGGTAGCTGCTTTTGGTATTATTGGAATGAATGAAAACATGTGTTTTGAATTTTTTAAACTTGTTTTCAATGGAGAACAAAGAAAAAAACGCACACACTTTGTAAAATTCTGCAACATCACTTCACTGTGATCTTTGTCTCTGAAATTTCTAAGAACTGTAAGTCTATCACAAATCACCAAATAGCAACAAGAGCTGAAAAATATCATACAAGAGAATAAACCCTCTCTATCTCTCCCTTTCTAACTATGGAATAATTTTCTAAAATTGTTTTTCAATCAATTTTCTTTATTTTTTTAATGAATAAAATCTTCAGTCAATATATTCTTAAAGATTTTTCTTACCCTGTCAATATCTTCCAATATTATATTATATTATACATTATTTTTTATAAATTAAAATTGTACTTATATATTCAAAAATTATTATTTATTATAATTTTAATTATAAAAAATGACAAAAAAATAAGAATTAGAGATTTATTTTTTATTTTTATTATTTTTTATCTAATAACTAAGGTGAGTTAATATTAAATTAAATGATGAAAATAAAAAAATAAATCTTTAATTTTTTTGTCAATCTCATTCTTTAATTATATATATAAACATTTCTCCTATCCATTACAAGTCAAAATACTATAATGACACTGTACTATGATATTTATGAGAATTCACTAACCCTAAGAAGAAAACTGAACAACATTGATCTAAACAAGAACAATTTTTCTTGATAATTTATTTATTTTAATTTACCATTTTTATTTTTATATGTAAATTGAATTTTTTCCCTTTTTTTTATAATTTATCAATAGTTAAAATAATCATAATATAAATTGTTTATCATGAATAAAAATGTAATTTATATGTTGAAATATTTCTTTAATATAAATTTTAATTGAAACAAAAAAAGTATGCATTTTAAATATTTATTATAAATTCAAGCTATATTGCACAATTAAATACTGGTTTAAATACAAAAAACACAAGTTTAACTCAATGCTAAATATTTGATAGAAATATTTATTCACATGTGTATTTTTTTATTTACTTTCACAATAAAAAAAAAATTATGTGATATCAATATTAAATGTTAACTAGTTTTTTAAAAATGCCATTAAGGTTTATAATTAAGAAATGTAATAGTTTAAAAAAAAACTGCACTTAAATTAAGTACAATAATAAATAAAAATAAAAATAATGAAGCAAGATGTATTTATTTAGAAAAATGTAAAATACAGAATATTACAACAATATAACAGTAGATATATTTAGAAGAATTTGTGTCTTATGTATTAATGTGAGTACCATTAATTAGTTTTTATATACATAAATTATTTATTATATGCATTTTTCCACCACTAACTTCATATTTTATTGATTTTTTTTCCCTAAAATATGAGATTTTTCTAAAAAGATTTTTAACTATCTTAGTAATGGTTGTTGCAACATAAATTTTTATTAAACAAAGGTGAAAGTTGTAACCAAATTTAAAATGACTTAATAGTGGTGGAATTAGTCTAATATATATTATTTAAACTTTTATTAAAAAGCACTTAAGAATTAGTGGTCCTTTTATTTAAAATTAGTGAAGTTTATTTGCAAATATTAAATTTGACTAGTTGACTTAATGGTGGTTTGGTTTTAATAGTGAAGTTTTTAACATAATTTTGAACTAGTAGAGCTTCTACAAAACAAAATTAAAAGAAATTTTTTTTTTATAATTAAAATTATATATTTACATAAAAATGTTTACCAATAATTTCAGAACAGAAAAAAAATTGAACAGAATAAAAAAAATTGAAGCTGGCGCGAACGAGTGTGGCGCGAAGCAAAATTAGGGCGCGAAAGAGGTTCTTTGTTCTTTATAATTCAAATCACACTACAGAGTTTGTGCTTACTTGTGTTTGCATCAATGGCTTCTTCTCCACTCCCTCGAAGAAGAACCCATGCTCCCAAATCATCATCTGCCATTTACGACGACGTTTCCTGCCAGGAATGCGACTCCGGTCACTCCCCTGCCAAATTGCTTCTCTGCGACAGATGCGATCGAGGCTACCACCTCTTCTGCCTCCGCCCCATCCTCCCTTCCGTCCCCAAAGGCTCCTGGTTCTGCCCCTCCTGCTCCAACCACAAGCCCAAGTGTAAGCATCACTCTCATTTCTCTAGTTGATCCCACATTGTTTAATGATTCTAACAAAATAGTGAGTGTATTGATTAGCTGGTTTTTAGGGTTGAATTAAATTCTATGCAAATTAGGGTTTTCTCTATTCTCTATTAATTAACCCCTTTCGCTTTCTCAATCTGCAGCTTTCCCCCTTGTCCAGACTAAAATAATTGATTTCTTTCGAATTCAACACTCCTTCGAGACCTCGTTGAATCAAGGTAAGGTGAATTGATTTTCAATTTACTAGCATTGTAATGGTTTGGTTTTGAAAGTTGAATCTGGTGTGGTTTTAGATTCGCGGAAGAAGCGAAAGCGGGGTGGGAGCTTGGTGGTGTCGAAGAAAAAAAGGAAGCTGCTGCCGTTCGTGCCGAGTGAGGATCCGAAGAGGAGGTTGGAGCAGATGGCGTCCCTGGCGACGGCATTGACTGCAACTAATACGGAGTTCAGCAATAAGCTCACTTACATGCGTGGAATGGCACCGAGGTCTGCTAATTGGCCTGCTCTCGAGCGTGGTGGAATGCAGGTACCTGATTACTGATTAATTACACTAATTTGTAAAGAAGCCTTTTTATTTACATTTTGAGTGGTTGTTTAGTTAAGCATTTTGTGAATGGAACAGTGTATTTTCGTGTAATTGTGACCTTTTATACTTTTGCATATATATTGAGGAAGCTAGAGTTAGTCAAGTTGAGAAGATTAGTTTAAAGAAGAAATTGTGTTTTTAGTTGGTGTGGCTCCTTGCATGTTGTAAAATTTTGTTTCTCCTGTGTCAAAACACACAAAGTATAATATGTTATGCCCTTCTACTTCTTCTCGATGCCACTTCTTTGATTATTGGGAAAACGAACATTTTAAGGTTCCGATTGATGCAAGACGTGTCTTTTGTTCACTTTCGCATGAAAGGGATCTTCAAAATTCGAATGTTTAGGTAGGAAAAAGCTGGAGCAAGAGATGAATGCGAATAAGAAAAAGAACGTTCTTATTCTAAGCTTTGTCTAGTCATTTGTATGTACATGTTTATTAGAACAATGTATATCACAATTCTCAGGTTTCTTTTTTTTTTTTTTTTGAAATAGGGATTTTTTTAAATAACACCTGCATTTAGCATCCGTGGTGCTTTCTTGTTCTTCTCCTTTCTTTATGTATTTAATCTCTAGTTCACTTGTGTTTCTTAATTTTTTATACTCAGGTCTTGTCAAAAGAAGACACTGAGACCTTAAACTTGTGCAAAAGTATGATGGAAAGGGGAGAATGTCCACCTCTCATGGTTGTTTTTGATCCTCTAGAAGGGTATGTATACGCAGCTTAATTGTCTCTCCTTAAAATTTAGCCAATAAATAAATGTTAATATTCTGGTCAAATAATGCAACGAATAAAGAACATGGTACACTAATTACATAACCATTTAACAACAATATCAATGTCCACATTACAATGGAAAAAATACTTATACTTTTAAATTTCTATTTGTGCAGCTTCACTGTAGAAGCAGATAGATCCATCAAAGATCTAACCATAATTACAGAATATGTTGGAGATGTAGATTTTTTAAAGAATAGGGAAAACGATGACGGAGATAGCATAATGACACTTCTTTCAGCTTCTGATCCTTCAAAGACACTTGTGATCTGTCCAGACAAACGTAGCAATATAGCACGTTTCATTAATGGCATCAATAACCATACACCGTAAGTTTTTTCCACCTCAGATTTTATTCTTGCTTCTGTTTGAAAAGTCTGAAATTAAGGAATTAAGGACAGACAAATTATAATGTGTATAGATTTACAGGACTTCTGTCAGTTAAAATCATTTATTTTCTGTTGAAGTAAGGTGATTGTTTGATGAAAACAACTATTTACGAAGGCTCTCCCTTTTGATGTAGGGAAGGAAAAAAGAAACAGAACTTAAAGTGCGTGAGATTTGATGTTGGAGGCGAATGTCGAGTTCTCTTAGTCTCCAATAGAGATATTACAAAGGGGGAAAGGTTGTACTATGACTACAATGGAGATGAACATGAGTATCCAACTGAAAATTTTGTCTAACTGCCTTCAGATGTAAGCAAAGCATCCCAAACAAGGGGAAATTGTAAGCTTATCATTTTTTGATCTATAATTTTATTTTGCCACCCCCTTTAGAATGGTTTATTGCCTTGTGACCGCCCCATATGCATCATGTGCACTCTTTGTTGGACACGTATCATGTTGGATGAAATATATTTTTTAAATTGTTTATTGATTAAATTAGTTCATGATTTGTTGTATATGCAATGATCAAATGCATATTTTTAGCAAATGTTGATATTCGTCTCTTAATTTGGGGTCTATAATTTTATTTTACATACATTAATTTCCAGTCTTTATTATATTCAGTGTAAATAATAAATTAAATTAAGCTATTTAACTCAGTTCTTCAAGATTATTTGAAATAATAAATAAATTTAAGTTTATATAAATTGTTTTATTACCTAATTAAGGGAAAAGAAAATCAAACAATTGTGACTTAGGCGACTAGGAAATTTAAATGAACCACAATTTGTTAATTGATGATTCCTTAACTCTAATTTGTTAGTCAAAGTAGTTAAAGAGTTTCTCCTTTTTATCAATTTCTTTCCTTTGCCTAACATTTATCTCATTCTTCACTGTTTATTGTTAAACAATTATGACATATTTCTCTCCGTTTAAACTCTTTTAAGTCCTGAGAAAGAAACACGACATAAGAGATTTTGGTAAGATAGTTTGATCCCAACCCTGTTTTGTTTAAAAGGTTTTATAATATAAAAAATGTAGGCCTTGTTTGCTCTTAATTTGAATGACTGAAAGGAGGTAAATGTCTTAGAAAAAAATGTAGTTCTTGTTTACTCTTAATTTTAGTGACTAAAGATGTTACTAAGAATTCTTATGGTGCTTATGTTGGATTGACTTGAGCATGTAGATTTCTATTGTTAGTATGGATGGGATTATGAACAGTAAACAATGCAAGATATAATATTGTTCATGGATTGTAATCACATGTGAATAATGGGTTCTGCATGTCATAAAGGGAGATTACATTGATAATGTGAGGATGAATTGAATCTATAATGTTTTATTCATGTGTTATGAGTAAAATTGTAGGTTTTACATCTAGATGTCTAAGAATTGATGTACATGTGTGCAATACGTCGATGCTATTTTTATATGGTCAATCGATTCTGATATGGGACGTGTTCTTGGTTGAGTCATACGATTGTGGGAATTAGTAAAAGGGTAAACTCTAATTGTTATTTCTTAAACAGCGTTAAATAATATTAGGTAGGGTGCCAAAGAAATGGCCTTTTATGTTGTCTTTTTATGACATTAAACTTGATTGTTCAATGAGATTATCTATATTGAATTGAAATAGGATTGAAAAGGTCAACCTAAGAATCACAAATTCATCCCTTATGTAACTTAAAAGATAACAAGAATTTCAAATTAGGGATACACAGAAGACAGAAGATTTACACAGTAAAACCATTCTTAAAAACTTATTTAGTATATTTTACAACCGGCCAATCAAATATTACACATTATTTTTTAACATTGGCTTGACTACACCTGGTTTAACCTATTCACTTTTTTTTTTTCTGAAAGAATGGATAAATACACTTACTTTATACTATACGATACAAAGCGGACTTCAACGTTCATTCGACAAGAGTGGCTCCAATTGGGAATCTCTGTCCTTGGGGAGTGGAGGCCTGCCATCGCCAGACTCCAAGTCGGTGGAAAGCTTCTCCGCTCTCCCTTTCGACAAGCGCGCAAAGGAACTTGGTTTGTCTTCTAATGAAGAGAAGGGTGTGTATGAACTGTTAGATCCCGCTTTCAAGTTTTGAACATGCTGCAAGCAAACTTGAGCAGCATCATGTACTCTCACAAAGTACCATTCTTTGCCTATCAACTCCACCAGACCGGATTTTGACAAGGTGAGCAGAACTTCTGGGCTTGGATTGGATATGGCAATCTGCAAGAAGATTAAGTTTAACTTGGTTAGTGGGGACACTGTAGATCTGCGGTGATAATTTCAAGCAATCTAACAGTCGTTGAAAGTTCATAATCTTATTCTACCTGAACGTCCCGTAATTTGTACTCCTGATATAAGTCTTTCAAAGCTTGAACAGCACTAGAATCTATGTAGGTCACAGCTGCAGTCATAACCACATGTTAAGATTTGAAGAATGAGGCAGAATTATCATCATTATGCCTTTCATAGTTTAGTTATGAGCAACTAAATTGCAAAACAACATTTACAAAGTAAAATGTGGTTCATGTAATTCAGCACTAGAGGGAACTTAAAAATAATGAAATGATCAACATATGCATGCTGAAAACATCAACTAGACATAGTTATGTTATGACACAGTTAATGACAATTAGATATTTTAATAACCTCATGAAATATTACCGATTTATGAGTGGTATTTACCATTAGTGTCACAAGTACAGATTGATAATTATATAATCACATTAATTTACTCTTGAACAAAATTTCAACATGCTAAAAGAAATGTTAGCTTAAATAGTGCTTAACACATTAGCAATACATCATATGCCTCGTTGTACACAGGGGAAGGAAGACTTACGTGCCATCTCAAGAATCACAAAATAAATTCTTTCAACCTCAGGTCCACGGCTTTTAGAACTATCAAAGTCAATTTCATATTCCCGCAACCTGATAAGAAAACTCTGGATGAATTAAAGAATGCTCTTGATTGGAAAAATATCAATTACAACTCACTTCTCGTTACCTGTCCTTTATGTAACTTGTGTTTGCAAAATAAATTGGAGCATCAACACGAACGATTACAATTCCATTATAAGTATATGCTTCAGGATACTGTTTAACGTTCCTATAAACAGTTGTCCCTGGCAAACGACCCAAAACAGCTGCAGTGAAGACCAAACAATAATGTCAGCATACTAACGTACCTTACACAATATTTACACACACGCAGACATTCTAGTTTAGAAAAATACAAAAGGACTTGTATTAGATGCAAGATTGAATTTTTCATTTTCCCTGATTATATTAAACTTGAATGGCATACAATTTATATCTTAAAAAACTACAGGCACGCATAGATTCTTAAAAATCACATTTCAAATAACTTCGGGAATTTTGTATTGAAAAAACGTAAAGTATTTCCAACACATGACCAAATCTAGATGTCTTAATTCAGGATTAATCCATTGCAACCTAAAATAAATGGTCCTATCATATTTTGTAATTTATTTTCCTGTCTTTGTCTGTTAGTATTTGTAGATTTTGATTGCAGTCTTCCAATGCTGATACTAATGATTATCGTGTGGTTACTGGTTTCTTTCATTCTTTTAGGGGACGCCTAATGGGTTCAGCAATATTTTTGTTCATCAGAAAAATTATCTTTCCATAGTTCATAAATGTATTATTTTCTTATTCATGTACCAACATACATAAATAACCGATATTAATCTCGTATTAGGTTCAAGGTACTCATTTGAAAGAAATTTTAGAAATTAAGAATTACATGAATAGCATGACATGATTCTTCAATATTCACACAAGTTAGCATCTATAAAGTGATTCAACTCTATACACATGAATAAGTGTGGAACAACAAGAGCATGCGTAATTTCTGAACCTAGATGAATCAACTTACCAATATGTGGATTTGCTGACTCATGAATGACAAAAGCAAGCGAAACCCCAACCTACAATTTCAATAACCTTATAAAGTGAGAAAAGTGATTATCTTAGCATATGGAAAACACACCAAACTTTTGCATGTCCAATACAAGAAAATTCATAATATATTAGTTATATTTGAATGAATCCAATATCTGAAGATATGATTTTATAACCATTTCTTCTTCGCTGTATGAAAGCAACGAGGATAATACACTAAAGTTTTAGCCAACAAACATGGTTCCACAATGAATATGCATAATCAGATAAATATTTCAACCTCACCAAGTAGATGCATCAAAATATGAACAGTTTCTAACAAAAAGTCAGAAAATATTCTTTTGCAATTACATGTATCCATTACTTAATAACAATAAAAAAAAAATCCAACGTGTACTCACCCCAACAAGGACACCAATCTCAATTCCAAGGAACAATGTTGTAGTACTAGTAATGGTCCAAAGAAGAAAATCTTTCTTATCAACACGCCACAAGAAAATGGCCTCGTCGTAATCTACCTGAAAAATCAAGCCAAAGATTAAGAATGTATAGTTGACAAACAAGATAATCATCCAAAATGATATAGCAGCTAAACAGAAATTTTCTACATTGCCTGAATTAATAAACTATAAAACTAATTGGGTTACACATTAAGATATTCAATATATAATTAATTGTTGTACACATAACATTTCTCTTCCACCAACAATACGAATTAACACTAACTAAAACACATCAATACAGTGGATTGGGTTTCAATATGAAACCACCCAAATTTATGCTATCAAAATCAAAGACTGACATTCTCATAACAGTCTGAAAAAGGATAGAGACAAACTCTATTTTTTAACATTATATTTTCCGTTTTCTACTGCATAAAACTAGTAATGCTACCTCTTCCTCTCTTTTCTATATTGCATAAAAATATGACTTCTAACTACCCATGGATGTTGAACAATTAATCGTTGAGCATACAGGAGAATTCTTACCAAACCTATCACAGCAGAGATCACAATAGCAGCGAGGGTACACTGGATTGTTGTAGCCAGAAAATTCATCATCAGCGTTCCAGAAAAGAAAAATGCATCTCTTACATTTGAGTGATAGACAGAAACAAAGTAAATAAAATCTAAAAAAAGACAGAAAGAAAGGGTAAAAAGGAGCCTTTTTTTAAAAGGAAAAGTGTTTTTTCAATTAAAAGATATGCTTAGAAATTTATAGTAATTATGTACCTTTAAAACTAACAAAATACTCAAAATATTCTGTTTTAGCGCTTTTATCATGAGCAAAAACAATAGAAGATTTTGAAGAAAAGCAAAAAAAAAAAAAGTTGTACTATAGCATCAATTTTTAAAACTTAAGCAAATGGACCTTAAATTTAAATCATTTTTTAAGTCTTAATGCCATATCTATTTATTCTTGATGTTATGGATCAAATACCAGCAGAAATAATTTGTAAAATGTCTCAAAAAGGAAGTAGAACTTCCATTGAATACAAGGAAAAACATTTTCAAGCATGACCAATGACCTATAAAGACTTGAAAACAAACCTGAGGTATGTACTCAAATAATGGTGTTAGAAACATAAGTGCACAGATCATTATAATTCCTGAAACAATCCCAGATACTCCAGATTTTGCTCCACTCTCATGATTTACAGCTGACCTTGAAAAGGATCCTGCATTACTCATTCAGAAAAATGAAAAATATTTTAATATTAATATATTTTTTACATTAAAAAATCAGTTTTCTTTCAAGTAAATCATAATCTTGAAATAAATTGAGGCTTTGGAACCAGAAGCTAAGTAGCCAACTACAACGACTCCTTATTTTGCTGAGTCCAATTGAATACTAACCTGTAGTGGGGTATGCTGAAAAGAATGAACCAAGAACATTTGAAACACCAAGACCAAACAACTGTCCAAAAACATCAGGAAAAATAGTTGTTAAGCATTTTTTACTTAAAAAAATATCAGATTCTTGCATAAACATTTGCGAGGGGATTCCAGACCTGTCCACTAATATGTAGGAGCAGTAAAAAAGAAAGAAATATACCTCTTGATTTGAATCCAACTCATACCCATTCTTCGCTGCTAATGCCTTGGCAATTCCCACTGATTCCTGTAAGGTGAAATATAATTTAATTGGAAAAATAATTGCCAAGATACAATTTTCTTTAAATTCAATGAGGAGAAAAAGGAAAACTTACCAGTATAGCCACACCAGTTATGAGAATAGCAGTTGGAATTAAGGACTGTGCATACTCAAAAGCTTTTGGAACAGAAAAATTTGGTAGGCCTTGAGGTATGTCTCCCACCTAATTAAAAACAAGTATTATTTGTTAATTGTATCATCTTCATAAAAAATGTTAGTGAGTTACTGACCTTAGTCATACATAATTCTCACTTACAAAAGAACATTTCTATATGACAATAACATGAGAAGTAAACCAAGAAGAATACTGATACTAACATGAGTACAAGACATTCAAATGATACAAGACATTCTCCACTAATATAAACAAATTAACATAATTATTATGTATTCAGATTACGCTCATAAACAAGAAAATAAGTCAACATGATCAGCTACTTTTTTGTTTCATTGCATACTTGAAGCATGACGTAATTGTGAATAACATGAGACATTGTTTGTGTCTCGTGTCTTTTAATAAAAAAATTTGTTTGCCTATTAAATATAACTACTATTGTGGTTCATGTTTCTCCTAGAAAACAAATGTTGGAAATTCAGAATATCCTTTACCAATTTTCTCAATTTTATGCATGAAAATTATAGGAATATAAGAAAAAAACGTTTTAATACTAGTAAATTATAGTTAAATCTAGTTAATGGTACCCACATGCAACTTCATTCCTAATTTATTTCTTTTGTAGCTTTACCTAGATTCATATTACTATTACCATGTCGGAAACTATGTATATTATGAAGTCAAAAGTTCATGCTATATATTTGATACTCACCAAAGAAATTGATGGTGGATGAAAAACTTTTGCGAAAATTGTTCCCACAACTACTGCTGTAAGAGGACCTGCAGCTCTCAAGAATCGCAAGTACTTCCTTGATTTTCCCTGGTTGTATAACATCAATAGAATTAGTAGGATGCTGATAACTAAGATAAGTATTTACCTAACATTAGAGATAGATTCATACCAGGTGTTTCATGACAAGTAGTATTGCAAGCATAATAGATCCCATCACAAAAGGGGGCCATGAAAACTGTAAGAAGGAAAAAACAACTCTGCTAAAGAAGGGGTTTGATAAGTGAAAACACCATAATGACTTTGAAAAAAAAAATGTAGACAAATGAACATATGGTGATTTTGAAGTATTAATAAATAACATGTTCAAACAGGCTGAAGTTCAAAATGTAATCTTGCATATTATGGGCATAAAAGGGCATTCTAATTTGATGAATTGAAATTAAACATGCAAAAATAAGGACATAAAGAAATGGGATCCCAATTAAAAACTTTAAACTATAGGAACATATTTGAAAATTCTAGGAAATTCTAGGATTATATTACGTGCAACTTTTCACCATAAAAATTGCTAGATAACCATACCACCTAGTTAAAAAAATAACACTGAATAATTCAAAGAAATTGCATACCTTATCTGCTCCATCTATTATGCTCTTAACTACTGGAATGATCTTGCTACTTTTGTCTAAATCATACCCCAAAAAGTACTTTGCTTGAGATAAACCAATGATAATAGCTGAAGCAGTTGTAAAGCCAGAAATCACTGAATGGCTAATGAAACGAATAAGCCATCCAAGCCTGAAATACCCAAAATACAAGTATATATAGGTTATCCTTAAAATCCCTTTCATAAAAAAATCAGACTTGATGTCTAGTGCTTATAGCCTGCAGAATCATATAACTGCTACAGGAATCCCATCTCTCCTCTTGTTATAAAGCTGTCAGCTTGCAACTTAAGCCATTAAACCATCATGGCATTACAACAACCATGTCTATAGGTATACCAAAATAATCATTTAATCATTTGTACATGTCTAGATGCATGAATAAAGACGAGAAAGTAGAATTATGTATTTAGTTAGAGTATTAGATGCATGCAAGGGAAAAAGAACAAGCAAGGAAAATTTCATGCATGGATTCCTAGACAAGTTAAGAAGGTACATCTATATTGATAAAATAAAGAATGACGAAAAATACCTCAAGAGTCCCATTATGCACTCCAGTATCCCAACCATAAGGGCCAGTAATATTGCCAGCTCTGTGTATAATTCACTAGACGAATCAGCTATGCCACTTAGCACGTTACATACCAAGAGAGAAACCAATGCCACTGGGCCTACTGCAAGCTGGCGAGAAGACCCAAATAATGCATATACAAATATCGGCACAAAACCAGAGTCTTCCTTGCAAAGAGAAATAACATCAATAAGCAGGCATTATACATAATTTCAGGACGTAAAACATCGATGACACAGATGTATCATGAAAATGTAGAATAAACAATTTGAAACTAACAGAGAACTGGTAAGGGAAAAAGGATAGAATTCCATCGACATTCAAAGTGACAAGAACAGCATTGTTGCTTAACACAATGAGAGATAAAACTCTTCTAAACGTTAAACCAGACTTCACTCGTATAAATTCCCCGCGAAACAGAGTGGAAATTTGCTTTTACCAGAAAAATCAAAAGTTAATCCAAGTCATATCAGGAAATAAGAAGAATTATAACACTGCAAATTCAAAAGACAATTAAACACGTAACTGCGATTAACTATACATACACAATCAAGAAAATTCATCTAGAGCGCGGTAGTTCAGCAATCTTACAGAGTCCATATATCGGTTGAAGTCCAGCCAATTTTGCATACGACATCGACTGCATCAACAATCAACAAAAAAAGCAAGCATCGATTGTCTCAAAACTACACAGAAGAGCTAGCCATTCAAATTCATTCCACATAAAACAAGCATCGAATAAATAACCTGAGGAACGAGCATGACGCCGACGGTGATTCCAGCCATGAGATCGATCTGGAAATACTCGCGCCATTTGTAGATGCGAATCCAGCGGAGGCAAGGGAGGAAGAATTCGAGCCACTCGAGCCACGTCATTCGGCGGATTCTGGCGGTCCAGCGCGCAAAAGCAACGTTGGGTGGCGGAGACGAGGAGGAGGTGGCGGTCGGGTGCTGGAGAGGAATAATCCTGACGGGACGTGCCACGGTGGCGGAGGACGGCATGGTGGAGAGGTCGGAGAAACTTGGCGATGCGTAGGTTATCTCCATGCGCACCGCCGGCGCATTATATATATATGGTGAGAGTTCAGAGGAAGCAGTTTGAGTGGCGCATGGTTTAAAAGTGGAATGTGAATGCGAATGCGCATGGTGGTGAGGAATTGACGACGCTAAGGAAAATTGAAGTGGGACCCATCACGAAATCTACACCTACTTTTAATAATTAATTAAACTAAATATTCATCTACATCTCAAGAGACGTGACATTTTTCTCTTTCTTTCTTTCTTTCTTTTTCTTTTTCAGATTCCCACTAAATCATCTATTTTACCAAAAATCTTTTTTCTATAAATTAAGTTTGCATAAATTGAGTTGTGAAATAATAGTGTTTTAGGATAAAAAGATTGTTTTAAAAATAATTTAATATAAATATATACGTAATAACTTTTCTACTAATCCTAAACTTATTTTAATTATAAATTAGTTAAGAAAAATAATTAGAAAATAGACTTAATTTAAAAACTTATTCGCCTCGTCTATTTTTCAAAATTATAAATAAATAATAAATATTAAGATAAATAATTTTAATTTAAAATATTTTACAGTAAAATATATGAATGTCGAAATATAATTAAGTGTTAACCTTTCAATATATTTGAAATACTCGATTCTAATATTAATCTTTCAATAAAATTAATAAATATTTTTAAAAATCATAGAATTTATAGATTTATTAAGACAAAATTATTCTAACTAGTTAATAATTCTATGTTTAAAATTTTCCCTACAATTACATCAAATACTTAATAATTAAGTTTTTATGTACTTTCATCAAATACTTAAAATTTAAGTTTTAGTCAGTCACACGCAATTTATAGAAGAAGATTGAAATTTTTTATGCAAAGACCAAATCAAGTTACACGTGTCAAAGTATTGGCCACAATTGTGGGTCCTTAATCTTCTTTAATTAATCAAATAAATAAGAATTAAAGTAATGAGGTTCCAGATATTATAAAATAAGAATTTAGTTAGTAAAAGTCCAAAGAGACATGATATATACTATGTTAAATTTTAGTACTATAATACATCAGGGAACAAAATTGGTAAGCAAAAATGTTTGAAAAGCACGTTTGAAAATTGAATTATTGAGATGAACCTAGACCTTTTCTTCAGATACATTCAAAACTTCCAAATTGAAGACCAATATGTTTTGCTGGCAATTTTGTATTATATATTATCCTGTCTCAGGTTTTTCTATATACTTTATAAGAGTTTTAAAGGAATTAACTTAATTTTTAAATTGGTATTGTATCTTAATCAGGCAGTGTTTTTTGTATTTCATGGTTTTTTTTTTTAATTCAGTATAATTTTAAAAAAAATATATTGAAAAAACAAAAATACAAAATTAATAAATAAAAAGTGGAAGAAACTGGAATATCTTACAAATAAAAAAATATTATGTTTGATATTTTGTGTAAGTTTTTAAGGGATTCAAAATATGCTTGTTCAAAATATTGGTTGTTTTTAATATGATTTATTTTGGTCTATGGATTTTAATTGTGTTTAGAATTAATGAAAAGAGTAAAATATTTTTTTTTATATTTTGTTTGCCTTTCAATTTGACATTAATTGTTTGTTCTCTATAATGATGTTTTGTAAATATTTTAATATAAAATAAAATCAATAATAAAATTCAAAATATGAAAATTTGTGTATAATAATTGAAAAAAAAACACAATTAAAATACTTTATCCTCAAATAAAATATTTCAAAAGTTTAATTTATTCTGTAATTTTAGCAAAAGATTATTGAAATTTTAAAAGTAGTTTTAGGAATTAAAATAACATAAAAACCATGCTTGTTTGGATTTTATTGTGGTCTGTTTCAGACTTTCTTTAGAGAGTAAGCTCAAATTCATAAAATGTTTACATTTATGTCTTAAATTTTTCTTTTTCTTAGAAATCAATTTTGTATAAACAAGACTTTAGTTGTTTTTGCAGATTCAGTAGCAAACTTAATTCCAAATCATATTTAAGTTTGAAAATTTTAATTCTATCATGTAGTAAATGAATAATTAAATTTGAGAGTTAAACTGAAGTGATTAGATCCAAATATTAATATGAGATAAGTATGTCATATATAAATTTTTAATAAAAAAGTTAAATGAAAAACAAATATGTTAAGAGCATTAAAATGTTTTGTAAAAAATTTACACAAAATCTTATACTTTTTTAAGTTTTTCTTCAATGATAAATTATTAAAATATTGCTTTTATTTTCTAGATTTTGAATTTTATATAAACTCTATTTTTTTTATTATTATTTTAAGATATTCATCATCACAAAACTTTTGACTTCCCTCCTTTTCATTTTTAGAATGAGTTTCTGCAAATATCAATTTTACATTTTGAAAATTTTATTCGAAATAAAAAAGACATTTCTGTAGAATGTGTTAAAACTCAAACACAAGGTGCTAAAGAAAAAGCGTTATAAGTGTGCAGATTCAACATCCCATAGGAGTAAAGATATTAGTAGGATAAACATAAATAAATAATTTTTAAAATTATTAAAAATACAAAAAATGATTAAAAACAGATGAAAAATAATTTAAAGAGCCTCACTATTTTTTAAAATTATTTATCTTTTGTTTCGCTCAACAAAAATCTTATTTTAATTTCATTTTCACTCATCCTCTCATCCACACAACTAAACAAAGTAAAAAATTTCTTTGAGCATCCTTATTACATTTGAATGGATATCCTAAAATGTATTCATTCCTTTGATTAGCTTTAATTAATAAAAATGATTTTTTACAAGATAATGTGCATGGTCGCTCAAAATAGTCATGAGGAGTTGGCATGTTATGTAATTTATACATTTAAATAAGGAATCTAGTCCATTGTATTATATTTGGTCATGTTAGAAATAACCAAGACCAGCAGCACACAACACCTTATACCTTAATTAAGGTAGAAAGAGTGCACTGTACAAGAATATAACGATTCTATTTCCCCTAAATGGAACCTGGAAGGTCTTGCCTGATAAGCCTATCTTGATGTACATTAGGGAATTTTATCAGGTCTGCCAGAAAGTAAGATAGATAACTAGTATATAGCTAACAACTTGGTGACTTATACTCAAAGTTCGGATTCTGAACTACCAGAAATGGTTTACATTTACTACTGACGGGAGATAAAAGGGCAAATGAAATAAGCATGGATATTGTTTTTACTTATTGCTGCTAAGAGTGAGCTTGTGCATGCTCAGGTTTGTGACTGTACTCATAATCAAGATGAACAAATGCCCGCTCGATCTCCGGTAAAAGCTCAAGCTTCTCTTGCAATGATTCCCCAATATCATGGGCCTCTTGCAAGGGCATAGCTGCTGGTAGGACAATGTCAACTTCAACAAAGTAGTGAGACCCGAATGTGTATGCTCGAACTGTATCAATGTGCCTCACAGCTTTGTGGTGGTTCCAGCATAGGTATGTCAGTTTCTGAAGATACTCTGGTGCAGCCGATCTTCCAACCAGGGAATTCACATTTTCCAACACTGTCATTGACCATGTGCGAATGGTGTACAGCGCCAGCTGCAGTATAAGAGTTACACAGAGTAAAGCAAGTAAAAATCATTAAATGACCAGGTGTGAAATGGTGGTAAGTTAGATACACAAATATTAACAAGAAATTGTTTCCCGCAAAAAGATGTGCTCGAAAGAACCAATGGTGGTTCCCTAAAATCTTGGAACATCTCCAATAGTGCACCTAAAGTGACGGTTTTAATTCACTTTTAGTTGGTGTTACCATTTCATATCAAATTGAAGAACTTTATCAACTTTCTACTATCACTTTAGAACTTGGAAATAGATTCTCATATCTCAAAATGTTCTTTGATCATGAGAACCAATCTTGCTGCTACAAGTCATCACAGCTTCTTCCAATGGTAATCTTGAGTAAGAAATGGTTCTTAAACTTAAGAACCTCACAAGAACTGTCATTGAGAATCTAATAATATATAATTATTCGGCAGATTCTATTCGTCAAATAAAAGGAAATAACGATCCTTAATTGGACCCTAACTAATAATAAACATATTATCAACTGTTAAATTCAAGGAAAATTTGAGAACAAACATATATATTTTTTCCTTGGGTCACATATAGCAAATCAAAACCTCGCTCTAACAAAAAAGGAAGTATTCACTTACAATGATAGCACCAACAGGATCCATCCAATCATCAACATAATTTGCCAAAAGTGCAGCAATAAGGCCGATAACATTAGTGATCACATCAAAGAAGTGATCCTGGGCATAGGCTTTAATAATCTCATTAGTAAAAGTGCGGCAATAAATCATCAGTAAGAATTTCACCAAAGTCACTGAAAGCATAATTCCCACAACCCATTGCTCTTGTTCCCTGGTCAAGCTGAATGCATTTCCCTGGAGGTTAATTCAAGGTACATTAGAACTACCAAGAAATAAAAGAGATTAAGGAACTAAATGAAAAACTATTGTCGCTCTATCAGTTTGGAGTCAAATTTGCCTCTAGAAATATAGCAAAATCAACTTACAGAATATAGTAATGTGCGAACAGACTCCAAGATTATTTGCAGTCCAAGTGTAGCCATGACCGAGGCAAAAACAAGAATTCCCTGTAAGAAATTTTGAATTTTCACTTTATAGTTTACTCTTTATATATAGAACATACGTATACACAACCAAATTGTATGCCAAGTAGTTTTCTTCCTTGATATGTAATTTGATTACGAAGTAACTCCTGAGAATCACTGAGATCATATTACTGGTATTATTCATATAATTTCAAACAGAATATTAACGAAGAGGACTGACCAATGGTTGCATCCTTTTCTTTCCTATAGGGTACTGATATGGGTTTGGTGTCTGCATGGAAAATGCAGTGAACCAGAGTATAAATCCAGAAAGAAGGTCAAGAAGCGAGTCTAAAGTCGATGCAATGATGGCTAGGGAACCACTTCTGATTGATGCATAAACTTTGGCGATAAAAAGAACCATGTTTGCTACATTTGACAATCTGATGGCAAACGTCTCACTTCTCGCTAACTTGTCTCGCTCCTCCTGACCACAGCAGTGGATATTCAGCCAAGGCATTTGACTATACAACAAACGTAAATCTAGAGGGCATGAAGGAGAAAATGAAATAGAAACCTTGGACATTCCAGGAATAAAACCACGCTCTGCCAGGGCATCCATTTCAGTAAAGCCCTCAAGCACTTCAACTTGCTGCTGGTAGTACTCAGCAATATTATCCTCTTGACCTGAAGAAATATATAAAAGAAAAAGAAAATTAAGACAAGATCCATGAAATCCCCTTCAATTTAGTAGAAAAGATGCCATACTTAAAGCATACTATTCAAAAACATGGCTAAACTTCATTGAGAAATGGAAAAAAGAAATATAGAGATTCACAGATGAAGAAGATGATATTTAAAGTCATAATTATGCTTTAAACTTCCATGGGCACAAGTATTATATAGGACAAATGAACTTCATATTATGGAGCACGAAAACTTTATAGAAAGTTCACAAACCAGAAAAACATACAAATGAAGTCATAGCACAACAGGCAGAGGCTTATAAGCAAACTTGGAAAGTATAAACTTCAGCAAGAGCAGGGTCCAAACGACTCATTTATACAAATAAAGCAACAGCCCAGAGACACTCAATTCAAATGCCAAGCATCAATTATGTGAAATTTCTTCCACTAAAAACACAAAATCCCAAAAATGAAAAAAATAAAATAAAATAGTTGTTCAGTGTCCAAAGGAAGTTTTGCCTCTAGTCTCTAGAGCTTCCAAATGCAAAACCCTATAGTCCATCTTCCAGCAACTGCCCCAAAAGGCAAGCAATACCCAATACATCAAAAATCCACCTCAACTTCTTTTATATAACAACAAAGTTACCACATCATCAACCCAAAGCTAAAAAAGACCCCACAAAGACTACACCTAGCCTACTTCCAAATTCCAGCACACAATACTCAACCTGGCAAAAAGGGAGCAAAAACAAAGCCTTCTACTCACACTGAACGAAATCCAGTAATAATAGCATCTTTAAGAAAACAAAAACAATATCTGGACTTATTGCAGAGGGGACACTTTACACAAAAAAAGAATAATAACGAAATGGAACAAACACCACACCAAAACTGAAACCACAATTAACCACATCCACTAACGTAAAGCAAATTACAGATTCCTATTCCAACAAAAAAAAAAAGTAGTGAAAAAAAATCTTTGTCAACTTAAAAGGAAAAAAAAAAAAGGCAGATTCCAAAAATGAACAATAACAATAATTGAAAATTAAAAAAAAAAAAAAAACGAAGATGCGATTGTAGTGTTGTGTTACCTAGAACCCCATAACAGTCATGGAGTCCACGAGAGGGTTTCACTTGCTTCTCCGTGTGCTCCGAAGATATCTGAAACCCGTCGAAGTTCAACCGCCAGGACCGGTCACCATTGTTCGAATCCGAGAGCAGCGATCGCTGCTCCTCGCCACGAAGCTCCACCGGCTCCACCATTTCCCGTTCGCCTGAGAATCTGTTCCGAACGGTGTCGTTTTGCGCAGCCGCGAAGGAGCAAAGTATAGAACCAGAGTAGTTGTGGTTGTTGCGTGTTATAATAACAACACCCGTCGCGGATTTTCGAACCGGGAAATTCAGATTCAATGAAAGAAAAAACGATAATGATTGATAAATAAATAAATAAATAAATAAATCAAAACAACGTGACACGAGTTCTGATAGGCGCGTGAACCACGCAGGCTTGCGTTTCTTCAGAGTCCGACACGTGTTGTGGTTTCATTGGCGCGTTAGATCCTCGCGCGTCGCGCGTGTGATTGGATTTTGATGTGGTGACGCGTGTACGGCTGAGATTCCTTGAGCCAAAGATTGCTTTGATGTGGCTGCTATACACGAGCCGCATGAATCTGAACCTGTAGGGTCCCGGTTGCGTAGTGTCCGGTTTAGGCATTGGGCTGCGGTGGGGAAGTTCAGGTGCGGGCACGTCACAGGAAATGGAGAGTGTTTGACTAATGATTGTTTGACACGTGGCTAGTTTTCTGATGATGGTTACAGGGAGATTGATGATTGGTTGATTGAATGGGTTAGAATACGAGAATATGCGATCATATGTAGGGTTTATGAGTTTTGATGTTATCATGTGATGATGTGTGATATGTGATGCATAATAATGGAGAGGAGTTATTAATGTGTGGAAAGTGGATTCTCGGGCCCACTTTCAGTCGTGATGTACATGACATCCATCCATCATTATTATGTGTTTTATACTATTGAATTTGAATCCCATCATTTTTCAAACTTCAAACCTATTCAAAATTTGTAAAATAAATCGTACACACAAAATTAATGAAAATAAATAAAAAATAAAAAAATAAAAACACAACATTTTTTTAAAATATTTACCATGTATTCTAAATGTAAAAAGAATTAAATTTACATGTTTTTTAATTTTTTTAAAAATATTAATAAAATAGTCATATTTTGACAAAAAAAACTACAAATATATTTTATTATTTAACGGCTTTCTCTATCACCATCCGTCTTGGTCAATACTTTATTATTATTTATTATATATTAAATAATTTGGCATCTGTTAGGCGTGTATATATAGAAAAAGGAAAATAACAATTATAAAAATAAATAAAAAATATTATATATAATAGTTTTTTATTAGTTGATAAGGTTAAATTAAGAAGAAATGAAAAACTTATATGTTTTTTTCTAAATGGAAAGAAAAGAAAAAAATGATTACGTTTTGTAGAAGTGAAAAACCCAAAAAAAAATATTTATACCATATATCTTATTTTAGAATATCTATATTATTTTATTCATATATAATTTTTTATTTAATCAAATAAATAAAATATATTTGTTTGGATTTATTCTGTGTCAAGTTGTTTGATGGAACGTTGTTAATTTGTTTGATTCGATTTTCTGTGCAGAAATTGGTGAATAAATTACAGAGGATATTATTTTCAAAATTTTTTTTAGGAATAATAATTTATGTGGTTCAAAGAGAAACGCGAATTCTTATTTATTTAGATGAACCAAACACTGTCTTGTGGAGGTGGGAATGGTATTGATCCTCAATGCAATGATTTAAAATAAACTGTTTGACATTAAATTTAGGTATTTTTATGAGTAGCTTAATTATGTTTTTTAGTGGATAAATAAAAAATTATTTTTAAAAATATAACTCACTGTGTAAAAAATAAAAAGACAAAAAAATTATTTTAATTAAATGAATTATAAATTAGTTCAATTTAATATAAGAACGATCGACGATGAAAACGTGCCATTTTATGTATTAAAAAAAAAAATAGAATATTAATGTAATAACTCGATTATATCCTTTGCTAATTGTATTTTTCTGATTATCGCTTTCTAGGGAAAAGAATAAGCTGAATCAAAAATATATATTATTATTATTTATTCTTTTTTGTATTTTAAGCTAATTTAAAAAATTTAAATAAAATAATCAATAATTAAATATAACCTTGTATCACCAATAAATTATTTATTAAAAATATAAAATATAAATATTAATTATTTGTTAAATTTCTAATTCTAGTATATTTTTTATACTGAAATATTTATTTTATTATAAAATTTATCCTTGTAAAATACACATTAGTCTGAGTATATAATATAAGTGAAGCAAAAGATAGGGTAGATTAGATTGACCCAAAATACAAATAAATTAAATATTTTTTTTATTTCTTAATACGTGAGGTTTAAATTATATAAATAAGGACAAATATTAATTTTTATATTCTATAATAAATTTGTTAATTTTTTTTAATAATATTATATATATTTTATAATTTTTCTCATAATAGTTTTTTTTTTTTTTATAATAAAGATATAATTGATAAAAGATAATATAGTCTAAAATCTTATAAATCGTAGATAAATAAAAATGTTAAAAAAAAGTTAATCATAAACAAAATAGAGAGAATAATAATTAATTACACAACATTACTAAAAAAAATATAGACAAAAAAGTAGTGTGAAAATTATAGATAAAAGAAGTTAATAAGTTAAAATTTCCCGAAAAAAATAAATGCTGTAAATTGTATTATTATTATTATTATTATAATAATAATATAATTTATTATAATTTAGTTTACTGAAAATAGTAAATATATTATTTTTAATTTTTTAATGTGTTAACTTGGTTGGAGATAAAAAAATATTCTATTTATGTTTTATTTTAGTTTTTCCTTCAAATTTACTCGGGTCAATTATTTACATCATGTGAAAAAAATATTCGTAGAATAAAATAAAAAGAGTTGTTAAACCAGGATTCAAGATATCGTTAAGAGATGTGTGTATAAAAAATTACAATAAATTGCAGAAAAAATAGAAATCCATTAAATAAAAATATTTAAAATACAAGGAAAAATACATTCAAAATTATAAACGACATAATTTAATACCAAATATCAACCATGTATTTATTATTATGAAATAATAATGATAACAAAACGATTTGTAAAGAAACATATAAATGCAATTAATAATAAATAATAAATATTTTTCTCATTCTAAAATAATTACTGTTTGAATCTTTAAAAAGAAAAATGGATTTGACTAATACTTTAAGTTTCATAATTTAGTATTTTTATATATTTTTTAAAAATTTAAAATTATCTAATTGGATAATTTTGAAAAAAAAATTGCGAAAAATGGTACTTTTCCGTTTTTATATAACTATGAATAAAAAAATGTAGTGCAAATAAAGATAGTTTTCTTGCCTTGGAATGAAGAAGATGGTAAAAACACGTCGTAAAGGAAAAGAAAATCGTGGAGAATAAATAAAAATATCTGTTTTTCTCACTCTCCACATTCATCACTCCTCCACCATGTTTCCATCTTCTTCTTCGCATCTTCTTCTCGTTGTTTTTCTCATTTCCTTCGGTGTTTTAGTTACCTCAATTTCTGTGCGGCGAGGGTTTCCACTCGACGTTACTCCGACACAACCGGATGAATCCCTCACTTACCTGTGGCCACTTCCTGCAGAGTTCACTTCCGGCGACCAGGCTCTCGCCGTTGACCCTGCACTCGTGCTCTCCGTCGCCGGCAACGGCGGCGACTCCACCATTCTGAGGGCGGGGTTTGAGCGGTACAAAGGGATCGTATTCAAGCACACGGGATACGAGTTTCGTTTCATGAGGAAGCTGAGGGAACGCTTGGTGTCGTCTGTTTCAGCATACGATGTTGACACATTGAAGATCACTGTCCATTCAGACAACGAAGAGGTTCGTCCCTCGATTGGAATTTTTGGTTGGTCAATGTGGATCTCCAACTGAGTGAGGACTTTTCTAATTTGTTTTTTCTCTCTGCAGCTTCAATTTGGAGTGGATGAAAGCTATACCCTACTGGTTCCCAATGCCAAGGACTCTTCCCAAGTCACAATTGAGGTGAGCTCCATTGTTGGATTTGGATATTCGATGCTTGTTTATTACAATACGACCTCTTGATTCTTTGATCATCTAGTCAATGTAATGCTTAATTGATGGTTTAAGATTACCTAAGGATACTCTGTGTCTGAAAAAAGTTGGATGACTCCGAAGTATATTTCGTTTTTTTTTTTCTCAGTTCTAAAAGCTGAATAGAAGTTGGTTTTCGGGTTTATTTTTTCTCTGTTTCCTTCTTTTGTTTTTTCTTTTTGAGGAACCTTCCTTCTTTCCCGTACTGGAAACAATTCAGTCAAGCACTTTTGTTTCATTCTATGATTACTGTACAACACATATCTTGGGTATTGTCCTAATTTATTAAAGCTCTTTTTGAGGAAAAGAAAAGAAAAACACAGATTTAAAAATAAAAAATAAATAAATAAAGAATGAGACAGAGTTGTGGTTGGGTTATTGCTTCTGGACTCAAACAAATAAAGTGAATTATGTCATTTTTTGTTAACCATTCTATTTTTGTGATTTTATCATTGCAGGCAAATACTGTTTATGGTGCATTGCGGGGATTAGAGGTATGTATAGAATCTGATTCTCAATCAGCTCAAACTGTCTTTTTCCTTCTTTTTTTTTTCTTTATTTGGCGGCTTGAAGTGGAGGAGCGGTGGTGGGAAGAGACAATGAGGAGGTGAAGATTGATGAATGGAGAGCAGCTAGTTCTTGTTTAGCACTTATTGGCTTGATTTCACATCTGATTACTGGAGTTTGGAATTGTAGATACCAGATATGCCTGTTGAGACATACTCTTTTTAAGATGATTTCTATCATGTATCTCCATTCTCTGTTTTGATATTTTAGATATGTTTTTCTCCATAGGATTTGCAAATCTATAATCTGTTGAGTCCTTGCGCATGGGATAGGATTTAAATAATTTTCTAGGATGTATTTCTTTATTATACGTTTACATTGTTGATCTTAATATTGTGGAAACATAAACCCCTCTAACCTGTATATCATATATGCATTGGCCTGCATATGGTAAATTTCTCAAAGTCACAATTTATCTATTTTTTTACCATGAAAAATGAAAACTGAACTATTGTTGTCTTTGCATGATGCACCAGACATTCAGCCAGTTGTGTTCTTTCGATTATACAACTAAAACAGTAAAAATATACAAGGCACCTTGGTCCATCCAAGATAAACCTAGATTTGCATATCGTGGGCTTTTGTTGGGTGAGGCTCAAGTTTTCAAACAGAAAAGTTGTTATTCTGCTAGCAGTTTATACTATGACCAGAGAATAATGATACATATGATTTTTTTGTTTATTTATTTTTGCAGATACATCGAGGCATTATGTACCAATTACTGTAATTAAGCAGATTATTGAATCTATGTCGTATGCTAAACTTGTAAGACACATGTTATAAGTTTTTCCAATTTTCTTCCATGCTGTTTTTTTTTTATTTTTTTATGTAATGCTGAAAATAAAAAGTTATGCTGCATAGAATGTTCTACATTGGCACATCATAGATGAGCAGTCATTTCCGCTTGAGGTACCTACATATCCAAATTTGTGGAAAGGTTCGTATACTAAGTGGGAACGTTACACAGTTGAAGATGCATATGAAATTGTCAGGTAGACTTTATCCAAATTAATTTTTTTTTATAATCTTCCTGTTTTAGCAATTTTCCTTTGGAATGAACAATTACCAAGGGAGCAGCACGTTGAAATAAATTATCTGTCAAATATTTGATAAAATTATCTTCTCCTCGATCTGTCCAGTTTTAAATAATTTTGCTTATACAACCTTTCAATTTTAAACATGTCACTAATTTGTCCATGACAAGCAATTTTTGAACTAGATATAGTTTACTGTAAAATTTAATTTGAAAATGTGCAGAATGGTCAAGAAAGACTATCATGGGGGTGGGGAAATGTGACAAAAATCCCAAAATAATATTATAATGCCCTGGTCAATACATCTGATACCTTTTCCGTTCATTGAATTGTTAGTTTACAGATACTATCCTTGAGTTTGATTTCTTAATTTAACACTGACAAATGTTGTGTTTTCTTTTCTTGTTCATGTTATGTTGATATAAAGCTTCGCCAAAATGAGAGGTGAGGTATCTTCAAATTCTTTTCCAAAATTCCTGCTTCATAATATCCTCGGCATTTGTGTTGATCATAAATTTGGATTTTATGGTTTTCTTTTATTTTTTTGCTTTTCATCTTCTTAGTATCATGCAAAATACATTTATAAAAATAAAAATGAATCGGCATGATTGATCCCATGATAGTATGATTGATCACAGGCATAAATGTAATGGCAGAAGTGGATATCCCTGGTCATGCAGAATCATGGTAAAGCACATGCCTTGGTCTTTTTTCTTTTTAAAGTATGGCCTGATAGTATGATAATAATTGGCTTTGTTACTGCGGCACATGGAGACGGGGAAATTTTGTTTACTTTTCAAAATTTATCATTAGTATTTTTTTAAAGAAAGAGTTGGCCATAAAAAAGTTTATTATAGTTTGCAACCTGTAATTTTATTGAGCTGAGTGCATCCGTGAAGGGAGTTTGGTGTTGAATATAGCTATGTGCTAAACTCATTCCTCCAATGACTGATACCTGCTAGGATTGATATTGAATAAAAAAATTTGTTTATTTTAGCAAGCCGTTACTATTTTTTTGATTTCATATTTGCTTCATCAGTTTACTACCTGGATTTTTATTCAATTATTTTTTTATTAAGATGGACTTTAATCAATTAGTTTTATTAATTTTTTACTTTAATTGTTATTCCAGCAATTTAATACTTTTATTTTCTACTGACAAGAAGCGTGCATAGCAAAATATTAAGGTCCTTCTTATTTTGTGTAGGGGTGTTGGATATCCTGATCTTTGGCCATCTCCTTACTGTAGGGAGCCACTAGATGTTACAAAGAACTTTACTTTTGATGTCATTTCTGGTATTCTGACAGGTTAAGTTCCTATGAAACCTTAAGCCTCGCACTTGTTTAGTTCTTCAGATTTGTGCATTACATTTATCAACTTTAATCTCTGTTGAGTATCATTTTGTCTTCTCGAAATCATGCTAAACTCTATATTGGGAAGATTATGCAATAAAAAACTTGAATATGTCAATAATGCTAGTTATGTAGCATGCTTAGAGTCTATTAGGCACACCATTTAATATTCAATTACGAATCACTTATCTTTTTCCTCTTCTAATTTAGCAGAGGCTTTGATCATTTTCATCTTCTATTTTAACCTGACAGTGGTGGGATTACCCTGTTTGTGAATTGTTACCTTACTTGAATATGCGGATTGTTAAAACCTGCTCATCCCAACATCTCCCAATATGTCCCCCCTGATACTATGTACACTGAAATGTGTTTAGTACTTTAGTTCATCTACTGTCTATTTTATCAACTGTGTCTAATGTTTTTGTATTGTGCTCCACTCTCTCAAGTCTCAACTCATATAACTTAACATTCTTTCTCTCTCTTTTTATAAATTTTGCAGATATGAGAACTATTTTCCCATTTGAGCTATTTCACTTAGGTGGTGATGAAGTTAATACAGGTCAGTCTAGGTGGTTTCTTTATTGCATCTTGCCAAATAATCACTTGAACTAAAGTTAAATGCTTATAAATGAAGGAAAATGGTTTTTATCGTTAGTGCAACTTTAAGTTAATTTCTGAAGTGATAAATGCTAATGACAATGAAGAGCAATGGGTAAATTATTGATGCTGTTGGATACACCTACCACCCACTTTCCTCCTTGTTTGGAATCTATATTTTAAGGGTCCGGTATTGCTATCTTCAATAATAAGATGAAAAACTGATATTGTGGATCGGTGCTTCTGTGCAAACTTGTGATTGTTATGAGTTGGTCTTTACTAAAGTTATCCTATGAATAAAGTAATCTAAGTTTAGATAGTGTAAGGTTATAAGAGCTGATACATCTCTTTGAATTGTTAGTTCCTTTTGTCTTGAAAGCTCATGAAACAGAAGTTTCCTCAGAATTGTTTTTCATGCACTTATTTCTTCCAATATTTAGAAACCTTGAAGGGGATTGGGATATAAGGGCCTCTAGCAGTTCGAAGAGTTAATTTATCATTCAAATTTGAAAAGGCTCCAGCTTCCTTAATATGGGTATTTTGTCTTTCAGAACTGGTTTCATAGCAGTGACCATGAACAGGCTTTGTAACATTTATTTAAAGTATAATAAAAGTAGACTTTACATTTTTGTAGAAATGTTGAAGATATTTGTATCAATGCTAATTGATGAGAAATTATGTTTTATTTGACAGATTGCTGGAGTAGTACTCCTCATGTAAAGGAATGGTATTAGCATTAACTTGTTAAACTCATATATTACATTTCTTGATGACTTCAGCCATTTATGTACAATCTTTGACATTCAACTAAAATTTCTTATATATAAAGGGCTTGGTAAACGTTGTGCCTTGCAGAAATAATTTCATTCAAAACCTTGTATTCTTTTTACCACGCAAAGCTTTTCACAGACAACAATCTCCATTTTGGCTGAATTACTGGCCTGTTTTAGGTGTTAATCTTGGCTCGATTTCCAGCATGTGAAGGGTAGAAAAAGTAATTGGGGAGGGATTTCTGTCCCCGATGAGTGACTCCATTTGTCATCTTTTGCAATCAACTGAAATTTTGGGATTATTTGCTTTGAAGCTGTCATGAACCAATAATCTCAATTCCCAAAAGTTTGATTTTTAGTTGGAGATATATGAATAATTTTACATTATATCTTCAACACATCCCTCATGCAACAGCCGTCTAGGTTGGAGTATGTACAAATATGCATAAGTCCATTTGCCTTGTGTTGAAATTCAACTTTTGATTAGAAGGATCAAGAATGGGGCCAGCAACAATTGACCACTAGAACTCTTGGTCTTAGAGGCTGTATTACATGTCATGAACCAACGATTGACTCATGAACAGTTTAATATTACTTTTTTTACCAGATTATTCATAGGAAATTTGTACTCAATTTTTTTGTTTCTTTTTCCCCTCGGCTCGCACCATTTTTGGCACCGAGCATTGAGATGGTTGTAAATTTCCAGTAAAGTTAACCATTGTGTTAATTGACTATGTAAAGGCACTATTTTTTAGATGTTACATTTATATTCTGTATTTTGACCATTACTGCAGGCTTCAGAATCACAACATGACCACTAAAGATGCCTATCAATATTTTGTACTGAAGGCTCAAGAGATTGCCGTTTCAAAAAATTGGAGTCCAGTGAACTGGTATTATTATAACTCAAAAATGACTGATTTGTACCCTTAATCTTAGCAGCTATTTCACCCGAGTATCATCTTACCATCCTAATCTTTTCTTTCTGTTGAAAACATCAATATTTCAAAATTCAAATGCCACCACTAGTTTGCATATGCATGGAACAGTATAGGTTATATGAGCTAATCTATACGTAATTGTTCTGTTTACTGCATCTTCTTAAAATGTAGATACATTTTTTTTTTTGAGTTACTTTTTTTTTCAATTTCTCAGGGAGGAAACCTTCAATACATTTCCGTCAAAGCTCCACCCAAAAACCATTGTGCACAACTGGTGAGTTTCCATCTGTGTAAATAGTTTTATTGCAGGACGAAACTCAGATGTCTCAGTTTCAGAATAAAATATTTCAAGTAATTACTGTAGGTTGGGCCCTGGGGTTTGTCCAAAGGTTGTTGCAAAAGGTTTCAGGTGCATTTACAGTAACCAGGGTGTCTGGTATCTTGACCATCTGGATGTACCTTGGGATGAGGTCTATACTGCTGAGCCGCTAGAGGGAATACATACAGCTTCTGAACAAGAGCTCGTAATTGGAGGGGAAGTTTGCATGTGGTCTGAGACAGTTGATACATCCGATGTTCACCAAACAATATGGCCACGAGCTGCTGCAGCTGCAGGTAGACAAATCTTGCTGATGCTAAGTTGTTCAATATTCTTGTAGTGTATCTATATGCTACAGCATTCTCCTTAACACTTTGATATGTATTCCAACCTAGAAGTGAGTATAAGGAAACTATATCAGGCAATGAGCAGCAGCCTACTCCCTTTTTCTTGTGGGATAGCTAGCATATGAGACTTAAGCTGTCTTTTCCTGATATAATATGATTTTATTGCAGAAAGTAGGTAGTAGAAAAATATGATTCTATTAAATGAAAAATTTGCCGTTCTCTCTCTATCTCTATATATATATATATATAAATGGTAACGCACACAAGCCATATGAAGGGTTCGTATATGGTCTTTGATATTTATTTCTTGATTTATGCCTTTTCCCTTGAGGATCCACAATAGATATATATAGGTGTACATTTATTACTCTTTCATTAATCATTCGATTTTTATAGAGGTGCCTCTTCCATTTATCAAGTTTCCTTTGATTATAGCATATATTTTTTGGGGAAGAGGGAGGAGAAGAGGTCTGCGATTGGTAAATGCTGGCTTCTGAACTTGATTATACTAAACTAGTTTCTCCTTGTTTACCACAGAACGCTTATGGAGTCAGAGAGATTCTACCTCACAAAATGTTACCGTAACAGCATTGCCCCGGTTGCAAAACTTCAGATGTCTGTTGAATAAACGAGGGGTTCCAGCTGCTCCTGTCACAAATTATTATGCTAGAAGGGCACCTGTTGGTCCAGGATCATGTTATGAGCAATAATCCATATAATTATCCTTGTGTCATGTGTAACCTGGTGGTATGTAAGTTACTGACGTGCTTCTACTTTACCTGGTTGATGAGCAAGAATCATTGTTTGAGCTCAACTCCATGGTAGATATGGTCGTTGATGTCAGAC
The DNA here is from genome assembly GCA_016859785.1 of Macrotyloma uniflorum. Taxonomy (NCBI): domain Eukaryota; kingdom Viridiplantae; phylum Streptophyta; class Magnoliopsida; order Fabales; family Fabaceae; genus Macrotyloma; species Macrotyloma uniflorum. The sequence goes on along the minus strand of BDMB01000008.1, from coordinate 1,041,952 downwards.
ATCTTTAATGATCTGGCAACACCCATCTTGCAATGTAATTTACTGTTGAATTTAAATAAATCATGTCCAGTTTACATTTTTTAATGTGTTTCTTCTATAAAAGCAAATTATATTGACTTGTGAATGCTTTAGCTTGGTCAGTACCAAAAGCTCTTCAAAGATCTTAGCAACATCAAGACTTGGATTAGAATCTTGATTTTTAGCAGATGAAGCTGGATTTTATATGCTATAGTTAAACTGATAGCGAGTAAGTTGGCAATGGTGGCTCATGACCATACAAACTATGTATATCATTAATAACCAATCTAGTAACATAGTACATTTTAAAAAGGAAAGATCAACATTAGTCTAAGGTTAAAACAATTAATTTTACAATACTATTTTTGTCATTATAGTATTCAATAAACGGGTTCAGTCCAACGTATTAAGTCAAAATTGTTTCAATGAAAAAATATATTACAAATTGATAGTGTAGATAATCTAAACACAAAATATCATATATAATTAGTTTATTGAGTTTTATAATATTGCCTTCAAATTCATACCAACTATCACTTCTAATTTATTAACAGATTAAAAATGGTTGCACTAGGTAACTGACTAATCAAACTTTGACTAAGTAACCAAACATTGATAATAATAGAACTAGGTACCTGATTAATCAAACTTTGAACAAGTAACCAATTTTGTCAACTGTGAACTCATTAACTAATTATTTTATACAGACGACCAACCATTCAACCTTGTTACTTTTTTTTAGCCAATCCAAGTAATGTGCTTTCTGTAGACAAGTTGAAGTAAATGGATATTTAAGGTTTCGTTTGTAAAAGACAGAATCACATTTTCTTTTCCACAGAAAAAAAAAAACCTATATATCTTTAGTGTCCATTAAGATTTTCTTTGTGAATAGTTTGGGTCCTTAATGCCATTTTTGGAAACTTTGCCATACTTCCTAATCAGTAACACAAATGGATCCTAAATAATTAAGGATGATGTTGTCTGTTGTGGAAAAGTATTTTGTTGGCTTATAAGTTCAAATTCAATACTTCAGCACGTAATCTATGAAGGAATATTATATGGGATGATGAAATGTATGGGATACTGTGTATATTTATAAATATTTTCAATAAATAAGATAAATACTTTGGGATGGATCTTGAGTGAATATTTATTTACAAATTTTAATGAGAATAATTACGGATATTATAATATTCAATCTCTTTCACACAACATTTTCTTTTTATATATATGGAGGAATTCACTTGCTTTTCACTTTGATCATTTTTTTTCTTTTAATATAATGAAGATAAGTTAAAATTATTAGATTAAAAATAGATAAATGATAAAAATTAAATCTCTAATTCTTATTCTTGAAGGAAGAGATCTCCCTCTATATATATTATTTATATCAATATTATTTTTTATAATTTAAATTTAATAATAAGTTTGTAAGAGAAATATTTGTATGATATTGTTTATTTATGATTTATATTTGGCTGGTTTAAAATTATGTTTATTTTTAATATTATGGTTGAATATATTTCATTTTATGCTTTTTTTAATGTTATGTTTGAGGTATTCAATAATAAATATAAATTTGTTTTACTACTTAACCTCTAGATTAAGAAAAAAATGTGATTACAAAGCAATGATAATTCTATATAAATAATATGTATTCTTTGACTTTTTATATTTATATTTATTTACAATATCATATTATATTTTATTCTATATGTGAGCATACAATAATTATGGTTTTTTAATATATATTTTTGTCAGGTCTTAGTTATTTGTTATGCAACTTTTCTAATTTTATATATTTCTTTATAAATAATTGATTTTATATATTTATGTTATTAGTCATTCTTCTAACTTTTTTTTTTTATGTTTAAACTAAAAAAATAAAAAATCATCTGGGATATGTCATATTTTGAATGGTTAAAGAGAATATCAATTAAACAAGTTTATAGCTAAGATGGGTAAAAAAATTGATTCTATATATCTAAATATTTTTGTAATAGAAATATCTTTGTAAAAATTGAAAATAGATATCTACAAATAATTATATCAAGTACGTTAAATTTAAAAATAATTATATTTACAATTTTATGATTTATATTTGAATGACTCAACACTATGTTTAATCATTTTTAATGTTACGTTTAGACTCTCTTTTTTATATTAATACTTGATTTTGAGGTTAAGTTTACATAAAAAAGCAATTCATCTTCTATCAAAGAGTGGATCTTTATAATATTTTAGATTAATATTTTATTTATTTTATATATAAGTAAAGTACAAATAATATATACATTTACAAATATATATATATATATATATATATATATATATATATTACCATCTCTATATATTACTGATGAACATTCAATTTTTTTGGTAAGAAAATTTACAAAGCTTCAGTAATTGGGTTTTGGATGAGCATGAATAAATGCCAATTTTTAATTAAACCGTGACACCTAAAATTGGTACCACTTTCATTATGCAACTTTCGTATTATTTGTCATTTTCTGCCATAATTTTTCTCTCTCTCTCTCAATTTTAGTAACATAAGAAATTAGTGGTTGCCAAACAAAGCCTAGGGATGGACAATGGGTTGACAAATTTATCTTTTTCTAAACCCTACACAACAAATTATTCAAATTAAATTCGATTAAGAAATTATATAAAATTTGGTTAATTCTACATTTTAAATAATATATTAATATTATGTATATTTAAATCACCAAATAAGAAAATCAAACTTACATTAGAGCATATTTTATAACAAGTATTTTGAAGTAAATAAGTTTATTATACATAATATTAATTAACTAAATTTTATTATTAATACATATGTGTTAAAAAATATACTTACATATCTGAAATTATTTAAAAATATATATTAATCTATCTTTAAAAAAATAAATCAATTTTAGACTTAGACCAAATTAGCATTAGATCATGCTCACTACTAACAAAAGTCTCACATAAAATAAAATAATAAAAAAAATGTTAACCGTTAAATTAGTGTAAATATAAAATTATAAAAAAAAATTTAACGAATTAATATAAATAAAGTGGTATGTAAAAATTGATTATGATATCTAATATTAATATAAATAAAATGGTATGTAAAAAGTGATTATTATATTTGATCATAATTTCTCAAATAATTTCTCAAATCATATAATTATATAATTATAAGGGATCTAATAATCTGTTATTCAAAATTTAGAATATTAATTCTGAAACCATATAAAAAATATTATTAAGTTCAATTTATCTGTAAAACTAATTCAATAAATAAAATATATATATATATATATCACATTATAATATATATATAATATGTTGATAAAGTGAAAATTGTAATTATTACCACAGTATATATAGTATACCTAAGATCATATGATAAGAAGATAGTAAATGATGAAAAGAGTTTTGGTAAGAGGATGATGAGTTGAACTTCCTGGTTGCGTGATGCATGGTGGAAGTTGTTTGATTGTAGGAATTGGATTTGTGTGCAGAGAAGGTTCCTGTTGCTGCATATTAATTAAGCAGCATCCACCACTCGTGAATTTGGGAGAAGATGCAGTAAATCTGAGTGGATCAACATTAAAGAACTCTTCCACCAAATTGCCGGGGTTTCAAGGCAATCTGCTTCTGAATAACTCCACTTCTGACTCCACCAGAAACCACGTGTTCAGATTTATAACTCTCTTTCCACTACCTTCTTTTCTCAACCAAGTTCTCATCATCAACTCTCAACGTCAAATTTCAACTTTCTTCAACTCTGTAGCTACCATCTTCAAATTTTAAACTCAAAACTGATATAAACATGTTTATCAGCTCATACTCGGTAGCATCAAGTTTAGAGAAGAGTTTCTCTCTTGCCATTTTCACTTTAAGCCCTATATATATAGTATAGAAGTTGTAAGACAAACCCTACATGCAATATTTCAGTATTTTAATCTTGTTATTTTCATTTTCTTCGTAATCTAAGTTACGAGTACACTTGTTAAATATCTCATTTTGACTAGAGATAAAGTCAAATTAAATTTATATAGTAATACAAATATCATTTTATTAAGTCAGTTTTATGATAATGAGTTAGGCTTAAATCCATTATTAATATGGTACTAATATGGTATCAGAATCAATCTTAACAAGATTTTTAAACCATTATCTGACCACTTAAAAATTTCTCATACCAATATCAAATCACTTCTATCAAATTATCACATAAAGACGATAATATCTCATATTTTGTAATTCGAAGATTAAATACCTAACCTATTAATAACCTATTAATATATAGGGATATATTTTGTTTTTTAGGGTCTGAATGGAGGTTAGTATCCTTTTAATGGAGTAATGTGTTGTCAACAAATGCATGCACGTATGAAAGTCATTTGGTTTCACTATTAATATGGCAATGAATTCATCATCTAACATCTTCCAAAATCACACCATCACTTTAACAACTTCAGTTAAAGCAATTAATTAATTGATTGATGATATCACCAATTATCCTACCATGTTCTTCCAAATCTATAGTTTATTAATCAATTGAATAGGGTTTATTGGATTGGATTTTATTATTACTATTGAATCAATTTAAGTATAATTGAGTTGGATTAACTTACTCATTAAATAAATTATTCTTAAAATATAAATATAAATATTGATTCTTAAAATAAATGAGATATCAAAATAATAATCATAATTTTTTTATTCTAATAACATGACATAAAATATTTATTTACAAATTCATAAAACAATACTCATATAATATAAACATATATTTATTATATAATTAAGTTGAGCTTAATTCATCCGATTTAAAATTTATAAACTTACTATCAAAATTAATTTTAATTTGGTATAATAAATGAAACTCAATTTAACTCAATAATTGGGTTAGAAAATTTCATAAATTGAGATGAAAATGACTTAAATTCTATTTATATCATAATTATATTTAGTAGCTTATCTAATTACTCATCTCTTTGTCAAGAATTTGTTGTAATGATAGTTGTTGGCAAATATAGTTTCAAAGTTCAAAATATGTCATCAAAATTTTGTTTTATATATATTTTTAATTACTCAAATTTTTAATTCCATATAAGGGATGAACATCACATATGACCCCAAGTTAATTGGCTAAACCTAAAATTAATTAAGATTATACCTTAGAACTAGACTTGGACCATGCTAGTTAGAGGTATAAATTATAATAATGAAAAAAAAATGTTATAGTCCATGGAAAATTTGAGTATAATAGAAAGGGACATGTATCATTTGAATGGATAGAATCATAGTACAAACAATTAACAATGATGTTTGATGAGACCCTAGGGCCATTTCAAGATAATCCAATAACAATGTTAGTGGATAACATTGTTTAAAGATTTAAGAAAAATAAACAGTCCAAATATTAAATTCTAAATGAAGTTATATAAAATATTATTATCATGCAATAAATTATCATATGAAAGTATTCGAACACTCTTTCTAATGCACTTAAATTTTTATAGTTTATGTTAGGGTAAATAATCTTTGTAAAAAATTAATTTTCATTTAGGTTTATGAAAGCATTAAAAAAAATTATATGACCTAACATTTTTATATGGTTTTTTATACTCAAATATTCTTCCAAAATCTAAAATATTTTTTATAAATTACACATGGCGGCTAGTTAAAGGAGAAAAGAAAAAGAAAAAGTTGAATAAATTTTTAAAAAAGCTCAATTATTTGCAAAGAAAATATATTTTTAAAGATAAAAAAGTGGTAGAAAATTGAAATTTCTTGGTTTCTAGATGTTTATTTTGAAATATGTGGTGTATTGAAAGTAAGAAAAAATAGAAGGAGATAACAGGTTAATGGCTGAGAATGGAGATAGTGTTGAAAAATGGTGCAAAAGTTGTATTATTGGATGAAGTATAATAATCCCTTTGAGCTTCAGTCTCTATCATTTTCAATCAACACTCTTCTTTGTCTTATTCAATGTTTGGTAATGGAAGACTTCTCAACCCTTATATGTCTCAAACCCTAACTTAATGTCAATTCCTTCTTAATATTTAATCATATCCAAAACAATTTTCCATTCTATAAATCATGTTTATGTCACTCCAAATAGTTAATTTTTTTTATTCATAAAAATTAATTGTTTAGATACATAGATTTAATATTTAAGATTATTTTTATTAAAAAAATTCACATTAAGACTAAACTATAATATATAAACGAAATATAAATATTACTTCTTAAACTAATTTTGGGGTGAATTAGATTTATAATTACTTTTTACATCTTCAACTTCTTTTATTACTACATGTTTCTTTTAATTTCTTCAAACTATACATAAAATATTTATAATTAAATTTCAATATTCAAATTAATAAATATAAACATAAATTTTGATATTCAAATTAATAAATATAAACATGATTTAATTCACACAATCGTATCTTAATTTTACGAAACCATTTATTTATAATATAATAAATTTACTTTAATAAATTTTAACTATAAAATATACTAACATTACGTGAAATCTTTTTATCTATAATTCATTATAATAAATTTAAAGCTAATATAATTAAATTAATAAAATGAACTGAATATATATATATATATATATATGAAATAACCCACATCATATCAATCATTAAATAAATATTAATACGAGTTAAACAATTTATAATAATTTATAGATTTTATTAACACTTTATTCAACCAAACTATTTGTTCTTTTGTGATTGTTACTTCTTAATTTGCTACATATTTAATCATGCAGGTTTTGAGTTTTCTCATCACATCCACCAGCTTTCTCTTTTTCATTTGTTTCCCTTTTAATAATGGAATAAAATTTTATTAAATAATATTTGAAAGAATAGTTAAGAGATGTGTAAGAGGAAAAAACACAGGAGAAAAACCAAATTATATTTACTAGAAACTTTATGAATGGAAAAATAATTTCACTACCAAATGGATAACAAAAGAATAAAGAAAAAACATGTATTTAAAATCTGTATATTTTTTTAATTTGGTTTTATTAGTTTTTGTATCTTTAAGTTAATCAATTTAGTCAACCTAGAATATAAAGTTTAATCTTTCTTTCAATTTTGTGTATCAAAGTCTTTGAATATAAAGTTTAACTATAAAGAGAGATTAAATTCATACATTTTAAAAATTAGATGATTAAATTTATCAATTTTAAAATATAATATCAAAATCAAACTTAACGGAAATTATCCAAATTAAAAAATATATTTTTTTGTCAGAAAAATAAATTCAATGAATAAATAAATATAAACATACACTCATGAGTTCATCTTTTATTTTCTTTTGCATTCTATAATTTATTTTCTTATCTCATCAATTATCAAACATGTATATATACTTTCTTTCTAATTTTTCTTTGTACTTTCTATCTCTTTTTACATCTCAAATGGGGATATATGTTTATCAGAATTTTCATTATAAAATGTTGTATTTTTTTATAATAAAATTGCAATACAATGTTAATTTTTTTTTAATATGAAGATGAAAGTTTGAATAAGTTTTATTTTTAACTAAAAGGTTGAATAAGTAAAAACAATAGAAATATTAATTTGTTATAATTTAAAGTTTGAATAAATCGTGGAAAGTTTTATCAATTCAAAGTTCAAATTCCGTTTTGAACATTCTCTTTGACTTCTGACCATGACTCATAGTAAACAAATTTGTTATAATTCTTATTTCACACTATAATTTCTTAATTTTAGAAATTATACTTCCAGAAATATTATACATTACAATGTTAATTTCTATAGACATATTTAGTTTATATTAATAATTTTAGAAAAATTAAAATTTATTCAATTTTAAAACTAAAAATAAATAGTTAATATCTTTCATTATTATTGTAATCACGTTGCTTAAAATGAAGGTGTAATTTTCAACCAATAAACATACTTAAAATATATTCCAAATAAATATACTAATTAAATGTTTTTCATAACCTCTTATAAAACCTAAAAGTGTATGTTTTTAGTTTTATATATCTATTTTATTTTTTATTTACCTTTTAATTTTTTTATAAACTGATTTTTATTACTTTTAATATTATTTTCGTAATTTTTTTTCTTATTTTTCATATAAACACAATTTAAATATAAATTTTTTTCTTTTATATCTTATATTAAATAAGAAATAAATCTGTATCTCTTAAATCCAATTTTAATTTTATATAAAAAATATTACGAATAACTATATCATATAAAATAAAATTGTAAATAATTTAATATTATATAAAAAATAATTAAAAAATAACTATCCTAATTAAAAAATAATTACAAATTTAATTTATTACGATAAATTAGATTCAAAAATTTACTTTTACTTATATAATCCAAATACTCAACTTATTTTCTTTCAAACCTTACATTTGCCTGTTAAACTACAGAGTAAATAGAATGATTGTTATCTCAAACAGAAGACATATTCATATTCAAATATTTACCTAAACATGAAGCCATGCATCTACAGTGCCTCTTCATACATGCATTTTGTGATGGGGAAAAACAATGGATGCAGCGGAATTAATTTCTCCAAACTTGCAAGAATCTATGAGGAGCAACAACAATAGAAAATTGCTAGAAAATAAATTACAAAGAGAACACCAATATTTTAACGTGGGAAAATCCTCTCAATGTGAGAAGTAAAAACCCACGGACACAAACCAGTCAATCAAACTCTACTAAGATCAAATAAGGGTACAAGAGAGTCAAACGCACAAATAAGTGCCTACAATCAGTCAATACATCAAAATAATAATGCTCTTAAATTTGAAGAACAAAGAAAGAGAAACTAAAAATAGAACAACAGTGTAGAACTGATAACTCTAACCACAAAGCCTCCAATTGACAATCCCAATGATCAAACAAGACAGCGTATCGCAAACTGTATTCTCTCCTTTTTCTCTCCCAGAAGACGGCCTCTCTGTTCTGTACTCTCTGTCAATCTCTTAGAAATCTCTTCTCCAATTAGATTAAATAGAATAAAATGGGTTTAAGCAAATTAAACTTTTTAAACACATAGTTGGCAACCCAACACTTGATCTAAGCAATATCATCACTGACACCACCATTGTTCATGGCTCTGATAGAGTTACTGTTACACAATTTGAATAATGATCTGTTAGATCTATGCTGCACAATTCTGTTGATCTTTCATACACTTTCAACAAATAGTTAATAGTTTTATGGACAAGTAATATCAATAGTGTTTCCAACATGTAAAATTTCATCATCTTTAAATTAGGGTTCTTACAATATCATCATATTATCACTAATATTTAATTTTTTTTTATTAAAAACTTTAAATAATTCACATTAATAAATATATTTTATATTATTTATATTTATTAGTTTAGAAGAAATAATTTTTTATCATTAACCATCTTTTCTTATATAGATTCTTTAGAAGTCTAGCAATTATGAGTTATGAATTCAAATAAGAAAAATGTTTGCATTATTCTATTTTTTAAAAGTATAATTTTATTTGAAAATTATATAAAATGTTTATTAAATTTTATATTCATAAAGTCAAAAATAATTTAAGACTTGTTTATAAAATCAATTGAGTGAGAAGTAAACATTGATTAAATTATTACAGAAAAAATTGAATAACAGATAAGTCAAACTGGTCAAATACTTATTGAATATTTTAATAGTGATTTCATTAATACATTATTTTTTTAATTAATTAGTAAAAATTCAAAACTTTTTACCAACTCATTATTAGACAAATAGGAAAGTTTCATGTGCTTATAACACATAATTAATTATTATTTATTTTTCATTTGAAAAACTTAAATATATGTTACACTTGTGTGTGTCCATTTTTTTAATTATACTATTTTATTTTTATTTTTATTTATATATTTATTAATTTTAATATTTATATTGATTCTAATTTTAATTTTATATATTTTAAAAGTAAAATGTATGGTATTGGTATTTAAAAAGTATTTAATAAAATGATGTTATGTTGAAGGAAAGATAAATTCCTCCATCTTGAAAGTTGAATTTGATTTGAAATTTTATTAATTAAAATATAATTTAAGTAAAATGAATGATTATCTGATTAATTATTAATTAATTTATTATTAAATATTTTTTTATTTAATAAAAGATAAAAAGAGTCTTAATAAAAATAATGAAAAAACGGTTATTCAAAAGAAGAATGGTATAAATAAATAATTAAACTTAACAATTATTTATTTTTCACAAATAAAATTAAATCTCTAGTATTTAAATTATAATCATTGATGTATAAACTCCTTTTCTTTATTTTATTTCTTTTTTTGAGAAAAACCCTTTTTTATGTAAGGAATTGAAAGAATGAATACATATGGAAAGTTTCAGTTTTTTGCCCCCTCAAATGGCAAGTAAATGAATGTTATAAAGGTGAGTGTAACAAATAGAGAATATTGAAATGTTTTCAATCTTTTATCCAAAAGAGAAAGTAAAGCATTGAAAAAATTAATAGCAAAATGAAAGTTTTGAGTTCATATTAATGCTAGAACGAAAAAATTAATTAAACTATGAAAAAAAAAAATAATGACATGCATGAATATACTTCATATATGAAAAAAGAGCATTGAAAATATGATTATTGACTGAGAATTAGGTTTTTCTTTCCTTAAGAGGAAAATGGTGATGTTTGAATGAAAGAATGGTTAATTTGTTATCCAAAGTCTTGGTTGGTCTCCTCTAGTGAGTTTTTTTTGTATGAGTGTGGGTGATTCTTCATGTTACCCTTTTTGAGAGTGAAATTGAAAAATAAAAATGAGAAAAACCCAAACACAAAGAAAGCATGAGGTGGTATAAATGTAGAAGAAAGAAAGGAGTCTCCCCAGTGAAATTACTTACCCTTCTTCTCTTCCCTCCTATCAACCACTTCTCTTCTGCTCTCAACAACTCAAAGATACCTCTCTCTCTTACCCAATTCCTAAAATCCCAATACCCTTTTCAAATCAAATCCCAATTACCCTCTCAAACCCCAAAAACATTTGTATATCAGCATAAAAATCTTACCTTTTCTTCAATTTCTCCATACCCATCTTCTCATTTTCTCACTTCAAGATTCAGACGCACTTTTTTTTTGTCACTCTCTCTTTCTCTTCGTGGGTTCTTCTCCCCTTTCTCGAATGGTTAACCCTACTCGCCTTCGAATTTTCCGATTGGGTTCAATGCGCACAGTTTCTGCGTGACCAAGAAAACCTAGGTGCTTAGGGCTCTTCCAATCTTTCGTGGGTTTTGGATAAAATTCGATTTTTTGATTCTTTGCGAAGTGGGTATGGTGGGGAACGACGAAACGGGTCACCTCTCCGCCTCCCGGAAAATGTTCTGGCGCTCGGCGTCGTGGTCCTCCTCTCGCACCGCCGCCGGGAACGCATCTTCCGGCGAGGCGGATAAGGGTTTCGCGGATTCCGGCGGGGCCAACGGTCCTCACGTCCAGAACCGCCGCTTCCCTCCGCCGCCGCTGACGCCTCGGTCGCAGCAGAATTGCAAGGCGCGTTCTTGCCTGCCGCCGCTGCAGCCGCTGTCTATCGCCCGGCGGAGTCTTGATGAGTGGCCGAAGGCGGGCTCCGACGATATCGGCGAGTGGCCGCAGCCGCCCACCACCCCCGGCGGGAGAGGTAATGGTAGCAATGGTGAAAGATTGAAACTTGATTTGTCTTCCATTCAGCATAACAACCCTGATCATAGTAGGAGTAACAATGGTGGGCTTGTGAAGAGGGATAAGATTGCATTTTTTGATAAGGAGTGTTCAAAAGTTGCTGATCATGTGTACCTTGGTGGTGATGCTGTTGCCAAGGATAGGGACATTTTGAAGCACAATGGGATCACTCATGTGTTGAATTGTGTGGGGTTTGTGTGTCCTGAGTATTTCAAGGCTGATTTCGTTTATAGGACTTTGTGGCTGCAGGATAGTCCCTCTGAGGACATTACCAGTATCTTGTATGATGTGTTTGACTACTTTGAGGATGTTAGGGAACAAGGTGGGAGGGTGTTTGTGCACTGTTGTCAAGGGGTGTCTAGGTCTACATCTTTGGTCATTGCTTACCTTATGTGGAGGGAAGGCCAAAGTTTTGATGATGCTTTTCAGTTTGTGAAGGCGGCAAGAGGGATTGCTGATCCGAATATGGGTTTTGCTTGCCAGTTGTTACAGTGCCAGAAAAGGGTCCATGCCTTCCCTCTTAGTCCTAGCTCTTTGCTGAGGATTTACAGGATTGCTCCACACTCACCTTATGATCCTTTGCATCTTGTCCCCAAAATGTTGATGGATCCTTCGTCAGCTGCATTGGACTCCAGAGGTGCGTTTATTGTGCACATTCCTTCGACAATATATGTTTGGATTGGTAAGAATTGTGAGGCCATCATGGAGAGAGACGCCAGAGGGGCTGTGGGTCAGATTGTTCGGTATGAGAAGGTTCAAGGACCAGTTGTGATGCTTAAGGAAGGTGAGGAACCGGCTTACTTCTGGGATGCTTTTTCAAATTTTCTGCCCTTGATGGATAAATCTGGTAATAGAGTAGAAGATGGAAAGCTAACTAGTAAAGTTTTGCCTGGTGAGAGGAGAGTGGAAGCATATGATGTTGATTATGAAGTTTTCAAAAAAGCAATCACGGGAGGATTTGTGCCTCCCTTTGCTTCATCGGAGAATGAACATGAAACCCATCTGCCTGCAAGAGAGAGTAGTTGGAGTGCTTTAAGGCGTAAAGTTGCTTCTGTTTCGGCCCCTAGGTTATCCTTTCCAAGGGTTTATTCAGATTCCATGTTGTGTATTCATACATCAGCAAATTTGTCTCCATCATCATCGCTTTCATCATCGTCATCAACTGTATCATCATCCTCTTCACCGTCTTTTGTTTCTCCAGATTCCATTTCTTCTGATTCTAGCACTCATTCTAAGTTTTTGTCAGAAGTGTCCCCAGATTCTTCCTCCTTGGTTTTGACTCCTATTCCTGTATCTTCATCTTTGTCTAATTTTTCTAATTTGTCAATCTCTTCAAATTCTACTTCTCAAACAGTGTCTAACAGTACAGATATCCTTGGTGTCAAGTTATCACATCCCTGGTCTCAGTCAGCCTCTTTACCATTGAAAAAGCCATCAACTTCCCTTGCTGAACGCAGAGGTAGTTTGTCAAAATCTTTGAAGTTACCACTGAAGAGTGATAAGAAGCAAGTAATTGATAATCCGTCTACCTTTCATAATAGTCAAGAATATGACGTTGTTGTTAATGGCAATGTTAGCTATTTGCAACAATCAGATAGTAAAGATTATTTTTGTGAGTCTAACAACCATGCCAATGACGGAAGTGTGAATTCATCTCAAAAGTGTGAGCTGGCATTGTGTCCAAGCATTGTTGACAGCATGCACCTCAAGGAATCATCACTTGTTCGGGACTCTGTTGAACCTTTGATAGATAGTTCCTCAATAGAAGACTCATTGCTTGGTCAGTCTACAATATTGAAGGGAGCTAATGAGAGTGGCTTACTGCAGTTTAATGTCTCACAGACTTCGGTATATCACTGGCCCAGTTTAGAAAAGATTGAGACATTTGGTACAGGCCATTTGGATTCTGAAGCTGCTTTTGTCATATTCTCTCCCAGTATGCATGTACATGCAGGGAACTTGTTATATATCTGGGTGGGGAGGTCTTTCAATCGTGACGCTTCACAGGTTCACTTGGATATTGATAAACAGTTAGATCGTCTAGGTGCTGTTGACTGGAACCGTATTGGTTGTGATCTCCTTGTTCGGTTTAGTTTGCCAAAGAATACAGTCGTCAAGGTATGTATTAAACTGACATTTTGTTCAAATTGTGCAATACAAACATGCATTTGTCTTTTTTATTTCTTTTGTTTCTATTCTCGATTAAATCATAGAAACCACTTAAAGCAATATTTATTGTCTAGGTCAGACTGTGTTTGCTTAGGCGGTCTCTTTACTTTCATTTTTTTTTTGGTTGGAAACATTCTTAATGATTTCCTGAAAAGAATATGGACATCATCTATATTTTTAGCTCTTTAGCAAGCGGAATAATCAATTGCAGGAAAGAAATAATGTTGCAATTGCAGCATTGCTGGGTGGAGCTGATAGTTAGATTTTCTTCTTTCTATGGACCCCAGATAATTTAAGTAAATCTAAGTCATATGGGAGTTTATGTAAATCCCACATAATCGAATGTCACAAGCACATTATATGGCATCACAAGTTTCACAGGCTGAAAGACTTATTTCTGTGCATGTGGCTTTTGGTCTCATGTACTTCCTCTTAGGTTTTTAATAATGATTACATTTTACAAGTTTAGTAGTTGGTAGTATGAAGAAAACCAAAAAGTATCTTGTTAGAATCTCTAGGTAGTATAGGAGGGTTAGTTAGTAGAGGATTATAAACCAATTCTTGTGATCAATGATAAAAGAGGACTGAGGAGATCAGGAGAGTCCTGGTCTCACGTACCTGGGAATCAGATTGTAGTACTCTTGGCCTTGGATTCTGTATCAATTGAAACTGATTACGGCAACATATGCAATAAAATCTTTCTTCTCTTGCTATATTCTGGTCCACCAGTATCTATTCCCTGCATTCAGTGGAATTGATAGAACAAGAGGTGACGGAATCTCTAACTGAATCTAGTGTTATGGGTTCCCTTTTAAGATTTTCAGTGGGCCAGTTGTTGTGATGTGTTTATTATCCGCAAACCTTATAATGGTTTGAATTTTCAAAGTCAATACTTTAAGCACAAAATGAGGGATGTTTTAGCAATACAATGCTATTGATGCAAACAAGAGGCAATTGGAGATGCATTTAAAATCACTACCCCAAGAAATGAAATAGACTAATTACATAGAAAGTCAAGGCTCCTCTCCTTTTCTACGAATCTACAATTGCCATTACTGAGTGAGACTCCATCCGTATCCCTGCGATTGGTTATATTCAAAATTTTCCATTTTCTCATTTGTTGGACAGCCTAAAGTAGGCTCCATTGTAGATAGGTTTTTGGTATCAATAAATCTCTCCATCCTAGCGCTGATAGCGTTTTTTTTATTTGTGATATATCTTCTATATATTTTTATATTCTCATAAAAGGTTGAATTAAACTTCATGCACTGTGGATTGTCCCAATATTTGGAATTCTCATGTTGATCTTCTCTTCTGTGAACAGATTGTTAAAGAGAATGAAGAACCTTCAGAGTTCCTTGCTTTACTCAGTTCATTGTAGCTCAAATCATACTAGGAGAATCCTTGGTTCAAGTAGCTTCTATAACCTTTTCAGCATCTGCAGCTATCTCTATGTATGGCAAATTTTCAGGCTCTAATTGATCTTCCCTGTGAAAAGAAATCCAGTGAGGTAATGTATGGGCATCCTAGTTGTTCAATTACTTGTTCAGAGCATTTTGTTTATTTGTACTAATTTATCATGGTAATAATTGATTTTTATGTGCCTATAGTTTGTATTGTATGTTATTAACATGTTTACATGTTCTTCTCTCTCTGATGATAAAATATATCTAAACCTTTGTTGTACCAGCTGCATCATTGTGGTGATTATATATAATAACAATTGATGCCCCTATTCTCTTCCGTGTTTTTTTTCTAATCCTGATCTTATATCATATAAACTGAGTTTGTTAAATTTTACGTGCAGGAGGTTGCCCCATGCCAAGTCAATTGTAGCTCGGCTGATTGTACAGTTCTTTAACACCCTCAACCTAGAAATTTATGTTCAACAACATACTGAAATTTCTTCATATTCTCTCATGTTATTTATAAAAAACAATTCCTTGTTAGCTCTCTTTCTCTCATTGCGGAAAATGATAGGGTGTAGTTTATTTGCTTATATGTGAACAAATACCTGATTGAGAATTTCTAAATTGAAACAATAGCTGAGTGATATAGATGTTCTCAATAAAATAGTATTTACCAGTATCAATCAAATTCTGCAACATTACTTGTACTTTCCCAAGCAATCTTATCTTTAACAAATTATGCTATCTTCTTTACATATATATGCTTTCTCTTTCTCTTTCTCGTCGTTTAAACTTTGGTTCTAGTTTTTAATTAACTCAACTAAACCGATTCACTTCTTAATGTTTAGATTCAGATCCATATTCTCTTAAATATTATTTTAAACTTTTAAAACTTGTAATATGATTATGTTTGATTTTATTCCTTGCCAAAAAAATTCTTTCCTTTTTAGATCTTTGACTTTTTTGGGTATTTTTTCACTCATTATCATTTACTATATTACAATGAAAAACATTAATTAAAATGATAAATATATTTTAAACAAATAAAATCAACTTCTCAAAAGACGTAATTTAATTAGCTTATATGGATACAGTAATTATAGTTTATTTTAAATGTTTAAGGGTTTATTTTTTGTTTTAATATTATTCCAAATTTCGCATTCAATATAATTTTTTTTATTAATGGGAAATAAATTATGTTAGCCCTGTTATATTGACCCTGGAAATTATGTTATAAGGTTAATGAAATTTACTTTAAACATTGTTCTTTTAAAATATATATATATATATATATATATATAATTTATTTAGATGTTTATACTTTAGTTTTAATATATCACTAAATCATATATCGATACGTATAATAATTTTATTGATTTTTTTAATAACTACTTTAAAAGTAATAACTAATCTTTTTATTAGTTCGAAAAAAAAATATCTATTGAAAAAAAACATAAAAATTGAAGTCCATAATATTTTTAAAATAAAAATATGGTAACCAAATTATTTTTCATATTTAAAAAAATTAAAGTTCCCGTTTAGTTTTTTTATTAGTAAAAAAATTAATTATTAATTGAATTATATTTTTTAAAATTTGAATTTGTTTTTTTTTTATTTTAATTTTACTTGAAAGTTTTTCATATTATATAAGAAATATCATTTATTTATTTAAAGAACTAAATAAAATTATATTGGTCTAATTTATGTTTTGTGATGTCAACCCATCTAAAACCTTATGCACAAGTGATCTGGGCTTCCGATCTTGGGCCCGAAAAGGTTGTTACTATAATTTCGCGTTCTATATAAATATCTACCCTCCTTCTACTTTCAGCCGTTCAACCATAAACCCTAATTTTGGCTGCTGCTGCTACTCCAACCCTCCGATCTTTAAGGTTTCTTAAGTTTTGACTTAATCAGAGTCATGTGTTTCTATTAAGTCTTTTCACTTTGATTTAATAGATCAATGCAATTTACTTGTTATTATATATATATGCAGGAGGCTGTGAGAATTGTTGGTGAGTGATTACCATGGCTCCTACTAAGGGTGAGTCTTGCATTGCTATTTTACTGTCCATTTCTTCTATATTATTTACGTACATATCTATCTAGATTTTCATGTATGCTATGCTGATATATGTGTTACCTGCTGACAAAGTCGTTTGATAGTAATGTAATGGTTTATTTTATGCTAAAACATATCCCGTTTGACGATGCTGCTTACACGTTTTAAATGGTGCATATAGTGAATGCACTATGTTTTTTTTTTCTGGTTCTGGTTACCTACCCTCTTTTGGTTGTAGGGCTCTTGAATTTCTGTGTGTGCTTATGATCTGAATGAATGCATATCTAATTTAAAGAAAATGGATGTGCCTCCGTGTCCTTTTCTTTAATTCTATATGAATGAAGAATATTTTCTTTTCATGTATACCAGTGTTTGGAGTGTTAGTCAAGATATTGACAAATGATAATGCTTCCAAATTTTGCTAGTCTTATGTTCTGTTTCCAAATTGTCTTTTCAGTTGATGCATTGTTTAATGCACATTAAGTTTTCAGCTTAGGTGGAAAAAGGCTAAAAGGAATACTGGTTTTGTGCCCATGATCTAATGACCTTTTTTTCCTTATGCAGTGGTCAATACTAAAAAGGCTGATCCCAAAGCTCAGGCCTTGAAGACAGCTAAGGCTGTCAAATCTGGTGGCCAAGTGTTTAAGAAAAAAGCTAAAAAGATCAGGACATCTGTTACATTTCACAGGCCAAAGACATTGAAGAAGGACAGAAACCCTAAGTATCCTCGCATTAGTGCTCCACCCAGAAACAAGTTGGACCATTATCAGATACTAAAATTTCCTCTAACTACTGAGTCTGCAATGAAGAAAATTGAGGATAACAATACACTGGTTTTTATTGTTGATCTTCGTGCTGACAAAAAGAAGATTAAAGATGCTGTGAAGAAAATGTATGACATTCAGGCCAAGAAAGTAAATACTTTAATCAGGTAATGGGAATCAAAATTGACAATGTATTTATTTGCTACATGCAAATTTGAGTTATTGAAAAACAACCAAATGCAGTGAATGTGGACCATTTGCTTACGTTACTGTGGTTGCTATTAACTCATGTGCTTTAAGTGCTTCATTAGAGTATTGCATAAAATATTATTTTAAGCAGTCTTGGTTTTTTGCAGGCCGGATGGAACTAAAAAAGCCTACGTTAGGTTGACTCCAGATTATGATGCATTGGATGTAGCCAACAAGATTGGTATCATCTAAGTTGTTTTACATGTCAAGAGTTTAGGACTCTTTGTTCTCCATCTGTATTAACTTTTGTTCATTCAATTGAGTTGAGAACATTTTTATGAATCAGGTTTTATACTGGTATAATTAATCTGTGACTGATTGCTTATCATTATTACCAATGTAATATGCTATTATATATCTCGCATGAAAACAAATTTTCAACTTGATTTTTCAGTTTCTAAGTGGTTTAAGTCAGTATAAATTGTCATTAATTTTTTGTACTCTTTTTCTGTGTTTAGTTATGCACACGGTGCAGAGTCTTCTTATAGTGTTCTTAAAGGATTTGAAGTTAAACATTTGCTACCTGTTGGTACAGCTCAGTTTCCTGGATGAATAAGAATTTGAATCACAACCAGCGAAACCCTTCTATGAATTCCAATTTTGTTGAATGACAAATTGCATATAATACTTTTGTTTAACACAAATATCACCTGTAAACCTAATTCTGTGTTCGTAAATGGGCTAACTCTATTCCGACATGACTCTTCATCTTCATCAACGGGAACTCTCACAAATCTTTCCGTAAATTTTCCCATGTATCATTATTGTCATCAGACCATCTTCCAACAATCATTGTATGGAAGTTTAAGATTGCTATCTTGGATGGCAGAGTAGTGGGAGGAAAAAGCTGTTTTATGACTCCAATGTTTCCAAGGTTTGATCACTCTCCAATTCTTTTTATTCCAAGGTATCAATTTCTGACCTGACACCAGCATATGACTTATTTTCACTTGGTATATGTTGTCATATAGGTTGGCAGTGGATAGTTGGAAGATATGTTCACGGATCAGTCATAGTTTTACTCATGTAACTGAATATAGAAATATATTGTAATGTAAAAGTTAGTCATCAGCGACATGATGTTCCTGGGTTTGAATTTGGAAACAACCTTGTGTTGATAGGGTGAGGCTCATATTATGAGGAGCCTTGTTGCACGAGGGTATGCTTCAAAAGGTTTGTGTTTTTTAATGCATTAGTGTAAATTGATACATTTTAGTTATGAATGTATTAGTTTTAATTGTTTGAGTTCATTCTGTACTCCACATCACAATCACTGCCCTGTCACTCACCTTTGTTTCTCTCGACCGAAACTATTTTGCATTAGTCGCTGCAGTAGTTGTACTAATATATGCATGTATTGATATACATACATAAACTATAACTATTGCAAATTTCTATTATGGTGGGTGCAGCACCTGTGCTAGTTTTCTCATTCCTTGTTTGCTAAACTCTTAATAGAGAAAAACAAATCATCCATTTTTTTCTTTGGTATATCAGACATAGTCAGGTGTCTGCCTTCTTTGGAAATTTGGTAGATACTGTTACATGTCTGGGACATTATATACCGAGAGTGAGTCTGATAAATATGGGTTTTCCATGTTGTTGGATAACATCTCTTGGGAAAGAATCCATCGTTGCCCATTAATATACTTTGTTATTATTTGAGCTACATCTGGACTCTACATCACACTTTCTGCCCCTGACATACCTTTGTTCGTTTCAATGAATTTTTTTTTTTTGCGCTTTCATGCTGTTAGAATGTGTATTCGTATGCTCGCAAACTAGATTAATTATTGCAAGTTCCTATTATGGTGGGTACAGTACCTGTGCTTTGCTTTGTTGCCTAAAGATTAATAGAGGAAAACAATTTATGAATTTCTTTTATTGATTTGAATTCCAGACATAGTCAGGTGTCTACTGTTTTTGGAAATTTAGTAGAGACTGTTACATGTCTGGGAAATAATATACCAAGGGTGAGTCTGATAAATATGGGTTTCCATGTTGTATGATATCATCTCTTGGAAAGGTGTCCATCGTTGCCCAATAATATGCTTTGTTATTATTTGAGCTACATCTGGACACTACATTGTAAAACCTCAGCCCATCTTCACATTTGTTCCATTCAAGCAATGCTTATTAGAATTTTTTAATGTATTCACATGCATTCAATATTTATTTATCACAAGTTCTATTTTTGTGGTTGAGTACTTGTTACTTTTTTCTCCCTTTGCTGCTAAACAAAAAAAAAATGAGTGGAACAATTCACGACTTCTTTTTAGAATAACCAGACATAGTCAGGTGTCTGCCGTGTTTTGAAATTTGGCAGAGACTGTTACATGTCTGGAATATAATATACCAAGAGTGAATCTGATAAATATGGGTTTCCATGTTGTATGATAACATCTCTTGGAATGGTGTCCATCGTTGCCCAATATTATGCTTTATTATTATTTGAGCTACATCTGGACTCTACATTGCAAATCCTTAGCCCTTCACCTCTTTTTCCTTTGAAGCAAAGCTTTTCTGAATTAGTCATGCTTTTATGTTTCATCCCTTTGCTGCTAAACAAATAATTGAGTGAAACAATTCACGACTTCTTTTTAGAATAACCAAACATAGTTAGGTATAGGGAATTTTATGGAGACTGTTACATATCTTGAAAAATATAGCAAGAGTTAGTCTGATAAATATGGGTTTCCACGTTGTATTATAACATCACTTAGAAAGGTGTACATCGTTGTTCAATAATATGCTTTATAATTTGTGTTACATCTGGCTTTCCACACTGCAAAACCTTTGAATCTCGGTTTCCCTAGTACCTTTTAACCTTTGAAGTAATCAAGGAGAGCCATATCTGTAGCTAAAACTCTTGCTATTTTCTTTCATCGTTCCCAACATTTTTGTTGGTTTTTATAAATTTTCTCTTTATAGTTAAACATCTCTTGATACATCAATCTAATTCTTAAGTGTTCAACAGGTTACATAGTAGATAGATAGCCTAGAGTAATCCTCTATCTGGTGAACAATTCCTGTTAATGCAAGATTGGATTGTTTTCTCAAATGTATATGGTAATTATAGGTTAGTCTTCGGGTGATGGTGTGATGCGACTTCTCTAATATCTCCAAACCAAGCTGATCTTTAGAGGTAGGCTTTTATTTAGTTGCCAGTGAGTTGGCAAACTATCGGTAGCAAAACATTGCTGCAAAGTTTTGAAGTCGGCTTTTCGACTCGTTTGGATCCATTGTAATTCACATGGTATAAAATTGTTTCTTTAAATATTTTTTGTCGTTATTTTCTACTTTTTGACCTAAGAAGCATTGCAGTAAATGATTATCTCGTTGTCTTTTGCCAACCATGTAAATAGTACCTAATGAATCCCTTGGAAAATATTATTCCTCTAGTAGCGAGTCTGTGCTGGATGAAATTAACGAAGTAGAAGATAAAAATGATTGATTGGCCATTTGTAAATTCAGTTTGTTCATCATATGTTTTAACCCGTGAGCCAGTTAGAATTTTTTTAATGTATTAACATGCATTCAGTATGGCTTGTAAAACATAAAAATTATTTATGATTAAGGCTGGGAGATGAAAAAATTTACTATTTTCGGAATCCTAAATGATTGTTTAGTCAAATATTTATGATATATGTTTTTTGAAATTAGAAAAATTTCATGTGTAATAAATTTGTGAAGAGGTTTTGGGCTTAAATAAGTTGAGTGGATTCGTATGGACAGGTGATATCGCCAATTTATCGTTGGCAGAAAGTTAGCACGTGAGTGTATCGTTGCTAGAAATTTCCCCCTTTTTTTTTTTTTACAAATACTCATTTATTGTATATTTATTTGAGGGAAGTCTTTTTTAGCAAACAACCGATTAAACTTTTGACTATGAAGCTCAAATGAACATTCTCGCTCAAGAGTTTATAATATCTCTATGTTAAGAATAATGATAATTATCAAACATCGAAAATTTTGAAGGAATCTACGACTGTCTGCAGCCTGTCTTTCATCTTTTCCCATCTTCTCTCGTTTGCCCCAGTTGTCAACGTGTAAAACTTACCTATAAATCATAATCAAAACATAAGCACAAACATGGATATAATATAAACTTCGGAACTGACTCAAATGTTTTGATTTTTAACAATGAAAAAGAAAAATCATCCAAACTAGGATATAATGTTACATACGTTTTCTAATTTTGAACATTTAAGGGACATTGCTATTTTTTTTTGCAAGTTTTAACTAAGAAAATATCAATTTACAGGCTTCATCATGCAGTTAAAATATTCAAAAGGGTCAAACCATACCATTGCCAATGGAGACTATGCTAAGAGCATGACGAGTATAGTTTGGAGCCTTAGCGACAAACTCAAACTGATAGTATTTTTTTCCTTCAACATCTTGCTGAAGCATTACACATGGAGCAAGTCATGATCAGTGTCTTTGCAGTTATACACCCACTTATATACACTCACATATAAGAACCAGAGATCAAAACATTGAATATGGAGGTACTTGATGCAAGCGGCACACATATTGCATACATGAAATGTTAATCACAGTGCACATATTCATCAACATGATTAGATACCTTCAGAAAAGTAAACAAGGAAACATATCCAAGACAAGTAGTATTTAGTTGCTTCAGTATTTCCTATTTGACAACAGTAACCAGATGAAAAATTAACAAAAAAATCAGGATTGCTTATGATCTGTTAAACACATTAATTTAACACTCTCTTCATTAATATTTGAAATTTTCAACAAGTTCTTAAATTGTAATTCTCCCTTCTTGAGTCCGGAAGATTAAACCAAACGACAGAATATGATGACTGTTCTCTTGCCAAACACCCTCAGAAAGTTAAAAGATTTCTGTTTTTATATCCAAAAGAGAAAAGTGAACATTCTTCTATGATAGCCTATTTCCCACTTAATCTTCTCTTTTCAATTTGTTGACAATAGTTTCTGTTGAATACTACAAACCACTAAAACTGTTATTCATCTAGTTTGCTGATGTTTTGTTAAGGAAGATGCTGAAAATTCTAGTAACTTAGGTTGTTAAGCTATAATAGTTTTTTTGAATACGCAAAAAGATTCGTTTTTCTCTAAATGATATGTAAGAGAGAACACCGGTTCCCAATTTAAAACTACTTATATTTTGTTATGGCAAACTCCCTTTAGCTATGTGGTCTAAATTGAAGACAATCTGTCAAAAATAAGATTGGGATGTGAGAGTGAGACTATAATTGTGATTTGTGAAATCCCATCATTAGTATAATTTCTCATAGAAGGATGAATAAATGACATCAAAATTTTCAATGGTGGTATACGAACAAGAACTGCATGGGGGTCACGAAGCACACACACACATGTCTGCTGAACAAATATCAATAGATTAAATGTGCACAGTCTAATCAACATAAAAAATAATTAGTACAAACAAGGAAAAGAGATGTAAAACATCAAACCTCTTTTGCTTCTATTATCTTGGTTTTCTGGTTTGAAGGGGCCAAAACCTTTTTTATTAGAGTTTCAGCAACCTCTTGAGGGGAACCAAATTCTGTAATATCCTGTTTGCCAGTTGGTATCAGATTTACACTGACGCTCTCCAGCGGTTCAATGACATCTTTGAACACCTTATCTTGACCTGCGATTACTACTTCCTGCTCACTCCCCGTGATAAATAAAGAAGAGATAAAGTAGCTAACCTTAGCTTCCATTTTAGCTTTGTATCAATAAATAGACTTGATATAGACATAAAAGTCACACAGATGCAGAGTTCAGACAGTATTATAACAATGCTCACCTGCCACCCAAAAGGGTAGATAAATGAATATCCATCTTTCTTGTCCAAAACAGGCAAAAATCCTTTCTTATTTTCTGCAGCAACTGAGCCATATCAAGGGTATATCCTCAGAATGTCAGGCATCAGTATTTAGGAAAGTCACAGGTCTCATAAACAGCATTTGTACCTTCCTGATCAAGCACAATTCAGTAACATGGAAAATTTAACTGCTTAAAATTCAATCTTACAAGAGTTTGAATGTTGGTTGATCAGAAAAACTAATGGGGCAGTAGTTCCAATCGCAATCACTTGGCGCCTTCTTTGTCTATCTGTCAAGGTAAGCCAAAGGATTGAAAAAAAAAAACAAAATTGATATAGTCCCAGCTAATGATAATAGCAAAGCAATGTCAGATAAGAGTATTATTATATCCTCCTACAAATCTTCTTAATACATTATAAATAATGTATTAAATAAAAAAAATGCATTTATTGTTTTGGAAACATAAAAAATTCAATATGTACTATCATAAAAAGAGGATGTTGAAGGAGGATCTAGAATTGTTCATCACACAATTCTCTAACTAATTGTTTACAACAGGTATTTACACAGCTGCTTAGTATTTCCACTCCTCATTCCCAAGCATGCTTTGCTAGTATTGTTTATTAAAAAGTACAGACATGGTTAATAGCCACTTAACTGAGCTTTGAAGGAAAGAGAACCAAGTGCATAAAAACTTTATCCTAGGTCAGGACCTTCCGTAGCTAGTTCTTTCTAAGACACCAACAACTAGTTCTGATACCAAATGCAAAATCTCACCCTTAAAAAGCTGCTATTAAGTATCTCAAATGATGTCGGAATTACGTCACACCATAATACCCAAATATCTATCAAATTCATATACGGTTTACATTATACTACTTGTGAGGGTTAGAAGACAAGATTAACATTGCACTGTTCATCTTCATAGAAAAACTAATTTACCTACATTGATATACAGAGGCACGCTCAATGAGCTATTGGAATATACCTATTCATCCTTTGAATTTTGAAGTATCAAAGAGCAGAAATGCATCCTAAAATGCCAAATAAGCATACAGGGTGTACAAATTCTTCTACCAACTAACTTCTTATATTCTTATAACAAGATAATAGGAGTTGTGAATTCAAGTTGAGGAGACCCAAAAGAGAAAAGAAGGAACCTTGTGAAGCTAAAGAAGCAGAGGGATCTTGGGCAGCTTTGACAATGAAGGAAATGGCATCTCTTCGAGGAGTACGAGAAGTGGCATGCTTCTGTAACAGACCCACATTTCAGAAGAATGAATGAAAAATAGGAAATTAAAGCATGTGAATTACCTGAGGGATAGAGCTGTGAAGAAGGGGTCGGTGAAGTGTTGGGGAATTCTGCAGAGACGTCATTGTTGTGGTGTGAGAGATTGAAAAGAAAATGAAACAAGAACAAGTGACTTGCGTTGGTTGTTGTGTTCTTTGTGGTGGAGGACTCACTTTTTGGGACTTTCACTTATCCATAACAATCCTCGTCACATCTTTCATATATACCTTCTTATTATAAAATATTAACGTATTTTTATTTTTTAAATTAATTTTTTTATCAAATATGTAAATTTAATTTTAAGAATTATTTTAAAATTTTAAATTAAAGATACTGATATATTTATTTAATAATATCACATAATTTTTTTATTAAAATTTTATTTTAATTCAAGAATGATCTTTTTTTTTTAGATCAATTTTATAATGATCTTTCTATAATATATAACTCTCTCTTTCTTTCAATAAATGGTTAAACAATCTAAAATTATAATTTAATTATTATTATAATTCATTTTTATTATATCATTATAAGAATAATAAATTTATTTATTCATAAAAACATTTTTTATAAATATTTTAAAAAAAATTAATTATCTATTAAATATTTTTTATAAATTTATTTTTATAAAAAATTTTAATAATTTCTTTGTAAGAAATTTTTAAAAAATTTATTTATCAAAATTTTTTTATGAATTTTTTATAAAAAATATTTTTTTATTAATCTTTTATTTAAAAATTTGTGATGATAAAAAAAAGTTTGTGATAAATTTATGAAATTTTTTTTATCTTATTTATAAATAAGATTTTTTTATATATATATAATTACTTTTTAACTTAAAAAAATTGATGATAATTATCTTGTTATTATGATATAAAAATCAATAAAAACTATAAACTATTATGTTATTTTTTTATACAACCCTAAATTTTTACATGACCTATATCCATTTCCATAAAAGGGAATGATAATGCAGAAGAATCCTCTTGGAAGTAGCTAACTTTTTGTTTTGGTAAATAATGAATGTGACATGAACTTGTTCCATCATTCATGTTCATGGCTTCCCAAATTTCAGAAAAATCTAAGAAGAAAATGGCTGACATTTCTGAGTGCCTCATCCATGAATTGCCTTAATTATTACCAAGAAAAAGTTAAGAGGGCCCTTCAACATTTCCATAACTTTTCAACTTTTTTTTCTTCTTCCTTTCTCAATATTATCCTTGCCCTAGTGCTCATCTTTGCAAAAAGCTTCAACTTTCATCATTTCTTCAACAAATAAGAAACCTCTTAGAAACAACTAAACTTGAACAATCCACCTTTTCATTATTTGTAATAACTTTTTTCTCTTTCTTTTTTACATCTATGTGTTTGTCTTGTTTCTCAATCACTATTGTTTTCAAATAATTACACATTTAAAACCAAATAAAACTCATAGCTAAACAATATATTTCTAATAATGTTTTTAAAAGTAAACACATGATTAATTTTAAGTGAAAACAATACTTTAAACAATTGTATATAATTAATTGTTTGTACAAAGTATATTGAATAATTATCACAATCAAATTAATCTAATTTCCAATGAATTTAGACTTCAAAGAGATAAAATTGAAAAAAAAAATATTCATTTTTCCTTAAATTAAAGTTAACTTATGCGTAAATTGAAAATAAAATTTTAAAAAATTTATATGAACAAACTTCTTTAAATTGATTTTAACATGAAAAAATTTAAAAAATTTCATCTTATTTTTATCATTTAAAATTTCTTGTATGGTTGTAAATTATATTTATATCACATTAAGGTTTAGTTTGGATCTCCAGATAGAAAGTTTGAATGGAAAGATTTACGATAAAAATTATAGAATCGAGAGAATAAATCATAAATTTCGAAAAAATTTGGGTAAGTTTGTTTTCTCTCCATAAATGCAAAGAAATATGAGAAAAATTACATTTCTCTTCCATAATCCATATTATATATATATATATTAATATATTAATATATTAATATATTTTATATTATTATAATAATAAATAATTAATATAATATTAAAACATATTAAAATAATAAATATTAAATAATATTATTAATAATTGTTTATTGTTATTTTAATATAAATAATTTTAAAAAGTATTAATAATATTAAAATAATATATAT